>CM074718.1:337324625-337917448 GCA_037306005.1 Rhinophrynus dorsalis
TAAGCAGCAGAAATATGGGTCTGTATTCAAGAAGCTAAAGATGAGCAATTCTAGTGCACCATAGGAGACTAAATAAATATGCCTGTTGATTTAAGCCTTTGAGTGCCAGAGAGGTGTCCAACGCATTGTGACGCAATTGGATAACTCAGAGGGTAAAATGGCTCTTCTAAGCCCTTGATTGCTAGAGTGGTCTCTAATGCAATGAGAAGCAATGCGTTGAGACATCCACCACTCAAGGGGTTAACCCTTTGGGTGACGGAGGGGGTGCGCAAAGCATTATTCCACAATACTTGCATAACCCTCTGGCACTCAAAGGTTTAAAATATGTTTGGAGCATTTTTGTGTCCCCTAGGATGAAGCTGATTTGCTCCAGAATTGCACCTCTCTAGCTTCTTGAAAACAGCCCATGGTATTTAAACCACTGGATAATGTTACCATATCTCCTGAAAGGAAGGAAGGACCGAAGGAAGGAAGACTTCAGTGAGAGAGATTATGGGGGTTATGCACTAAGGGGTGATAAAGTGAAGATGACTTCTCCAATGATATCACTTCTTCAGGTCCTATGTTATTCTATAGAGCCTATGCACTAAGCTGGAAAAATCTTAGTACGTTGGCTCCACAGAATAACATAGGAACTGGAGAAGTGATATTATTGGAGAAGTCATTTCCACCTCTTTATCATTCCTTAGTGCATAACCCCTGTAGTCCTCTAGCAAATATTTACACCCATTCACTGCCTTGAAATCCACATTTTATGAATGGAGCCCACAGACTGACCTGTACATTATGCACATAGCAACTGATGTCTCTTGTATAGGCAAAATCTAACATACAATGTAATTAATGACTTGCTACCTAAAGACTTAATTAGGTATGTGTCCTTCATATGGCAGTCAGGTATATTTCTGCATTGTATACTCAGTTGCCTGTATCAAATAACTTTGGATTATACCAGCCTTTTGTTTATACTACCTCATAACAAACAATGGGTTTCAATAGTTTCCATTTGGGCCTATTGTCTATATCAAATTGTAAACTGAAACTAACTAGCAATAGTAGTAGATTGCAACAGACAGAAAGTGCAAGAAACACTATACAAATATAACATTTTGCTGCAAAAAGGACATCTGCATGGATAATTCCCGAATAGGCCCTTTTTCCATTATCGGCAGTACTGAGCCACTGACCTGAAAAGGTAAATCCAGCCGAACATATAAGCCTTGCAAAGGCCATCCTGCTAGAATAATGGAACAATGGGCATTTGAAATGCTTTTTTTAGCCTGTTGGTATAGTAACATAGTAATATAGTTGATAAGGCTGAAAAAAGATATATGTCCATTAAGTCCAGCCCATACTAAATCACCCGTGTTTATCCAGAGGAACGCAAAAAAAAAACAAAACATGAAACTATTTCTAATTAAGCCCAAGTGGGTTAAAAAATATCTTCCTGACTCCAAATGGCAGTCAGATAGTTCCCTGAATCGACAACCTATCTGCTTTGAAAGAAATTGTCATAATGTCACAGTACCTTGTAGCGCCGCCGCTTTTGGAGCATCACTATGATGCTCCGGCGTAATTTCCACAGGCGGTTGGACGCATCAATGCCAGATGCGTCATCTGCAGGCTTGAGGCTTCAAGCATGCTGCAAGCCTCTGTTTTATGTGTGTTTGTTCCCTGTAGTCTCCTCCTACCTATTTCCTTCCTCTAAGCTGCTCCTCCTACCTACTTGCCGTGGAGGGGTTTAAAGGACAGACTGAGTCCTGACTCAGTCACCCTTATGTTGTTGTTGTTCTGAGCAGTTCCTGTTTTTGATCTGGCTTGTCTGTCCATCCATTCTGGTGTTAACCTGTGGCTCTGTCTGACTATTCTCCTTGTGCATTCTGATTTGGCTCAGATATCCATTCTGGTGCAAACCTGTGGCTCTGGCTGACTACCCACTCCGTGTATGACCTATGCTTGTCTGACTACCCACTTTGGTGTTGACCTGGGGCTCTATCCACTGCGCATCCAGCATTCCATCGCTTCAGTGGATATCCTATCTGGTGCAAACCTGTGGCTCTGGCTGAGTACCCGCTTCGTGTATGACTTTGGCTCGTCTGACTATCCTATCTGGTGCTTACTAGAAGGCTCTGTCTGTTTTCTCAGTTTGTTGGTTCCATTATTCAAACATCCTTCCTAGTACTGACCTGGTGCTCTAGCAGACTTCTAGCTACTGACTGCAGGCTTGGGTCAGCAGCTTCCTTGGTTACATACGATTGAGACTCCGCTCCTAGACTGACTGCAAGCTGAGTCAGTATCTCTTGGGCGTTACCACGAGACTCCAGTGGGCTGAGGCCTAGTCTCAGACAGTGTGGTGCAGAGATTGGGAGACTGCTATTCCTGATACAGTTCTCACCATTTCAATCACCCACTGTGTGTATATTTATATATTGCATTACTGTCATTATTCTCATAATAAAGGTTCTATTAACTATACCGTCTGACTCCTGGTTTTGCATGCCAACGGTAACACATAATTCTCAATATTTTTCTGTGATAGATAGGTATCCATTACTTTTCTGAAAGCAGTTACAGTATCTGCAAGCTATGGAATCATCTTGAGGCAAAGAATTCCATAGCTTTCCCACCCTTACTGTAAAAACTCCCTGCCTTTGTTTTAGTCATAAGCACGTTTCTCTTGAGTTTATGGATGACCTCTCATTCTTAGCTCGGCTCTTTGAAATAATTAATTAATTAAAAAATAATTAACTGGAGAGGTCTTTGCATTGACCTCAATTATATTTGTAAATGGAAATCATATCACCCCTTAGACGCCTTTTGTCTAATGTAAACAAACCCAGTTTGGTTAGTCTCTTTATAACTCAGATTCTCCAATCAGTTTTGTTGCATGTCTCTGCACTTTTTCCAGTTCAATAATGTCTTTTTTAAGAACTGGTGCCCAAAACTGTATTCCATATTCTAGATGAGGCCTAACCAAGTATTTATATAGAAGTAGAATTATATTTGCATCCCGTGCATCTATACCTCTTTTTATGCAGGATAATAGTACCCTGTGTACTCTTGCAGCAGCTGAGTGACTCTGCTCACTGTTGTGAAGTCTATCTTCTATCAGTACTCCTAAATCTTTCTCTAATGAGGATTCCCCTAGTAGTTTCCCATGTAGTGTAAATGTAGCATGTTTGTTTCTACAGCCCACACATGACATGGGAAAAAGGCTTGAAAAATCTTGGCCTTCTGTGGATTAGTGAAAAGTTAAAACAATAAATGTATACACCTGCACTGTATTCAGTCCTCAGTCTGCCAAGTACATGTGAATGCTCTCATTATAAACACATTTTTGTGTGTGTGTGTATGTGAAAGTGTTCATGCTCTTTTTTTTTTTTTACATTCTGAATGTATTTAAAAGTGACTTACTTGTTGACTGATCTTCCAGCAGGAGTGTGTTGAACATTGTAACCGTATCTTTTCAAAACATCTATGACTGTATTGTTGCCCAGAAAGTGACCTGCCAAAAATTAAAATGGATTTAAATAATAAATTCACTGTACAATATCTGGTTATCAATATTGTATACAGTATACAAGGATATCCGGGACAAGGGGGCATAGTCAATAAGCTACAGAAGTGTAATTCTTGAGCAAGTCAACTGCAACTTAAGGAAGAAACAAAGATTTTAATTAGTTAAATGGGGCTTTTCACCTACTGAACGTGTTGGAGACCTCTAGCATTCAAGTGATTAAAAACTCCCTCCAATAAAACCAGTTGATATCACTTATCAACTGAAGTGTAATTTGGGCCTGAATATATTTCCAAATACTTAAAAATATATACAAAAGTTGGGGGAAAAAAGCAAATGTGTGACATTAGGTTAAAGGAACACTAATATTAAAGTATGTATCAGTAGTGCATTTAAAGGGATAGTAATGTTTCAAAATAAAAGCAGCTCTAATTAATCATCATAGTATTTAGACCTTGGGGAGTGTTATTTCAATTCTGTCAGTTGTAGTTCAAGAGTATTTCAGTGACAAAGTATCCTCCTCCCACCCCTTTTACTGATGTAACACTGCTCAGACAGAGCAGAAGTGCCCAGGTAGATTGCAGAGAGGGACAATCTTCAATTGAGATCAGGGAAAAACCTGAAAAACTTGTCAAGGGCGTTCATTGTTCTCATTAGAAGAAGATTGTCCCCTGCTGTTATCTGTCTGGTCTATGGACTGCATTCCATATATGAGAAGAGATGGCTTACACTAGGTAAAAGGGGCGGGAGGGGGAAACTTTGCTTGTGAATATCTCTTAAACCATAAAGGTTTAAGAGATAAGACATATACTGTTCTTCATGTTTTGTTAATGCCTACAAAATAAAATAAAGATAAAACGAAGTATTAACTATCCCTTTAAAGAGCATGCTACATGGAAAAATGGTCATGTATTGATAGAACTTTGCATATTTGAAATTACACTCTAGGATCGATTCAATGAAAAACAGAAAATGATAGGAGAGCTAAAGGGACCCTGATACAGTAGAGTATTTGCGCTTCACACGATAAATAAAAATTATTGGAAATTGTTGCAACTTATGTACCAACACCTGTAAGAAATCGACCCCTCGGCTAAACCAGATGTAACCTCTATGTCAATACAATGAAATATACGTACAGTTCAAAGGTGAAATATGAATCATAATAGCACATGGAATAGTACTTATATTAATCATATGTAGTGAACATAAAACAGTTCTATAGAGTTTTGAACCTAATAATAAGGTAAAAAACCTGAATAAATAAATGGCCCTAAAAAATCCAAAACTGTCAATAGATGAAATGGAGGTAATAGAAATGGGAGGTAATAGAAATGGTGGAATGGATGAGATGGAGAAGACAAATACAATGACGATACTGGTTTAGGTGAGGAAGCCAATATGTTCATACTCTGTGCTGCTGTCAGAAAACCAGAGTAAAAAAAAACCTCCAATTCGTGACAAAGTTGAGATTCAGTGAGCAGAATGTATCAATTCTTGTGATATGATATATGACAAGAAAGTATCCTGTAAGCAATTAGATTGGGGGTGTGTGCATTACCTGCCCATTGAGGCTGCACTGTGCTCGATACAACTTACAGTGATAGACTTCTAAACTCTGTGCATACTAGCATTACTGGCTTGCTAATTCCAACACACAGGCAGCTTAAACCCACTATGTATTTATTGGTTAACTGGATCACCGTATCCCCTTGGGCTACATTAGATACATTTAGTATCACTTTTTAGTTTTATGTTTTTTGTTGCTATTTGTTTTTATATATATCACCCATTCGCATATTAAGAGATAATTTATGATATTTTATATGTTTTAGAATTCCCCAATAAATTTGGTTTTAGTCTTAAGTGAATTTATTAACATTTATATATATATATATATTGGGCTTTTTTCTACATTTTATCAAGCATCGACTGAGAACAAGTAACACAGTCACCCCACATCCCATCCAATGGGAGAATGGGAACAAATTTTAACAGAGATTGGCCATGTAAAAGCCAATCTCGGTTCAGATTTCCCTCACTCTGGCTTGGGAAATGGCCCAAGGAGGAAATGCAATGGGGTGTAATTTTTGTTTCATTTATGAATGGGGAAGGTGGATGAGGATATCAACAAGGCTATTATTTCATCTGGCTTTATTTCTTTTTAGTAGATTTAAGGAAGATTTGAAGAAGAATAAAGAAGATTTTCAGGATAAGAAAGAAGACTGAAAGGGGAATTAAAAAAGAAGACAAAAGATGACCAGGGTGAAGAAGACACTGCTGGATTTCCAAATTAACGGTAGGTTTTACGGCTGTTAGGAGTGGGAAATAGGCCATAAGACGGGGTTACTATTCAGGAGGGATTAATCCTGTGAGTGCCAGAAGGGTATGCAATGCTTTGCCATGTGTTGTATACCTCTCTAGCACTCAAAGGGTTAGTTATTGTTTTGTTTCACTTATGTTTTCTGTAACTTGGAGGCACTGACATGGGTCATAGGGCCCCATATCAATGGATCTGTGGGTCACTACTGTAGAGATGCCTAGTTGCGCATGCTTTTATACTATTTTGACACTTTTCAAGTAGGTTGGTGGTTTTTAACACATTGTTAAAATGCTGGCAAAAAAGAGAGTCCCTGAAAGCATTTTACTAGCTACCATATGGAATTGGACGTACCGTTTCATTGTTTCCAATGGGTGATAATGTTGCACCTGTTATGCTTTTTTAACTGTCGGTAGTTTGTTGCAGCTCAGTTAATAGAATACCATACTGTGACTTAAAACTACCAACGTTAGTTTGGTTTCACTAATGGTGGTAACCGAATAGAGCCAGTTGTGGTTTGCAATGGGATGGATAATAAAATTGACTCTGTCCATAGTGCTTATGGTTAACTATATCACCAGCAAACACTATTGGGGAAACAATACATAAGAAACACATTTAAACAAATGTGCCTTAATATGAATTAATAAACTTGGGAAATTGGGACCTAGAAGACATTTAAAGGGCAGCTAACAGTGGAAAAATTACCACAAGTCCTACTTCTTGGATTAATGTAATTAAATACACAAACCATACTGTACAACTAAAGCCCACACTTCTTGTCCCACCTCCTAATACAGCTAATGTTTCCTAAGGTAGCCTTATTCTTATTGGCTGCGCACTTGGGTTTGATGTTGCAGCAGCCAAAAGGATTTCAGTTCACTTTGAGTGGTTGCATGCAGAAAAGCGTGCAACCATTTAACTCTTTCACCATGTCACCTAGTTAAAAATCGCAACGTGACAATCTCGCAGTGCATGACAGCGCAAGATTGTCACGTCACCTAGTCAATTGTGTGTGTTTAATAGTTAATAGCAATCTTGCTGTGTCAATAAGGAAATGTGTCCGATTTTGCATTTGCCTCATATGATGTTTTACTATTAGTTCAGCAGTTGGAATATCTTCCACTGGATTTGTTCTTATCGCCAACAAAGCTGGCTATAGGAAGGCAGTTGCTGCTGCTAGTCTGTTGGAAGTTGATGACTGGGCTGGAGAGCTACAGACCAGGTAAATTACCATACCTGGGAACTCTCCGGATTTGCCCCAGAGACTCCTGTTTTGACAGAGCTTTACTGGGTCTCCGGGGAAGAGGCTGAGTCCTCCGGATGTGGGGAGTTTGTATTGAAACTCTGCCCATATCTACTGTTTCTTCCAGTGTTCCTCATTCCTCAGCCTTCTGTGTGACACCTTTAAGCTCTGCCCCCCAACTTGTGTCAAGCCCCGCCCCTTTTTGACTCTATTCGCATTATTATTGTCACCCAGTGCTGCACCACAGGACTCCACTCCGGGTAGACCTCAATTGGAAGTTCCCAGGTATGTACATTACAGATGGGGACAGCCTATTCTGATTTGGTGTAAGCCCTGCTCTTCTGTTAGTGGAAATTGCTAGTTTAACTTTGTTTTATTCCACACATAGTATGTTTCAGCAGGGGGATAGGAAGTGCATTTCCTGGCATTTTTGGCTCCCTCTCTTAATATTCCTCCAATTCTGGATGATGCAGGGGTGGGTCCACAGTGATCCTGGCCTGGAAGTAGCAATGATATATTTACTTGAAATTTCAAATTCAGTAGCAGAGGTCTCAGGTGTCATATTCAATTTTAGAACTACAGAACAGGCTAGCTGTTCACCAAAGTGAAACAGCAGTTATTTGATCAGACCCTTGAATTACAGATGCTGGATGCTATGTCATCTTTCATGAATAATATTTCCAGACTATCAATAACATTGTAACTCTGGAAATATTTTCAGCATTAATTAATTTTGATGACCTCCCCTTCTCTGCGTGCAGAATGAAAGTGAGAAGCAGAGCACACAGAGAACGGGAGAGGCAGGATCGGCTCACATACTGATTTACTTATAAAGTAAAAAAAAAGAGGATTACTATCACTGTAATTTACAGGAGGTCTGCCTTGCAGTGACTAAGTCAGTCACTCAGACTCATTTCCTTATTGACACGGCAAGATTGCTATTAACTATTAAACGTGCCCATTGACTAGGCAACGCACTGTCATGCACTGCGATTGTCACGTTGTGATTTTTAGCCAGACAACATGGTGAAAGAGTTAAATGGTCACACGCAGAACATTCAAAAGGACACCAAGGATTTTATGGCTGCCTCTCCAGACCTCATAGACCCAGCTCTTGGGAGGAGATAAGTTTATAATGCTGTCACTCTCAGAGATGGGAGTGGGAGACATTAACTAGCAGACTTCCTCTACATCCCCACTCTGTCAGGAACTACACTGGTTCCCTCAATCCTCAAGGATTAAATTTAAAATCTTGAAATTCACCTACAGTTCCCTCCACAAAAGTGCTCCCCTATATATGTCTGTACTCATCTCTACGCCAAATAGCCCATTTTGCTCAGCAAATGATCTTCAGTTTTGTTCACCCATTACTACTATCACTCACTTTTGACTCTGAGATTACACCAGAGAAGTTCACTATCTCTTGCACTCACAAATACAGTGTGCTCTTTACTAAATGCTCTGGAATAAGTGGACAGTTGATGAAACACAGCATTGGAAAAGTGTTATACTGATTTTGGGTTTACACCCTAAACTGCAGTAAGAAGGTTAAAGGGTTAAAGTTTAAAAGGTTGTTTGTACTGGGAGTGTGTGTAATTAATTAAGGGTGGGGGTTTGTGAACAATCACCTGTGTAGGCCTGTATAAATCTATTTACAGGACTCACAGAGCGTGCTCACAAATACAGTGTGCTCTTTGCTAAGTGCTCTGGAATAAGTGGACAGTTGGTGAAACACAGCAGTTAGTGCAACACAGGAGTTAGAGAAACAATGGTAAATTAATTGTTTAAATTTTTAAGAACTCACATTCGCACCATACACAATGAGCAAGCTTTGAGATCTCACTCAGTGCACATCTTGCCTTATGTATGCTTGCTTGGAACAGCAGTTCCAGGGTCCATACTGCTGTGGCAAGTGTGAGCAAGTGGCCTTTCTGGAATCTCAGATTGGAGCTCTGGAGAGTCATATTGCAACACTGAGAGATATTGACAACCTTGAGAAGAGTCTCTTGCTAACTGAACAGAGTCTAGTTGGGTCACCTAGCAAAGAGGGAGGAGAGCAGCTAGAAGGGAATCAGGCACATAGTTGGGTGACAGATAGAAGTGGTTGCAGTGGGGGAGGGAAGAGGGCAGCTAGTCCTGAGTTTTTCCATCCCGACAAATTTACTCATTTAAGTGAAGATGTTGGGGAGGCAAACCCAGAAGTGGAATTGCTGGAGAAGAGTGTTCTCCCTAACAGCCGGGATAACAGCTCCTCTAGCAAAGAGGGGATCCAGAGGAAAATGAAACCTAGACAGGTCGTAGTGGTAGGGGACTCTATTATTAGGAGAAAAAATAGGGTAATCTTTGGCTTTGATCGCAGCAACCAAATGGTTTGCGGTCTCCCGGGTGCCCGGGTTCGGCATGTTGCAGACAGGGTGGACATATTTTTGGGAGGGGCTGGAGAGGATCCAGCTGTCTTGGTGCATATTGGTACCAATGACATAGTAAGAGGAAGGTGGAGAGTCCTAAAAGTAATTTTAGGGATTAAGGGAGTAGGATTAGGAACTGGACCTCCAAGGTAGTATTCTCAGAGATACTACCTGTGCCATGCGCTACGCCAGAGAGACAGTGGGAGATTAGGGAGCTCAATGCATGGCTGAAGTCTTGGTGTAAGAAGGAGGGGTACAATCTCTATAGTAGGGATGGATTGTACCTGAATGCAAGAGGGTCTCAAGTGCTTGGGGAGAGGATGGTTAGACTGTTGGAGGAGATTTTAAACTAGGAAGGGGGGAGGGGCCAATAAATACTGGGCTAACACAGCATTAAAAGGAAAGGCAATGTAGATAATAACCAGGTGGGTGGATCTGGGGGCTGGGTTAGTACAGATGATAGGGAGAAGCCTATAAACCACATCAAAATTAAATCACAAATGGAACATAGCAGTGGCATAAACTGTACGCTTGCAAATGCCAGAAGTTTAACTGGTAAAATAGGGGAACTGGAGCTGGTAGCTGAAATCGAAAACTATGACTTGATTGGCATAACAGAAACATGGTGGGATGACACACATGATTGGTCAACCAATTTGGAGGGCTACATGTTGTATAGAAAAAGTAGGTCAAACAAAAGAGGGGGATGTCTGTCTGTATGTCAAACCAGCATTATTGCCTCATTTGACAGTAGTGAACTTGTGGAATCTCTGTGGGCTGAAATAGTCAATGAGGGTAAAAGGACCTAGAAAATATTAGTAGGTATTTGTTATAAACCACCAAACATTGGTGACCTTGAAGAATCACAGCTATTAATGCAAATAGAAAAGGCTTCTCAAATAGGGAAAACTATAATTATGGGGGATTTTAATTATAATTTTAATTCAAAAAAGCTATTTGGTATGGGTTCCACCAAAACACTGAATTTTAAAAAGGCAACTTTAACAGATTTAATTCATCCCTTGGTCTCGTTGACTGGCATAGAATATTTTCAGGAAAAAACACGGAAGGTAAGTGGAATGCCTTCAAAATAACATTGCAAATATATACATATAAATTTATCACCATTGGAACCAAAAACAAAAGAAGCAAATTAAAACCAATGTGGCTAACCAGTAAAGTAATTCATGAAATAAATATCAAGAAAGCGTCATTTAAACATTATAAAGCTGAGGGATCAGCAAAGGCATTTGCAGAATACAAAAATGCCAACAAAACCTGTAAAAAGGCAATTAAATTAACTAGACTGGAGAATGAAAACATTATTGCTAAGGATCATTTTGACCTTAAAAGGATAGTAATTTAATATTACTAATCCCCATAGTGTAGCTCTTTAATCTCTTCGCGTCCGGTGACGTACCCGGACAGTCATGCTGGTCCGGCACTTAAGGACCAGTGACGGTCCTGGTACGTCACGTACTTTTACTCACCGCGCTCATAATACCGGACCGTGTGCTTGCAAACCAAGCACATGTTTCCGTGAAATAATTCTTTTTTACTAATGCGATCTCGGCTCAGCTGCAGAGCCGCCTGATGAAAAATAACGGCGGATATCCCTGCAGTCAGTACGACGCTGACTTCACGGAAGGGGGAGGGGGGAACTTTGCTTACGGTTTTCTCTCAAACCATAAAGGTTTGAGAGAGGAACCTGGGGACAATTCAGTTCTTTGTACCATAGCTACAATATGGGGATTAGTAATATTAAAGTATTACTATCCCTTTAAATAAAAACAAATATTTCTTTTTCACAGGTTTAACCCCAACTTTGTAAGGGCAGCTTCAAAGCATTGATTCAATTATCTTCATAGTCTGTCAATAGGTTGTGTGTGGGGGGGGGGGTGATATGGTATTTAAATTTGTCAGTGTAAGTTAACCCCTTCACTGCTTACAAATTTATAACACATTGCATACTAACGTGTTGCAAACTGGTATGGCATTGGAGAGGTTAATGGGGGCCTAGTGGAGTACTGTGAATGTGTTTGGGGTAATTTGGGGACATGGGGGAGGAGTTAGGGTCATTGTCTTTTGCAGCCGATTAAGACTTTTCTGCTGCTTGAACAGCCCTCAGCTGCAAAGGAAAGAAAGGTCTCATCAGCTGAAAAAGGGAGCATTGCTAAGGTCATTCTACTAGAATGTGATGGTGTCTCAGTCTGGAAGGAATGAAAAAGCCGATTATGCTTGAGAGGCGTCTTCCTCCTGGGGACCATAGGCAGAAGGGTACTCTTGTCCCCCGTGGCATCACTAATCAGATCCTTAAGATCTGGCCCAAATAAAGAGGTGCCTTGAAAAGGCAATGAGAGCAAAGCTTTCTTGGAAGCAGTGTCAGCAGACCAGATCTTGAGCCAAAGAGCTCGTCTGGCAACCACAGACATGGTGGAAACCCTTGCCACCAAACGGATGGCATCAAATAAGGCAGCAGAAACATAGTGCTGGGCCTCAGAAATGTTAGCAAGAAGCCACAACATATCCGAAGTAGGAGCACCCTGACGGACAGCTAGGGCGAGCTGTTCAGTCCAGACCTAAATGGCCTGGTTCACCCATCCTGCAGCGAACACTGGACGCATGGCAGTACCAGCAGTGGCATAAATGGACTTGAGGGAGACCTCAAGTTTCTTGTCAGTCCAGTCTTTCAGAGCGGAAGCATCAGCAACTGGCAAGGCAGTGGACTTAGATAGCTTGGAGACAGGAGCATCCACTTTGGAAGGATGAACCCACTGAGCAAGCTCCACTTCAGAGAAGGGGTAAAGCTTGGCAAATTTCTTGGAAACAGAAGTTTCCTGTCTGGAGACTTCCACTCATCAGAAACAAGGCGGTCAAGAGTGGGGTTAGGTGGAAAACAAGTGTAGGGCCTTTTATGCTACTGAAATACATCAGAGGGATCTGAAGAAACCTCCTGAACAAAGGGAATGTTTAGGGTAGATAAGACGGCTCTGATCAAGCCCTCAGCCGAGGGATCAGGATCAGCCTTAAAGGGGTCCCCAAAAAAACTGAGAGAAGCCCACAGCAGAACATTCCTCAACATCTGAATCCACCAACAGTTCCTCCTCAGAGGAATCTGATACGTCAGGTACTCCCTGCGGTTTCAGCGGGGAAGATCTGACGGAAGAAAGGGGTCTGCCAGGAGTGGAAGTAACTGGGATGGAAAGAGTTGCAATGTAGACCAGAGGTATTTAATAGCAGCCTTGAACTCTTGCACCCAAACTGGCTCTAATGCATGGCTGGAGGTCCCTGGGAGAGACTCAGGGACATCAGAACATGTTGGGCATAAATGACCTGAGAATTCTCTAGGTAACCCTGAATGACATGAGAAGCAATGCGCAATAGGGGACACAGAGACCCCAGCATCCTTAATCTTAGGCCTGGCCCCAAGCTCTAATGGATTAGACATTCTCACAGTGTCAAAACGTTTAAAGTATAAGGAATCACCCAAATACAGTGTGTAAGATTAAAATTTCACCCCAGAAATCGCTAAAATGCACTTATATGGCAGGCGGAGGGTTAATCTGCAGAGGAGAGAAGGACAGTCCAAGCCCTGTGTTGGATAGGCTGACCAAACCTTGCCTTTAACCGGGGACGCATAGGAAAAATGCATACTGCAGGACTGCTTTGATTTTGGTGAAGTACTGAAATATGCCTAGTGTAGGATACTCGTTCAGGAAAAGGCATAAAATGGCTGCCGTGGCGGGAGCCAATCAGTAACGAGCGAGCGATGCAAGCCACATGGGAAATGTAGTTTTCTCAGAAAAAGTACCCCAACAGTGCCCGAAGCCCCCTGATCTCCCCAACACACATAAAAGGTTAACCGGATGACAGAGCAAGGGTAGACAATTAAAATAAGCCATCTCTGAAGTCATTATGTTGAGCGGTTGCAGAGATATGTCCCAAACTGTACAGTGCCATAGAAGTGAATGGAGCAATGGAGTCTATGCGGTAAAGCGAGCCAAATTTTGCAAAGTTTAAACTGTGAATTAAAATTACATGAAACATCACTAGAACATGTTAGCAGACCCAAAAAACACTGAACCCAGTAGGGAAAGTGCCAATAAATCCCCAAGAGATGCAAAACCAGCAGCTAAAGGGTTAAGTTACCACAGAAACGTGCTCCAAAACACCCAGCAGACATACAGATAAACCCAATGAGTGCAGGAGTGTGCAATAGGCACTCCGAAGGAAAACCCCTGTGCGGAGGGGCACTGTGGGACATGTGGACCTGCAGCACTCAAAGGGTTGCTCACCTTTCCTGCAGATCTTCTGTCTTCAGATTACCATGTATTGAGAAGAAGCCTCAGTGAGCAGCTCCCGAGAAAAGAACTTGAACCCAAGATTTTCCCCTCAGGGCTTAAGGTCCACAAAAAGCACCTGGATACTGAGCTAGCCACATCTAAGGGCATTGTCAGTTATGGTAATCCGCCTAATGGTGGTATTCCATATCTAACAAAAAAAAAAAATTAGCTAAAACTATAGCAGAACTGTTCTCTTGCCTGTGTCTTCTCCAAGGAAAAAATCTTAATGGAGCTGATTGGCTAGCTGCAGTCAAGGGGGGAAGGTAGGCTCCACCCCCTGCATTCACTTCTAGAATTGTTCCTGCCTAGTTAAAGGGGCGGAACGCCTACCCAAAGTTACCAGTAATCTGTATTGGACAACAGAGAAAATCCATTCTTGTGAGATGGAATCTAGGCCTTTATTCCAAACGTTTTATTTATTTGGAAAACCCTCTTTGAAGATCTTGCTTTGCCCCCATACTGTAGACAAGATCTAAAAATCAGCTTGATCCTGATGACAAGTAAGTTGTCCATCCTTTGTATTTGAAGATGTTTTCCTCCCACTGTCACTGGGTAATTGACTGTACGGTCTTGTGAAAAGAAAGCCAAACGCTGCCTTTCATAACCCGCTGAACATGTGGCACCTATACAGATACATTTTTAAAGATAACAAATTTTGATGTAGATAAATCTAAGTGGCTGAATTGGAAAGTGCAGCGTGAGCAGGGCCCTCTGATCCTTCTGTTCTCCACATCTGATTGTACTATTTAATACCTCTGTATGTCAATTCCCAATTGTGCAGTGCTGCAGAATTAGTTGGCGCTATATAAATAAAGATTAATATTAATAATAATAATAATAACTCTTTAATCTTGCCACTTAAAGGGCCAATTATTAAAAGGACTGCAATTTTTAATTGTGGCCACCAGGTGGTGGTCTACTTATACTCTACCATTCAGTGTGTTCAAGTTCTAAACTCAAGTAACAAATCTCTATTTGTTTTGAGGTCTAAAATCTAGTCTCTCGCCTTTTCCACATCAACTGATCTCCCATTGATTATCCAGTCATATCTTAAAGGGGAACTCTCACCTTAGTGAAATCAGTCTTCCTATTACAGCTCAATATTAAGCTGTAATCTGTTTTATTTTAATTTTAATGCAGTAGTTGTATAGATATTAGCTGTTAAAGTTGTTCTGGTGATGTTAGTTTCTTTCAGGTTGAGGGTACAGCTCCGGCCCACAGCCTGTCAATCTTGTTTAGTTTGCCTCCCCACGTAATGTTTCCTCTCCTCCTCCTCCTCCAATGATGGAGGATTGCTGCAGATGACCTAGCGCGCTCACTAGCAAACGCGCGTCCAGGAAATTGATTGTGCACAGACGGAGCTCATCAATGCGCTCCGTCCTTTATAATCAGTTCCAGTGCACTTGCCTTTGCCTCTGTTAGGAATCCTCTGTCATGAGATGAGGAGAGGAAGCACTGTGTGGGGAGGGGAATTAAGCAAAATTGACAGGCTGTGGGCTGGGTCTGTTCCCGCCTGAGAAAAAATGATGTCACAGCACAACTTTAACAGCTAATATCTATACAACTACTGCATTAAAATTAAAATTAAAAAATGAATTACAGCTTAAACAACATTGAGCTGTAATAGGAAGACTGGTTTCGCTAAGGTGAGCGTTCCCCTTTAAATAGTAAGTTTAGTATTATATGTTAGGAATGTAATAAAAAAATAATTTTACGTAAGTGGTATTAAAGTTATATCAACAAATTTTGAAGGTGTTAGTGTTCAGTTAACCCTTTTTGAATGTGTTGCTTTGCAATGCGTTGAATACTTCTCTGGCACTCAAATTGTTACATTTTGAGAAGAGTATAAATGTGGGAAATCTCATAACATAAGTTGTCATGTGGCAAAAAACATGTTTTTTTTTTCGCATTTATGTTGCAGAACTGGACGTGGTCTTAATTTTACATCTGAACTGAATTATATTACAATTTCAAATATGTATTTATCTGCCGGTCTTAGAACTGTAGAGGCTCCTATGATATTCCATCCTACCCTATATAATAATTTGCTAAATTGTTTGTCGGAAGCCATCATGCGCAGTAGAGACTGCTGCGTGTGGTGCAGTCATGCACAGTAGAGACTGCCAGTGCTGCGGCTGATAACAGAGTGGGGCTCCGAAATCAGACCGTAGTCCTCGACTACAGTCTAAATTCTGATCGCCCGGCTCCGTATTAGCCGTGGCGCAGTCAGACTTTACTGTGCATGGCTGGACCTGTGGCCGTTGCTGGGTGGCACTGTGGCCCATGTAGATGGGCTCTTCAACTAGTCTTAAAATAAAATGTCAACAAAGTAAAAATCTAATAGGGTTGGGGTAAAATCCCAGGTTTTTGGTGTGGGGAGGGTTACATAAATATTAACTCTTTGAGTGACAGAGGGGTACGCAATGCAATGCAAAGCCCCTGTGGCACTCAAGGGGTTAAGTATAGGCTCAAGAGATCCATTACTTTCCACCACTTCTCCTTATACTGGAAGCTTTACATGTGAATGACAGTACGAGAGACTGCATACCTCCCAAGTGTCCCTCTTTAGGAGGGACAGCCCCTCTTTTAGAGCCAAATCCCTCTGTCCCTCTTTCCCACCCTGATGTCCCTCTTTTTAGGAGATCAGACTTTGTGATGTATATAAGTGTATCACATTGCTCCACAGCAATAAAACTCACATTATTGTTTGTTTAAATGTCAATATATGTGTTTATAAATTAGTCTGTGTAAATTAAATACTATGGTCTTGTTATAAGTCATTTAATAGGTTACACAAGGAGGTGTCAATAGGTCATGAAATAGCCTAAAATTGATCGGTAATGCCCCGCCCATCAACCAAGCCCCCAGCAACACCCCCTAAAACACAGGTGTCCCTCTTTGGCAATTTGAAATGTTGGAAGGTATGAGACTGTGTGTTTATGTGATTACAAATTACACTCTATTCTCCACCCCCCCTAAGCTTTAGGGATAGATAGTTAATATGCCGAAATGATGGGGTGTCATGTTGACCACATCCCCCCCATCAATCCCACCATTGTTCCTTTTCTTGGAGGTGGTTAATTTGCAGCAAGCAGGGCTCCTGACCTCCCCCTCCCCCCACATTAGAAATGAGAAGGTATAATAAATGAAAAATGCGGTCTTCAGGTAAACTTAAATTCTTTTTATCAATGGATGTAAGACTACAGTCAATATACCATCATAGATGTAATATATTTATCTAATATTCCAATATTACATCCCACTGAAAAAAGCAGATGTTGTCTCAGTGATTTTGAAGTGAAGGGACTCAGTCCAAAGCATCTCTGTTAAAAATAGATGCTGTTTTTTTGCCTGAAGTTGACGGGACACTTGCCAGTTACTGAATAAGATTGCAAGGCAACTATTCACACCTGATCATATGCAATGAAATCCAATCCTACCGAGGTACAGAAACTCTTACATTCGCTCACATATACAAATACAATTGTGTTTTTTCTTTTCTTGCTTCATGTTCCTTGTGTTCCTTTAGCCACCTGGATGGTAAAGACCTTTGTAGCAACCAACTGTTAATGTCTGTTTACTTTGAAGCAGACACCGCATTTAACAATTAAGTGGTTTACAATTGCTTTAAACTACCTTATACATCTTGCAGTCATTAAATAAAACACTTGTTTGTTTATTTTTGCATTAAACCACTTGCCCTCCACTCTCTCCACCCAATTCTCTTTTAGGGCAGTGATGGGGGTTTGATCAGATAAGTACAGTGACCTAGTGACCTCACTGCATTTACCTGGAGGTGTGATCCTGATCACCAGATCTCACCTACAGGCCTGTGTTAGGAAGGAAGTAGAGTAACTCTAGATATGGCACTTGGTTGCAAAGAAAAACAAGCATTGTATTTCAAAGATACATGAGGTTATGCAAGAGCTTTTGTACAACAGTAAGGGTAATGTCTGCTTCAGAATAAGCTGATTTCTTCATTCACTTTAAGACCCCACATGCTTTTATGGGGATCTATCCCTACAGCAATAAGTGCCTCCTAATGTAAAGAGATAGTTCCACCTAATTCCGAGTTTATATATTCTGCAAATGCATAATATGTAAAGTCAAATTGCCTATACATGTTATTATTTATTTTTCCATCTGCGTTTTACAATTGTACTTGACTGTTCACAACTAATTGTAAGGGAAGAAGCCTTGCTCCAATCGTATCTGCTCAATAAAGAAGTAAAAGCAGAACATTGTACCACTATCCCTGTTATGGAAAATACTGGAGGAAAAGTAAGAAGTTATCTCCATCTAATCTTTCCCTCCCTCCAATCCAGTGTGGTACTCATAAGGTTAAAAAAACAAACACACACAAATATATATTAAAATGTAACATCCCAGCTTGTTATTTGCACATGCTTCTGACCCACTATACTCTAATGATGCTGGCTACAGCTGTCGACCATGCAGACTAGATTAGTGGTTGCCACAGACAAACATGGTTCCCATAGTACCCACACAGGTATGTTCCCCATGCAGGCCCATAAAAATGTAGCTTGAAATCTTGTGTGTGTTCATTTCTTCCTCCTGTCATTTAAGCAGTGACTGGAGGGAGCATAGCAGAAGACTAGCATGTGAGAGTGGGACAGTCCTAGCTGGCACAGTATGCTCATTCTATCATCAAAGAGCTTAAGAATATACTTACCTAAGCTAGTAACATGTTTCCTCTCTCATATTCAAGTCTCTTGCTGTGTTCCTTTCTGTTTTAATGACAGGATGGAGATCAATCTCCTCCTCCTTTCCAAGTCTCTATCCTCTTAACCAGTCTCTTTCCCTCCAGACCCATTCTCCAGTTCTAACCCGTGTTAACTTCCAGCTCCAATGGCTCATTTCTCACTTCATGTCCTTTTTTTGCCATCAGTGACCCTCCTTCCAATAGCCTTCCTTCTTCTCTACTACCTCCTACCTGCCAAGTCTCTCTTGTTCCCCAGTCTTCTTTCTTCTACTCTATAGTCTCTCTCCTTTCAACTACATCTCTTCCTTCCCTCAGGTGCTCTCCTCTAAGGGGAGGGAGATATTGAGATGAAACTGGTGAAACTGTAGAGAGGAAGGAAGGAGACTGGGGAAGAAGCAAAGAAACCTCACAGACTGTGGGGAAGAGGGAGGGGGCTGTTGGGAGGAGGGACAATGAATGATACCCAAGAGGAAGTGCTGAGGAATGAGCCACTGGGGCTGAAGTAGAGATGGGCTGGAAGTTGAAATTGGGCTAGTAATGAAAGGTTGAGAAGGGAGGGAACTGGAGAGGAGGGGGTGACTAATCTCTGTACTATCTGTAGATGGACTAAGTTCATTTTCCAGCTCTCTGATGTTAGAATTAGGACTCCACCTAGAATCTTCATCCCATTCTCACATTTAATTCTCCTTCAAGTCAAGTCAAATCTCCTCCTCCAAATCCCTTTCTTTACTCTCCCAAGTAAGTGAACCAGAGCAACATGATGCCTATTCTGCCCTGCCACATGACCAAAGGGGTACTCAACAACAGAAAAGATGGGAGATCAGCTGAGATACCCAAGAAAAAATGTTTTTAATGTTAGGAGTGTCATTTACCAATATCCCTACTTTTCTGACCAGGTACTGTTGGAGCAGACGCTGTTAGAGACATCTAAAGGGAGATGGCCTGTAAAGTCACATAAAACTGTAAAAAATTGATGAAAATTAAATTAAAAAAATAAAAATTATAGGCTAGTTGACTTTGCACCTGCACTTGAAGAATATATAATGTATATATTATTTAACAGAATAAGATAGATAGACAGACAGATAGGTAGCTGTTCCCTCCACCTGCTATATCTTAACTTATATTAGGTTATTGAAAAGATTGCATACAAAAATGTAGATTTTGTTTCATACAAGAGCAACTTGTGTTTTAGCATATGTTCCTTAAACTCCTTTCACGTGGGCCACATTGCTGCAGGGACAGCAAAGAATGGAAAAAAAATACAGTTATTGTGTCCTCAGGTGCATTTCACACAAGCAACATGTGCTGCAACTGCAGAGAGAAACAGCATGCTGCCAATTTCTCAGATAGTGTGATAATGCAGTTACACATTTTTAGTATGTATTTCAATGGTATCACATTAAAAATCTTATATTTTTATATTTTATTCTTTTTATATCTGTTTATATTGAGAGAATCAGATGCTGGAAAAACCTTGCTACACTGCAGCAATAAAATGAAACATTTTCAGTTGATGCAAAAAACTTTTTGCTTCAAAAGGCATCCCTATCATCTTAAAATAAACAGAAACAAGTCTTGGAGCTACCTAAAGTTTTCTGGGGGCTGCATGCTCCAGACCGAGCCCCCTGCTGGAACCCAAATGCTGCCACAATCAGCATCCTTCATCCTTGTTTTAAGGGCTCTTGGGCTACTTCCAGGAGCACATTAATAGTATGGGTTGTGCTCCAAAAAACTTGGGCTCCACTATGTGGCTAATAGGTAGACCTTTGTTACACGTTATTAACGTCCCTTTAAATTCCCTCCCCGACTATCATTCATGTTGTGTAGGGTTACCATAGGTATTCTACTTAGTCTTCTTTTTTTATTACTTTATTTTCAGTTTGGCAGTATTTTTTATTTCATACTTTTTTATCTTTTACTGTATGCAGTGGGAGACAGAGACAGCACTGGGCCATCTATGCAAATGGATTGTGCTGTGCATACATGTTAATAAAGTTGCAATGTGATGTACTCTCTGTTTGGATCAATATTAATCTGCCTGTTCTGATGCCTGAGAAAAAATGAAGCTGCAGTTGGTTGGAGGGAGAGGTTAGATTCAGTAATGGAAAGAAAACTGTGTGTGATGACTGAGTGGTTCACCTTGTATTTTACAGCTGAGCAGAAGTGTCAGAGGCTATCACCTTTTTCAGACAATATGGGAGATGAGCAAGTAATTCTAGCACACAAATAAGCATGCCCAGCACAGTTGATCCATGGGATTTCATTCTGGGTGGGCTGTGGGTAGCATGTGATTTTCCATACTGCTGCTGGATGGCTGAAGATGTTGTGAGTAGCTGGAAAGCAATATTTTAAATGCAGATCTCTGTTGCCGAGAAATCGGGATGAAGGTAAGATGATCAATGACTCACTTCTCTGGCATGCAGTGCAGGTTAGTAATGAAAATAGTTATTTTGTGGAGGTGAGAGAGAAAGAATGTTTGTAAGGAGGTGAATGCATGAGAGTTTATGATTTGGTATGACAAGGTGTGTTTGGGTATTAGCAGGAGTGAGAGGGTATGAGAGTGTGAGTGTATGACTGTGAGGGGGTTGTGCCTCATTCACAACCATCTCTATTATACCCACCTACCCCACCTTCATTACTCCACTTATCAACTTCCTTCCCCCAAATATTTATCTATTTCTCAGTGACAACTATACAATATTTGTGCCCATATATAGATATTTAATGTAACCCCCAATAGCTCCTAAAGTGTTATCTTTTAGTCCTCAAGTACCACTGAATGAACTGCTTGAGCCCTGTTACAGCTTACCTTGGTTTCAGCATCAGCTACAGGCGCGAGGCTTCAAGCATGCAGCAGGCCTCTGTTTTATGCGTTTGCTTCCTGTAGTCCTACCTACTTCCTCCCTCTGAGCTGCTCCTCCTACCTACTTCCTGTGGAAGGGTTTAAAAGGCAGACTGAGTCCTGACTCAGCTGCCCTTGCGTTGTTGTTCATAGCAGTTCTATTACCTTGGGCTCTGTATGACCTGGCTAGTCTTCATCCAACCTGGTGCTGACCTGTGGCTCTGTCTGACTTCCTGAACCATGTATGACCTGGCTTGTCTGACTACCCCCTCTGCTGCTGACTTGTGGCTCTTTCTGACTACACTTACATTGTTCATTGTACCTAGCAGATACCCAACCTAGTGCGGACCTGGGGCTCTGGTAGATTAGCTCTGATAATGACTGCAGGCGAGTCAGCTATCTATTTCCTATTCTGACTGCTGGCATCTCATGCAATGATTTTTTACTGCTGAGGTTATGTGATGGCATATTGCTCTGCTGTTTTCATGCCATGGTATGTCCTCCTGCTGGTTTCATGATATGGTATGTTGCCCTGCTGGTCTCACGGGATGGTAAACTTCCCTACTGGTCTAATTTCATGCTATCTTTCATTTTTGGTCTCAGGGATGGTATATTGATGTGTTGGACTCATGAGATGGTATATAGCCTTGATGTTCATATATTGTTGGTATATAGCCTTGATGGTCATATATTGCAGTTCTGATCTCATGTAATGGCATATTTCCTTGTTGGTCTCATGATGGTATATTGCCTTTCTGCTCTCATGTAATAGTATCTTTTCCTGCTGGTCATATGTCATGGTATATTTCATTTCTGGTATTATAGAATTGTATATTTCCCTGTTGGTCTCATGGGATGGTATCTTTGATTTAATAATGTTTAAAGGGATAGTAATACTTAAGTATTACTAATCCCTATAGCAAAGTACGACTTAAAAAAAACGTATTGCCCCCAGTGTCAATGCTGACTACGGGGAAGGGGGAGAGAGAGGGCAACTTTAGAAGCATTCATCTCTCAAACCATAAAGGTTTGAGAGATGACACTGGGGGCAATACGTTTTTTAAGTAGTACTTTGCTATAGGGATTAGCAATACTTAAGAATTACTATCCCTTTAATACAGGGTGTTGTAGATATGTTTTATATATTTATATTATACTTGTTAAATATGTTTTATTATAGAAGAAAGTAGGGTGCTGTAAAATAATGTGTTTTATAACATGAAGCTGTGTACTGATGAATTTCTAAGATGTTTTCTGGTGGTTGTGGGGTACTGTGTAATTAAATGGTTTATTATAAAAGGCTGTTGATGAATTTTATCTTGCCATGTTTTGTGGTGGTTTTTTAATATTCATGGGTGAGATGCATTCTCACCCATGAGGTGAGATGCAGTTTGTTCAATGTAAAATGTTAAAAATGCCATAAAATGTTGCAGACTCCTGGCTTAGACATGAAGAAAAGTAACATTTCATTTTTATTCCACACCTCATTCAAGTCATCCATTCCCCCTTCCTGCTTGACATTCTATGTATATAAGAAAATTTGAATACAGGGCCAGGAAAAATGGGGAGGTGTCATTACAATAAGGGGGTGGACAATCAAAATAAATAATTCAATATTTTTTAAGGGCTGCTAACATGATGAAATAAATATATACATGTTAAAGATTTGTATTTTAAGAGACTATTGCTACTGTTCCCATTACTGGTAGTGGCAGAATAAGAAACTTAAAAGTACATCACCTTCAATTCTCTTTCCGTATTTGAAAGCTTCATTCAAATCTGCCTATGTGTCATCTTAACCAAAATCCAAGCAAATGTTTTCGGAGATATTCACACTTTTATTTCTGGGAAAAGTGCAAGTGAAAAGTTCCTGGTACTTCAGAGAGCTTCATTAGCATATTAAACATCACTTAAACCTTCATTTGCATATGGCACTTCATGAACCGGCTAAATTAGCATATGAAATGTATCTGGTGTCGCACAGGTACAGAAACAAATACGAATATCTCATTACTTGTACATTTACTGTCTTTTGGCTAACCTGACACATAGGCAGTTTTTAAAGGGACAGTAATGTCCCATAAAAAATGCTTATAGTTTTGTAGAGGTTAAAAAAATAAATAAAATCCTATCTCTCAAACCGCTATGGTTTGAGAGATATCCTCCGTTAAAGTTCCCCTCTACCTCCCCTTCTCCTGACGTCAGCTGTAAGCTGACAGCAGGACACCCTGGTCAGGAGACCGACAAGCAGCTCTTCAGCAGAGCCGCAATAGTGCAATTTAAAAAAGACTACAAAGTGTGCCTGGTTTGCAAGCACACCATTTAGATCATTCCAAAGAAGTATTTATTTTTAAATCCCGCTATTGCAGCTCTGCTGAAGAGCCTCCTCGTGTCGACCGACACGGATCTCCTTCTGTCAGCTTTACAGTTGACATCAGGAGAAGGGGAACTTTAGCTGAGGGTATCTCTCAAACCATAGCGGTTTGAGAGATAGGATTTGTGTCATGTTGTTTATTTTTTTAACTTCTACAAAACTCTAAGCATTTTTTATGGGATATTACTGTCCCTTTAATGCAGTTATCAGATAAGCAAACTTGAATGAAGGTGAAAATTCCACTTTAAAACTGGTGCTGTGAGCTTCATAGAGGCAGCTGTGATGTCATACCTACTTGCATATCAAATAAGAAGTGTTAAATGCATTAAAAATGAGACTAAATATATTCCGAGAATAAACAGGCATATATATGTGGAAAGCAGCAGGGAATTCTATGGTGTAAATTGTATCAATGTTCTCACCTGCCCCAAAGGCAAAGAAGAAACTTTTCTCTGGGAACTCCTCCAGCAGATCCTTAACCCTTTTCCCCATGCGCTCATTTCTTTTGTATATAAGCTCTTGACGGAAATGGGTATCAATCTCTTGTGCAGTTATTCTTTCTTGAGGTGGTAATGTGGAATTAATAAAATGAGGAACCTATCCAAAAAGAAATAAAAAAAAATAAAAATAATTTTTTTACTACTTAACAATTTTGATGGGTTACTAATTTTAATTCTCGATAATAATGTTCTTCAGATCCTGTAGATGAGAAGAAAACCAATTCCACAAGGGTCATATTAAATCAAAAGACTATAATTAACTCAAATTTTCAAGGGTCAGTAATGTCCCCAAAAATTTTTTAGAGCTTTGTGGAGGTTCAAAAAATAAACTCTATGGCAAAAATCCTATCTCTCAAACCGCTATGGTTTGAGAGATATAGGCATTGAAACTTCCTCCCTCCCTTCCTCCTGATGTCAGCTGTAAAGGGGGGAGGGGCAAGCTTTCAATGCCTATATATCTCAAATCATAGTGGTTTGAGAGATAGGATTTTTGCCATAGAGTTTATTTTTTGAAGCTCCGCAAAACTCTAAGAATTTGTTTTGGGACATTACTGACCCTTTAATGGTCTTTTTAACCAAATGAATGCTAAAGGGCTCTTCTAGCATTTGTGGAGTTAAACACCGCTTTTAAAATGTAATTCTTTATTTGTCATCTATTGTACAGTTGGTTTGCTGTAGAATTGTATTGGTTTCACAATTCTTATACACTGTGTGCACAATTATTAGGCAAGTGAGTATTTTGACCATATCATCATTTTTATGCATATTTTCCAACTCCAAGCTGTATAAACTTGAATGTTTATTGGATTTAAGCATATCAGGTGATGTGTATTTATGTAATGAGAGAGGGTG
The DNA here is from genome assembly GCA_037306005.1 of Rhinophrynus dorsalis. Classification (NCBI taxonomy): domain Eukaryota; kingdom Metazoa; phylum Chordata; class Amphibia; order Anura; family Rhinophrynidae; genus Rhinophrynus; species Rhinophrynus dorsalis. The sequence goes on from CM074718.1 coordinate 337,349,754, forward strand.
TGGCCTAAGGAGATGAACATCCTATGTCAAGGTGTGCACAATTATTAGGCAGCTTCATTTCCTCAGGCAAAATGGGCAAAAAAAAGAGATTTAACTGACTCTGAAAAGTCAAAAATTGTAAAAAAGTCTTTTAGAGGGATGCAGCACTCTTAAAATTGCTAAGATATTGGGGAGTGATCACAGAACCATCAAATGTTTTGTTGCAAATAGTCAACAGGGTCGCAAGAAACGTGTTGAGAAAAAAAGATGCAAATTAACTGCCAGAGATTTGAGATGAATCAAACATGAAGCTACCAGGAACCCATTATCCACCAGTGCTGTCATATTCCAGAACTGCAACCTATCTGGAGTGTTCAGAAGTACTAGGTGTTCAGTGCTCAGAGATATGGCCATGGTAAGGAAGGCTGAAACCCAACCACCACTGAACAAGACACATAAGTTGAAACGTCAAGACTGCGCCAAGAAATATCTGAAGACAGATTTTTCAAAGGTTTTATGGACTGATGAGATGAGAGTGACTCTTGACAGTCCGGATGGATGGGTCTGTGGCTGGATCAGTAACGGGCACAGAGCTCCACTTCGACTCAGATGCCAGCAAGGTGGAGGAGGGGTACTGGTATGGACTGGTTGTCACGGTTCCCCAGAGATATTCATTAGTCAGTATGGTACAGTAAAATGCAATTTATTAAATATAAGTAAGGTAGTACACAATAGCAATATAGCAAGAACAAGCAGAGGGTCCTAAGCCAGCAAGCACTGCTATCAGAAATAGTAGGCTGCCCAGATTGGCCACAGTGCTGGAGACTAGGCCTCAGCCACTGATAGTCTCTGCTGGAACCAGGGGCGGGAACTGGAACACAGGATCTTCATCCGACGTTGTGAGGAGCTACCTGACTCACGCCTGCAGTCAGCAATGTAGCAGAGGATACCTGACTCTCGCCTGCAGTCAGTATGGAGAAAGCGGAAGCTTGACCCACGCCTGCAGTCTGTACATAGCTAGTATACTAGAGCCCCAGGTCCACACCAAATTGGGTGTCTGCTAGCTACAGGGGAATAACAAGAGAATAGTCAGACAGAGCCACAGGTCAGCACCAGAGAGGGTAGCCAGACAAGCAAGTCATACACAGTTCAGGTAGTCAGCCAGAGCCACAGGTCTGCACCAGATTGGGTCTCCACTATAAGGATAAGGCAGGAAAATAGTCAGACAGAGCCACAGGTCAGCACCAGATTGGGTGGTCAGACAAGCCAGGTCATACACAGAGCCCAAGGACACAGAACTACTTTGTACAATAATGCAAGGGCAACTGAGTCAGGACTCAGATTGCCCTTTAAACCCCTCCTCAGGAAGTAGGTAGGAGGAGCAAGCTCAGAGGAAGGAAGTAGGTAGGAGGAGACTACAGGAAACATGACATAAAATAGAGGCTGCCACACTCTGAAGCCTCGAGCCTGCAGATGATGCATCTAGCTCTGATGCATCCAACCACTGCCATCTTCCTGCGTCATCCGTGCATCATGAACAGCTGCTGAAACCAAGGTAAGCTGTGACACTGGAATTATCAAAGATGAGCTAGTTGTACCTTTTCGGGTTGAAGATAAACTCAAACCCAACTCCCAAACCTACTGCCAGTTTTTAGAAGACACTATCTTCAAGCAGTGGTACAGGAAAAAGTCTGCATCTTTCAAGAGACCATGAATTTTATGCAGGACAATGCTCCATCGCATGCATCGAAGTACTCCACTGCGTGGCTAGCCAGTAAAGGACTTAAAGATGATGACATGGCCCCCTTCCTCACCTGACCTAAACCCTATTGAGAACTTGTGGACCCTTTTTAAATTGCAGATTTATGCTGAAGGAAAACAGTACGCCTCTCTGAACAGTGTCTGGGAGGCTATGGTTGATGCTGCACAAAAAGTTGATCATCAACAGATCAAGAAACTGACAGCCTCCATGAATGGAAGGTTTATGACTGTTATTGAAAAGAAGGGTGGCTATATTGGTCACTGATTTGTTTTTGGAAATGTCGCAAATGTTTATTTGTAAATTTTGAGTTGTTTATTTAGTATTCTCACTTTAATAGATGAAAATAAACACGTAAGATGGCAAAATTATAATTTTTCATTTAGTTGCATAATAATTCTGCACACTAATAGTTGCTCAATAATTTTGCATACAGAGATATTCTCTTAAGAAACCCAAAACCTCACTTTTACTTTCTTAAATATTCAGGTCTAAGGTTTCTTAACCCCTTAAGGACCCATGACGGTCCTGGACCGTCATGGGTTGTTATCCCCTTAAGGACCCATGATGGTCCAGGACCGTCATGGCTTAAATGATAGCAGCGTGCCTCCGTGTACGCTGCTATCATTAATTCCAGGCTGAGACTGAGCGCTCTGAGACCGGGGCGTTCAGTCTCAGCCCTTCTTGCTTGTGCCGGTTCATGTGATCGCCGTAGCAGAGATCACATGTACCGGCATTGTGAGAGACAGAGGCAGTACAGAAAGCATGCTGTCTCTGCATCTCTGGGGGTATTAAACCCTTCACTGCTGGTGCCGGAGGCTTGCTAAATGCAGGTCAATTTCTGACCTGCAATGATACTTTTTTTTTTTGTTTAAAACACAACACACTTTTTTTTTTTTTTTTTATAAAAAGATATTTTATTTTATTTTTTTTTTTAAATCTCATTAAACAATTTTGGAAGTGTGATTGTTGTGGAGCTATGTAATACACTTATACACACACCGCCAAATGTCAAGGATAAAAAAGTGACAAAATAGGGTGGGAAAAAGGGACATGGGGATTTTCACCCAGAGGGGGACAGGGGCCACTTTAAACTGCACATTTTGTAGGTATGACTGACCGGTCATACCTTTCATGCAGTCTCCATAAAAATTTAACCCTTTGTGCCCAATTGATCCCAAGAGAAAAAACAAAATATAGGATTTTAGTCTTACCTGTTAAATCCTTTTCACTTAGTCCATACAGGTCACTGGTACTCTGGGAGGCGTAAGTCCCCTTTAATAGGCAGGAACAACTATGCAAATAATTTGCAAGGGGCGGAGCCTCCCCTCTTACTTAAGCCACCTTCTGGCCAGAGCCACTTTAGATTGATTTGAGACCCTAAAACTGACCTCAGGTAAGCAAAAAGAAAGACTCCTGTGAGCATGCCCGAACGGTCTCCCACTGAATGCCACAGGAGAGCCAAGACTGGTCCCTTGACAGGGTGGGAGACCAGTGACCTGTATGGACTAAGTGAAAAGGATTTAACAGGTAAGACTAAAATCCTATTTTCACTGTCGTCCAATACAGGTCACTGGTACTCTGGGATGTACAAACATTGAGCTGATCCAGAGGCGGGAAGTAAGGCAAGGACCAGGCGCAAGGCCCAAGTCACTAGAACTGTTATGACCAGTTGATAACATAGCCCAAACTGTAAGTGTCAACGGACACCAACCAAGGGAACAATCCCTGAACTAACACAGCACACGGAACTAGAGCCAACCGGGCTCAACAGTAAAGAAGCACTAAGGATCACAGAGCGGAAGACCTACACAGGCAAGACTGCCTCCAGGACCTTCCTTCCAAAACTGGCATCAGCCGAAGCCAGTACATCAACTCGATAGTGCTTAGAAAAGGTGTGCACAGAGGACCAAGTGGCCGCTCTGCACAGTTGATCAGCAGAAGCTTGATTCTTGTAGGCCCAAGAGGCCCCAATAGATCTGGTGGAATGGGCAGTCACCCGGAAGGGAACATGCTTATTCCTCAACTTATAGGCTTCACGGATGGTAGCCTTAATCCAAGAGGCAATGGTAACTTTGGAAGCCGGTCTTCCTGCCCTAGGCCCCTCAGGAAAGACGAATAGAGCGTCAGACTTCCTGATAGACTCGGTGCGATGAACATAAAACTTGAGGCAACGCACCACATCCAACAGATGGAGATCTCTTTCCTTGTCAGATGAAGGATTAGGGCAGAAAGAGGGAACCACAATCTCCTGATTGATGTGAAACTCAGATACAACCTTGGGTAAGAATTCCTTGGTAGTGCGAAGCACAGCCTTATCCTTGTGGAACACCAGGTAAGGAGGTTTACAAGACAAGGCCTGTAACTCTGCTACCCGGCGCACTGACACAACAGCCAAGAGGAAGGCCATCTTCCAAGTCACAAGACGTAATGGAACGGAAGCCAAGGATTCAAACGGTGGTCGCTGAAGAACTCCCAGCACCAAATTGAGATCCCACTGGGGAGCAGGACTCTTAAAGGCAGGTCGAACATGAGTCACACCCTGGAAGAAGACCTTCACATCAGGAAGGACAGCAATCCGTTCCTGGAAAAACACAGACAAGGCAGAAGTCTGAACTGTGAGGGAACTCAGACTGAGCCCCTTATCCACACCGTCCTGCAAGAAGGCCAGGACAGTGGGAAGATGGAAGTCAAGTGACAACTTCTTGTCAGAGCACCATGTCACGAAAGTTGACCATATGCGATGATAGATCTTGGAAGACACAGGCTTACGAGCACTGAGCATCGTCGATACCACAGAAGGAGAAAAGCCTTTCTTTGCTAGAATCGAGGATTCAACCGCCATGCCATCAAATGGAGAGAGTGAACATCCTCTTTCCACAGATACCCCTGAAGAAGCAGATCCGGACGGGCTGGAAGTGGGATTGGATCCTTCACTGACATGGCCATCAATTCCGGAAACCAGGACTGGCGAGGCCAGTTTGGAGCAATCAGGATGACAGGACAACGTTCCCTCTTCAACTTCTGGATAACTCTGACCAATAGAGGAAGAGGAGGGAAGATGTAAGCCAGGGGGAAGTCCCAAGGGATCGACAAGGCATCCACTGCTAGAGCAAGGGAGTCCCTCAACCGGGAGCAAAACACCGGAACCTTCCTGTTGTGTCTGGTAGCCATCAGATCCACCACAGGCATCCCCCACCGTTGAGTGAGCATGTGAAACACCTCTGGGTGAAGAGCCCATTCTCCGCTGTCGACGGTATGACGACTGAGGAAGTCTGCCATGACGTTGTCCACGCCTGGAATATGAACCGCAGAGATGACAGGCACGTGATCTTCTGCCCAAGACAAAATATCCTTGACCTCCCACCAGGCGGAACCGCTTCTTGTGCCGCCTTGCCTGTTGATGTAAGCCACCGCCGTGGCGTTGTCGGACTCCACTCGGACTGGAAGACCGGACAATTGAGACTCCCAGTGCCTCAGGGCCAGCCGGACAGCTCGAAGTTCCAGAACATTGATGGAGAGCATGGATTCCTCCAGACCCCATTTCCCCTGAGCACTGAAGCGACCCCAGACTGCACCCCAGCCCCGAAGGCTGGCATCCGTAGTGACTGTGGTCCAAGGAGGAACTAGAAAGGATTTCCCTTTCAGGAGATGAGAGAGATCTAACCACCAGTGCAGACTCGACTCGACATGAGGAGGAAGAGAAACAGACAGATGTTGATGATCTGGATGATTCTTGCACGTCTGGATCACAAACCTCTGAAGATCCCGGGAGTGGGCCATGGCAAATGGAACTGCTTCGATTGTGGAAATGAACTTTCCCACTAAGGACGACAACTTCGGAACTGGAATCTCGTCCATGTCCAGAATTCCAGCCACTCTGACAGCTATCTGGTGAGCCACGTCCTCTGGAAGAAACACCATGCATTGGCGAGTGTCGAACAGGAGACCCAGGAACAGAAGCCTCTGAGATGGAATCAAGTCCGACTTGTCCAGATTCAGGATCCAGCCATGACGGTTCAGGGTGTGCATGCACATCTGTAATTGCTGAAGGAGAAGCTCCGCTGAGGAGGCCTTCAGAAGGAGATCGTCCATGTAGGGGGTCACTCTGATCCCATCCTGATGGAGCACCGCTATCAATGAGCCCAACACCCTCTGGAAGACCTGAGGGGCTGAAGTCAGCCCAAAGGGGAGCGCTGCAAACTGAAAGTGTCCCCTGTGGCAGGCAATCCTGAGGTACCGCCTGCTCTCTGGATGAATAGGGATGTGAAGATAAGCATCCTGAAGGTCCAGGGAGGCAAGAAACTCCCCTGGAGACATTGCTGCAATCACAGAGCGCAGGGACTCCTGGCGGAAGTGGGAAGTCACCACATAGGCATTGAGATCTTTGAGATCCAAGATGGGACGGGCTCCTCCGTCCTTTTTGGCTACCACAAACAGGTTGGAATAAAATCCTGAACCTGTGTCCCCCTGAGGAACCGCCTCCAGGACCTCTTTGTCCAAGAGATCCTGAATAGCGTCGTCGAACAGACGCCTTTTTGTGGGTTCCTGAGAAGGACGAGTAAAATGGAATCGAAAAGGAGGAAGGGAAGAGAAAGGGATCCTGTATCCCTCTGACACCACCTGAAGAACCCATGGGTCCGCCACTGACTCCTCCCAAGTCCGGCGAAAGATGCGGAGACGACCGCCTACAGCCGGATGCGGACCCGGGTTCGGCGAGTCATGCCGAAGCAGTCTTGGAGGTCTTGGCCTTGGAGGCAACTTTAGGCCTCCAGGACTGTTTGGGCTTGTAGGAGGAGCGCGTAGTGGGAGGACCAGTTTGGGCCGAGGAGCGTGTCTCAGTCTGAAAGGAATGAAAGGACCGATTGCGTTTGGCTGGAAACTTTTTCTTAAAGACTGAGGGTAGAAGAGTACTTTTACCGCCAGTAGCCTCACTGATCATTTCTTTGAGTTCAGACCCAAAAAGCAAATTCCCCTGAAAGGGCAAGGAAAGCAAGGCTTTCTTAGAGGCTGTGTCAGCAGACCAAATTTTCAGCCAAAGAGCGCGTCTAGCCACCACAGAAGAAGTGGAGGCCCTCGCCATCATGCGCACAGCATCAAAGGCAGCGTCAGCAACATAGTTCTGAGCTTCAGTGATATTAGCAAGGAGCTGCAACTGTTCAGATACAGGCGCATCCTGGCGAACCGCTTCAGTCAGTCGTTCAGTCCAGGCCGCAATAGCTCTATTAACCCATGCCACAGCAAAAGTGGGGCGCATGGCTGTGCCAATGGAGGCAAAAATAGACTTAAGAGAGAGCTCTAGTTTCTTATCCGTCCAGTCCTGCAAGGCAGAGGCATCTGAGACAGCCAAAGCAGTAGATTTGGAGAGTCTAGACACAGGAGCATCCACTTTGGGAGGATGAACCCATTTTGCCAGCTCCGCCTCAGGAAAAGGGTAAAGTTTAGCAAACTTTTTGGAGACAGAGGAAGATCTATCAGGATTCTTCCATGCCTCAGAGACCAGACGGGCAAGAGTAGGGTTAGTTGGAAAACAAACAACTGGTTTAGATGGCTTTTTCTGAAAAACATCAGTAGGATCATACGTGGATTCCTGAGTCAGAGGAAGGTTGAGCGTATTCAGAACCGCTCTGATCAGACCCTCAGCCGAAACTTCAGGGTCACACTCATAGGGGTCCCCAATGGACCTGTTAGATTCAATAACAGTACGTTCCTCAGCATCAGAATCCTGTAAAAGTTCTTCTTCAGAAGAATCAGTGATATCAGGAGCTCCCTGTGGCTTAGGCAGGGAGGTCCTGATAGTAGAGGGGGTCTGCCAGACCTGGAGAGCCCCCTGTACCTGAGAGGGAAAGAGTTGAAGCGTGGATCTGAGATCCCTAGTGGCAGCTTTAAACTCCCTCACCCAAGATGGCTCAATAGCATGGCTGGGAAGCCCAGGGTTGCTATCTTGACCAGTACAATTAGGGCATAGATCCCCCACATTATCGCCATCCAGCCCAATGTGGCAAGAGGAGCAAAACGCCATGGGGGTAGCGGACCCCCCATCCTCCTTAGACTTGGGTCTAGCCCCTAGCTCCAGTGAAGTAGACATGCTCACAGCGTCAATATACCCCACCAATAACACTATCACCCAGAAAAAGTGTTAAGATTAAAGTTTCACCCCAGAAATGTTCTAAAAACGGACTTATCTGGCCAGCGAAGGGTTAATCTGTTGAGGAGAGAGAAGGCTCGGTCCCTGCGTAGTGTACTCGCCTAGGAAAAGTACCACAAAATGGCGGCCGTCATGACAGCCAATCAGAAACGAGCGCGAACCAAGCGCTCATGGGAAATGTAGTTTTCCAGTCCAAGTACCCCAAACAGTGCCCGAAGCCCCCCTGAACACCCCACATGAATAAAACACATTCCGGATGATAGATCAGGAGCCTAGAATTAAAATGAGCCCTCTCTGAAGTTGCTGTGACAAGCGGTTCCAGAGATATGTCCCATACTGTGAATTCCCATAGAGAGTAAAGGAGCCCTTGCGTCTGAGCGGGAAAAAGCCGCGCTTAAAGGCGCGGAACACCATTTTTAATAAAGTTTAGTAAAACATTAAAAAGTGCCCAAACAAGCATGAAACACATGAGAAACATAAATAAATGAATACCCAATGCTCCAAAACTCAGAGAATAACACAGAAATTGCATAAACAGTAATAATGCAATAAAAACACCCTATGAGTGCTGGAGTGTATTAAAACTCCCAAATACAAGCCCATCAAAGGGACACTGTGGGGACAAGTGGACCTTCAGCACTCAATGGGTGACTCACCTTCCTTGCTGACTTCTGTCTTCAGGTGACCATGATAAGGAGGGAAAGAACCAGAGGTAAATTCCCCAACAGGGGAGCTGCTTAACACAAGCTGTCCCCTCTTCAGGGCATAGGTCCACAGAAAATCCCTGGAAGCTGCACCAGCCACTTTAAAGAGGGCAATTCACAGCCATGGTCACCCTCCTAATGGTGGTATTCCATATTTGAATAAAAAATAATAAAATACTAAGATGCATAGATGTTCTCTACCTGGTGTGGAAGCACACCAGGAACAAATCAATCTAAAGTGGCTCTGGCCAGAAGGTGGCTTAAGTAAGAGGGGAGGCTCCGCCCCTTGCAAATTATTTGCATAGTTGTTCCTGCCTATTAAAGGGGACTTACGCCTCCCAGAGTACCAGTGACCTGTATTGGACGACAGTGAAATGGTGTTTTTTTAACCTTTTTTTAATTTTAATAAAGTAAATGGTGGGTTATCCATATAAGTAGGGTATCAAATGAAAGCCCTATTTGTGCTTAAAAAAACAGTATATAATTTATGGTGGTGGAATAAACACTGTTGAACAAAGACATAGTCAAAAAGGTCAGAATTGCTCCGGTCCTTAAGGGAAAATGACCTCAGATTTTCCAGGTCCTTAAAGGGTTAACATTTTGGATTGACGGAGAGTGCTGTAGTTGTTCAATAATAAAATGAATCCTCAAAAATACAACTTGCCTAATCATTGTGCACACAGTGTATATGAATAAATAAAAATTACGTAGTACCAAAAAACTAAAAATAAGAGAATGAATGGATACACCAGGTCACAGGAATGTATTTGATTTTAAATTGATATGCAAGCTTATACAATACATTTAACTGTGGCTGCAGGTAATTTACAATTCTGTACTTTAAAACAGTTATTACCAACACCCTAACTAAATAGGCTAAAAGCAATTGTGTTTTTTTTTTTTTTTTAATGAACACGTATAACCATTTAAAATCAAATTCCCGTGGCCTTGCCTATTAACCCTTTGTGTGCCAGAAAGGCATCCAATGCATTACGCTGCAATGCACTAGATACCTCTCTGGCACTCAAAGGGTTAATGCATTTTTTTTTCATTTTATTTTCTGAGGCTGTAAAATTCTTTGAATCAATGTAAACTTTGTGTGGAAAGTTTTCATATGTTAGTAGTCTTCCCATATATATTTTTGTTTGTGACAATTGGTAATTTATTGTCGCTATGCATGTATATGCTTCTCCGATACATATCACTGAAACTTGTATCTTACTACAGTGATTTAAACAGGGGGTTGTCAATGTTTTGTCCTTCAGTTGTTAGAGACGAGTACTTTAGTGGCTGTTTGGGGATGATGGGAGTTCTAGTCTCCAACAGCTGGAGGTTAAAAGATTGACTACTGATTGAAACAATATAATGACTGTGCTGACCCCAGAACAATCCATTGACAATAGGGTCACAATGGAGCTCCAAGGGGAATGTTTTGCCATAAACTGCTGTTTCAGCAATCAGTTCAAAGCACAATTACCTAAACTAAGCAGCTTCAAACAATTTAAAAAAAATATATACAGCATTATACTTTGCTACCCAAGATTTAGAAGCATAAACACTGCTTGCTGAATGCAACAGTCAGACTTTTATACCATTATACCATTTTATACAATTTGGGACAAAAATATAGTGGAAAAGAGTGTGTAGCAACATTGCTTAAAGGGAGAGTAAAAAAGCAGCACCGATTAATCTTCATAGTATTTAGGCCATGAAGAGTGTTATTTCAATACTGTCAGAGTTGTGGTACAAGAGTAATTGAATGATAAAGTATCCCATTCTCACCCCTTTTACTGATGTAACACTGCTAACTTCAGAGCAACAAGATGGATCGCAGCAAGGGACAATCTTCAGTTAGCATAAGGAAAAACCTGTCAAGGGGGGCAGGGTTTTCCTTATGCACACAGTAAGAAGATTGTCCCTTGCAGCGATCTGTCTGGTCAAGGGACCGGATTCCATATCTGAGGGGAGGTGGCTTACACTAGGTAAAAGGGGCAGGAGGGGGATACGTTATTAGTCAATTACTCTTCAACTACAACTTGGACAGTATTGAATTAACACTTTGCATGGCCCAAATACTATGAAGATTAATCAAAGCTGCTTTTTTTGTGAAACGTTACTATCCCTTTAAGTGTGAGGAATGGTGATGCACCTGTTATTACTGGCATCTTTTAGGCCTCTGACACTGGAGGCAAAACTGTTGCAGTCCCGTCATGTGTTTTCTCTCACTTACCTCTCTGTCTCTCACATTTCACTCACAATCTGGACATGGGAGAGCAGGAGAGGCTTGATGGCAAGCCCGTGTGAGAGACAGCCAAAATGACAGATACATATTTAATTCCTGGACTGTATATGGTAGATCAGGACAGGTTTGGAAACCACTGGTCTAAAACATTCTTCTAAACCACATGCCAGCTTTAAGTTTTGGGATGATAGAGTGGCAGATTATCTGACACATGATGGGGATAGTAATGTTTCACAATAAAAGCAGCTCCAATTAATCTTCAAAGTATTTGGGCCATGGAGAGCGTTATTTCAATAATGTCAGAGTTGTAGTTCAAGAGTAATTGAATGATAACATATCCATCTCCCTCCCTTTTTACTGATGTAACATTACTCACCTCAGAACAGAAAGGTGGCGTCCGGATGGCTTGCAGAGAGGGACAATCTTTAATTATTATAAGGGAAAAACCTGTCAAGGGGGGCAGGGTTTTCATTGTTCTCACAGTAAGAAGATTGTCCCTTGCTGTGAGCTGTCTGGTCTGTGGATCAGATTCCACATCTGAGGGGAGGTGAATTATATTAGGTAAAAGGGGTGGGAGGGTGATACTTTATCATTCAATTATTATTGAATAACAACTCTGACAGAATTGAAATAACACTTTCTATGGCCCAAATACTATGAAGATTAATTGGATCTGCTGTTTTTGTGAAACATTACTATCCCTTGAAGCCTTTGACACCTGAACCAACTCCCTGTGACTCTGGGCTAGTGATTTATAAAAAGTGTTCTTGCTCATTTTTGTGAATTGATCCTTAAAATGCCCTTATTCCTTATTATTAGTGTTGGTAGTTATAACGTGTTCTGGGTACATTTATAAATGTGATTACAGTAAAGAATAAGAACAGGTCAGACATGGCCTTACATTTTGGAGAAAACTTTGTCGCTAAATTGTCACGAATAGCGACATTTCTTAGGTCCTCCTAGACTGTCCTTAATACTTTTATAACTACCAGCAGCAATCTTACAGCCATTTTAACGTCTCTTTTCCATTAACTCAACTTTATCTCCCAGTGTCTCAGGCACAAAACAGGAGAACTCACGGGGCTAGGAGTTATTCCGTCTTAACTCTTCGAGTGCCAGGAGCAATGCATTGGCCACCCCTCTGGCACTCAAAGGGTGAAGAAGAATTGTGTACAGCTCTGTTTACATTAACAGAGCTACATAATATTAAAACGATACAATACTGGAGCAGAATAAAGGTGCAAATCAATAATGCAAGGAGGTGCAACTTTTCCTAAATTCACATTGATTTACATGTGATTTTTAACCTTTTGAACGCTAGAGAGATCTCCATGCAATGCAAAACAACATGTTGGACACCTTTCATATGTCATATGTTAGTGTTTCAGCTGCTTTGCTCATGAATTGCACTTATTTAGCTTATCAAATTGCACTGAAAATGTTGAAAATAAATTTATTCTGCATTGCCAATAATTTGCTTATTCCAATGGTTAATTGTTTATTACTTTCTTGTAAAAATGTTTCAAACTACAGGGAGAGATGCACTAAGGGAGTTGCCAGCAGTACAATAACCCTGAGCGCGGTCTCTCTACTCCCCCACTTGCTCACTGACACTCTGTTGAGGTAAGTGGCTATAAGAAGATGCTAGCAGTACAGCTTGGTGAAGTCACATCCACTCAAATCCGCTCTTGATTGGGAGCCATCAGCTTCCATCATACACAACTAGCCAATGACTGTGGAGCTAAAGGTTGCCTACTCTTGTGCTAACATATTGAATACATTGTATTACAACTGTCCTACTTCAGATGCACATCCTATATAATAATTCGCTAGGATGTTTTGTCAGAAGCCGTCATGCGCAGTAGAGACTCCCCAACCGCACAGAATGCTGGGAGAACGGACTGCTGGGGGCATTCTTTGCTTTCGGGCAGTCTCCACAGTGCGTGACTGTGTCTGATGCAGGACCAGCCTCTTAACATTATCAGGACCTTGATCCGTGTCCATGGGCTTTTACACTAGTATAAAAATAATCTATTAAATGATGCAGCGGTATATATGGGTTGTGCAGCAAATAGCATGGATATGTGATTCTGACAACGCAATGTTCTTTCTATATAAATAGTACTGGATTATCAGAGATTGGGCCCTAAAAATTCCTTTGCTTTCCACTTCAGTGATATCAGCCTAGTTTACGTAATTATGAATTGGTTAATGAACAGCAGCAATTGTCAGAAGTGATTAGAGTTGAGTAAAGAGGCTAAGGCAGAGTGTAATGTGAATTTCTTGTAATGAATGTCATGTCAGTGTAAAGGTGGCAGTAGTTATGGTACATCATCAAATGAGGGCAAGTCTGCCTGGAACTACAGACAAACTAAAATGTCACACACTTTTCACCAAGGCCTGGTGAGGGTGCATGGTCAGAATCTTTTTCTCTTAAAGAGAACCAGTCCCCTTAAGAAAATTCCCTCATCTGTCCCTACACTTCCACCTACCATCCATTCTCTCTTTCCTGCTGCCAGGAAGGGGGAGAGCACATTTCCCATTGTTCTCCACTTGGTGGGCTTAACATCCCTCAAGCAGAGGGGAAGAGGAAGGCTAGGGATGTCCCCTTATAGGCATAGTAATGTTTCATAATAAAAGCAGCTTTAATTAATCTTCATAGTATTTGGGCTTTGGAGAGTGTTATTTCAATTCTGTCAGAGTTGTAGTTCAAGAGTAATTGAATAATAAAGTATCGCCCTCCCGCCCCCTTTACTGATGTAACACTGCTCACCTCAGAGCAGCAGGGTGTGCCCAGGTAGATTGCAGAGAGGGACAATCTTCAATTAACATAAGGGAAAAAGCTGAAAAACCTATCAAGGGGGGCAGGGTTTTCATTGTTCCCACAGTAAGAAGATTGTCCCTTGCTGTGAGACGTCTGGTCTATGGACCAGATCCCACATATGAGGAGAGGGGGCTTACACTAAGTAAAAGGGGCGGGAGGGGGAAATGTTATCATTCAATTACTGGTGCACTACAACTCTGACAGTATTGAAATAACACTCTCTATGGCTCAAATACTATGAAGATTAATTGTTTTTGTGAAACATTACTAACTCTTTAAGTTGGCTTCAGGCCCAGTGCAGGCCCACCATCATTTTGTTGTGGTAAATCATGAAATGGGGTTAGTCTACATGGAACTACAGACAAACTAGAATGTCACACACTTTTCACCCAGGCTGAGTTATACTATTCTGTAAGATAAATCGTTTATGAGAAAATTTATTTTATATGTGATGGCACAGTGTGGCACATTTTGCTAATTTCCTGCATTGTATGCTAATTAATTATGTTCACGGCCAAACTTATATTTTACTGTACTACTGGATATGACCCAATATATGGGCTCTGCCTAGATTAATTCATAGCACAGTTTGTGGTAATACTTGCCCATCACAGAAATTAACATAAGGTGCCAAACAAATGGCTATCACAGTATATAAGCAGTTTTTAATTATCTTAAAAAAAAAAACCCAAAAAACAATTACATTGTTTTAGGATGACTTGTCCAGTTTAATCCCATTTGTGCTATCATTCCCTGCCCCTTACCTCAACTAGTATGGCAGATTCCCTTGGTATGGATCAGCTGAAAACAACGCTGTTTCTTCTGTTTCACACTGTGACTTTATCTAAGTGAACACTCACATTATCTACTTAGGTTCACAGCCAAGCATGTCTTCCACAAAGCTATGGGAACAAGTTTCTTCCCTGTGGCTCAAAGTGACAGCTTTGGGCAGCAACAACAGCTGTATACTCGTAAATCAAATCTTTGCAGATGTCCCCTTAAAGGTAGGAACTGCTGCTGTTGACTCCCCTGACAATCCTCGTGATTAACCAAACTGTGTTTCTTAAAGGGATAGTAATGTTTCACAAAAACAGCAGCTCCAGTTAATCTTCATAGAATTTGAGCCATAGAGAGTGTTATTTCAATACTGTCAGAGTTGTAGTTCAAGAGTAATTGAACAATAAAGTTTCCCCTCACACACCTTACCCCCTTTCTCTCCCTCCGCAGTCCTCATTGTGATGATGACCCCCTCCAGGAGATATGTCCAGGGGGTGGCATGCTTGCATTTGCCTCCCTCTCCCCATATTGTCCCCTGTGAGGACCACTGTGAATTGCACCTATGGCGGCTGTATATCTCGGCAAGGACCTATCAGATCCTTACAGGACACTACTGTAGTTTCAATGTGCAGACCTCAGGCTATGCAGATACTTTACCATACCACAGAGCATGGGTGGAGGGAGGAGGGAGATCGAGGAACGCAGACACCAGAATTGTATTTTTTGTGGGTAGAGGGAGGGGAATGGGGAGAAAACATGGATGCCTATTATGCACATATATTTTATTTTTTCCCTTAAATCTTGAGTATACTTTACACCTGTGTATTATACACAGTTGCACATTATGCCAGAGACTTTACAGTATTCATATATTCAGGGGTGATTTTCTAAAATAAAAAGTACCAGGTCACCTTTTTTCTTGGAAGAAAAAGTATTAAACACATGTACTGTCTCTGATAAAAAGTAGTGTCATTGACAAAAGGTACAGGCTCACTGACTTGGTATGACCTAATAAAAATGAGTTCTGCATGTATTCAGTTTAATGACATCTATGTCGTAATGTCTAAAATAGTACTGTTACATATTAATGAATCTTCCTCTTTGAATAAGAATTATTTCAATTCACATAATCATAGAATGGGAAAAAGCAGTTGTTAAAGTAAATTATTTTATGACTCAAAAAGGAGAAAGAACATACTTGTGAAGAATCATGATTGAAAATAATTGAATTGAGGTCTCCACAATTGTAATGCTTGATAAGGTCTTCCGTAGAGTATGGGACTTGAAGGCTGCCTGCACGAAGGCTCTCTTGTTGCAAGAGCGTCTGATTTAAGGCAAATATTACCTATTAAAGTAAAATAAAAATGTGTTAAAAGGCAGAGTGATATATTGCAAATTTGTTGTACAATATCCATTAAATCCATACCTCCCAATATGGCCCAAGAGGGATACTTATTTCAGGTGGTGCTGCTAGGAGCTTGGCTGGTGGGTGTGGCATTAGAGAATTTTTAGGTTATTTTACAACCTATTGACATCTCTCTGTGTATATGAATAAATGATTTAGAGCGAGACCAAATTATTTTACTTACACAGACTAATTTATAAACACTTATACCAAAGTTTTAAGAAAGATGTCCCCAAATAATTCCTCATCTGGCGACTAGCTGCTCAGTAGCGCTAGTTGCCAGAATGATTACCTCCTTACTGCAAATTATACCCTGCTCCAGGACTCACAGGCATCTTTCCATAGTGATGCCTGACCTGTCAGTCCCTTTTGGAGCCAAACGGGAAGGTATGTAACTCTCTGAGTTCCAGTGTGAAGCAATGCATTGCACACCATATTGTATTCAAAGGGTTAATGCAAAATCTACCGCATACATTTTAGTGTTTAACTTTTAGACCTCTCTGGTATCCAGGATATTGAAACCATTCTGCAGATGCTTTTCATTCATTTGGGAATAAACAATAGGCAAAGATTATACCTCAGTAGAACATTGAGCATAGCACCATGACCACTTCTGCTATTTATGATGAATCTTAGTGATGCTTATCTCTTTTTATTTTTCTTCACAAAAACAGACATCTGAGACTTTCACAACACAAATAATGTTGTAGGTGAATGGTAAATATTTTTCCATCATAATTTAAATTTAATGAGGCATAGGTTTTCTGTTTATGGAACCACAAAGCCTTTCTTAAACCAATCAAATAGTGTTCTTCTTTATGTCCTTTACATGAGAAGGTGATAAGAACTGACAAATCCCAGCATCTGTCATCACTCTAGGCCAAAGTGTTCCAAATACACAAAATGGATGACACTATCTCACGTGAGATGATATCACTTCACAGTGTGTTGTTCTATAGAGCTGGATCATCAATCAGTAAGATATTTTACACATGGGTGACTTTGCCCTATAGAACTGCTCATAAGGAAACACTATAATGTTACATGAGATAATGTAAACCATATCATATGCAAACACTGCAGTCTATACTGAAGTTAAATTTTAGACAATTTAATAAAGCAAGAATTTCTTCACAACTTTTAGTAATACAGGAATTCAATATGATAATCGGCATCATGCAACATCTACTAAAACCAATAAGTTGATTTAAAAAATGCCCTTTAACTGCAGTATGGTGATTGGTAAGGACATTCCAATCTTCAGGACTACTGTGAAAAATATTTTGATAAGTATCTGTCATAAAATTTCTGCATAAAAAGTGTGACTGACCACATTACACAACAATAAATATTTGAGGCTTCTCTAACGTGTACATCTTGATCTTCACACAATTAAATTAGGTGCAAATGAGTCTGACTGGACTAAGTAATGAGGCAAACCAAGTAGAGCACCAAATAAATAGCACACTTTCACTTCAATGCATTCCTAATGAAGAATTCTGAATTAGGCCTACATTTACTAAGAGGTAAACTTTCCTGGAAAAAGGCTCTTTGATTCCCATGTTAATTTATGGCATCTAATAAGCAATGTCTCTAAAAGAACCTTTGAAAATGATGACTATGCTTCATAGAAAAAGTAGGGGAAATTTTGCACAATTCGTTCTGTCTCATAGATCTAGGCCCCAAATTTGCTAGTTTAGAAATGTGCTAGACATGCAAAATAGGACATATGCCATTTGTTTTTGCCACTGTCTGAAACATTTTTGAGAAGAAATCTGTTCTCACTTAGAAATAGTATCCATATTATTATCATTTGTTTATAAAGCTCCAAAAACATTCCACAGAGCTTTACAATTGGGGATAAATAATAAAAACAAGTGACTACATATAAAAAACAAAATATATAGTGGAAAGGGCCCTACATGTGAAAACTTATGATCTATTAATATTTTTCAGGTCCTATGTGGTCAAATACTAACATATTAACCCCTTAAGGACCGGCACGCGCATGCGTGGCCGGCACCTGAAGACCATGGGGCTTTTTTTTTTTTAATTCCGGTTCAGGGCTTCCAGAGCGGAGTGCGGCCGCGCCGGGAGCCCTGAACTCCATGCCATGCCAGGACCGTCACTGGTCCTTAAGTGCCGGACCACCTTGACGGTCCTGGCACGTCAATGGTCCTTAAGGGGTTAAATATTAATGCAATCTTCTTAACTAATTGTAGCTGGAAACAGAACTCATTCCAAAACATCAAAATTAAGTCTGTTTTAAAAAAAAATATGAAGTATAGCTAATTTATCTTACAGTAAGGGTTGCCTCCTAGCTTGTGTTTACAGACAGGCTGTTAAAAATTGGACTTGGAGCCAATAATAATATTAATGGTTGGTATTTTCTTTCGAACAAAGGTGGCCCACCTTTAATGTCGTGAAACTTTCTACTAGTTACATAAACAATATCTGAAATGTTTAATTTACTGTGATGTATATTTTCATCTCCATTGTTGTACTATGATTTCAATTACAACTGTTTATTTAAATAATTTTTATGGAAAATACAAAACAAAAGCATAGCATTTTTGTAATCTTTTTATATTAAGTTCAATAAAAAATTTACTGACTGACTTGTCCTCTCTAGGTTTTTAATGAAACGTGATAAATTCCAACTCTTTGTGGTTTAACCATAATCATGCCTACCAACAGCTCTCACTGACAGTAGAGTATTGGTTACAATCACAGTACAGAAAAAATACACCCAATTTCTCCTTCCAGTGCAAGGATGCATCCAATTATATATGGTAGATAGCATAAACCAGACAGGATTACCTGTATTTTTTAAGCAAATATGGAAATCCTAGACTCGTGTGGTTTTTTGAATAAAAAAAATATCAGGGTCTGGCAGGTGCGTCTGTCTTGCAGTTCCTGTATTTGAAGAATGTATGCTCTCATAACATAACATAACATAACATGACTATGTCCATTTCAGTTAGCTTAGGTTTTAACAAACTTTTTCAGTATACTGAATTAACTCTTTGAGTGCCAGAGGGGTACGCAACGCATTGCAAAGCAATGCGTTGCATACCCCTCTGGCATTCAAAGGGTTAAGCAATACCGAGAAGCCAAAATATGAAGCATAGTTTGTTCATTTTAGTCTTGCTTTTATTTGTGGCAATTGACTGCATTACATGGCCACTGAGACTGATAATTACAGGCTACAACAGCTTTAAACCAAGTGTGGTGCCAAAAAGGTTTTCAGCTCAATAAATTGGTTTCCAAGGAGTTAAACAGAGACTGGTACTTTTTAGCAAATGTATGTAAATAATAACAAGCGTTCCTAACTTGTACTTTGCCACAGAGGCCTCCAATGTGCTTTTATCTTTGTAAGTCTCCCTAATTGGACTGTTTTCTGAACTAGCAATTGGTTGTTTTCAGAAGTATAATCTAATAAACCAATGGACTTTAAAAGCAAAGAGCTGAGAACAGGAAAACATAGAAGGTAGGGCAATTGATTGAACAGATGTGATAGTTTTTGTTAAGAAGGTCTAGAGGCTGGTGGGGTGGTGACTGGCTAATTTACGTTACATAATAACATACTCCTTTCATTTGTAGATCAGCTCTTTGATCCCATGTGGATAAAAGACCATGGCAGGGGGTCTTTTGTTTTTTTTAAAAAAAAGAAGAATCTGATGCCTAATGGATTTTAGCTCTTCTCCCATCCCACTTTGCATACACAGACTTCAGTGACTATCTTTGCAGAGGGAAAACATTTGACAGCTGCCGAAATATAAGGTGTGGCCTTTCCAACATTGTGTTCATTAAAGGGATAGTAATGTTTCATAATAAAAGCAGCTCTAATTACTCATAATAGTATTTGGGCTTTGGAGAGTGGTATTTCAATTCTGTCAGAGCTGTAGTTCAAGAGTTATTGAATAATAAAATATCCTCCTTCCGCCTCTTTTACTGATATAACACTGCTCACCTCAGAGCAGCAGGGAGTGTCCAGGTAGATTGCAGAGAGGGACAATCTTCAATTAAGATAAGGGAAAAAGCTGAAAAACCTGTCAAGGGTGGCAGTGCTTTCATTGTTCTCACAGTACAATATTGACCCTTGATGTGAGCTGTCTGGTCTATGGACTGGATTCCACATCTGAGGAGTGGGGGCTTACACTAAGTAAAAGAGGGGGAAACTTTATAATTCAATTACTCTTGAACTACAACTCTGACAGTATTGAAATAACACTCTCTATGGCTCAATTGCTGTTTGGGCAACATCAGTTGTTATGCTTCCCAAACTATTTTATGGTTACACACTAATAGCCTTACTCTTTTTGTAATAATAATTGTATTAATTATTTGTTATTTCACAAAGAGAGGTAGCAAAACAAGAACAATCACATATTGGATTAATATTCCATACAGTACATAGTTTAAAAAATTACCAACCGAGAAAGGTGATTAGAAAAGTGTTAGAAAAGGAGAAAGGAAAATGTTTCTGGGGGGAGATAAGGAAATGACAAGATGTTGAGGGTAGATATGATGGAATAATAAAATGGTAGCAATTTCTGTGTATTGTTCTATAGTATGTTTGGAAACTTAGAAGAGGTGAGCATAAAGCAAGCAGCTTTCAAGTAAGAACTCAATTATCACACCAAATGGAATACTTCATATTCAGCTCTCATATCCAAGTAAAATGAGTGGTCTCTGGGACTCAAAAAGTTAATATCTGTGGATCAAAGTTGACATATCTATAATTGATTCAAAGCTGTCCAATACAGAAACATTTTCCAGGTTTATCAGCATGGACGCTTGTTAGTTTCTCATTGTGCTTATACCAGAAATGTCAGAAATTGTATCCTAATTAGTTCTTGGGCTAAGCCAAGAACCAACCATTGCAATTTTAGTGGTAAGATGAATTAAAGAAAACATATTTTGCTGCAACATGTCCCACTTAATCAATGCATAGATCTTATTCTAAACCTCCTGAAATTTATGACAATTCAATTAGATGTGATATATGGCTCCTCTGTCTCCACAGCCCATAAAACAATCGGGGGAAGCAGAGGAATTGTACTTTGCTACTCTAACAAGAACAATGTACCACTTCAAAAAATCTTGTCTCCCAAGACTTGGTTGAGAAAAAACATTATCCAATAGCAGGAAAACTGTAAAATGTTTACATGTTAAGTAAAATTTATTTTTAGAGGCATTCCATAAATTTGGACCCCAGTATTGACTGTTCCTAGTTGAAGAGATGGAACTTATCACAACTAATCTACTCAGCTATTCTTATAAATTAAAAAACATCCAACCACACTCTGCTGGACTGGAAAGGTATACTAGAACTGTGTTTAGCAATAATTCCACACTCTACTTTGTTCAAAAAATTAAGACAAATGAATCTCGTCCTAAAGTAATAGTTACTTAATCTTTCAGTAAATATACTCTCCAATCCAAATGATCTAAGCAATTGCCTGTGGCATAGAATAAATGTAATATGTGACCAAAACTCAGCAATTGACTATTTTCACTGTAATACTCATGCCCCACTAAGTAAGGTCAGGGTAAGGGGAGTCCATCTACACTAGGTTTCTGCTTACCTATTTGAGTTAAACAGTTTAGAGAAATGTAAACATACTGGCTCTGCTCATAATCCCACTGTCTACAGACAACTGCGGAATACTTGCACAAATAAAATAATATTAGCCAAGCTCATTATTTTACTGACAACTTGAACAGTAACTTATCAAAACCACCAGAATAATTACCTGGTTAAACAGAATGACACCCTGCTCTGGAACTGACAAGCAGGACGGAGCACAGACATCTTTCCATAGCGACGTCTGCGCGCCTGCGCTGTCAGTCCCAGCCGGCTCTAGGAGGTGTTGCTGGAGCTGTTCAACTCCAAAAGGGACTGACAGCGCAGGCGTCACTATGGAAAAATGTCTGCAGGTTGATGCAAGGAAGACCCCACTTCTGAACAATAAGGGTGAACATCTCTGGGTGCAGTTCCCACTCACCGCTGTGTGTCGACTAAGGAAGTCTGTCATGACGTTGTCTACGCCAGGAATGTGCACTGCAGATATGGCAGGAACATGTTCTTCTGCCCAGGACAAAATAGACTTGACCTCTAACCAAGCGGCAAGACTTTTTGTTCCGCCCTGTTTGTTGATGTAAGTCATGGCACTGTCAGACTGTACCCGGGCTGGGCAGTCTTCCAGCTGGGGTGTCCAATGACGAAGGGCATGAAATACTGCCCGAAGCTCCAACACGTTGATGGGAAGGAAAGATTCCTCTGGAGACCATCGACCCTGAGCACTCAGGTGACCCAGGACCGCACCCCAGCCGGAGAGGCTGGCATCCGTTGTCACCGTGGTCCAGAATGATACCAGGAAGGACTTGCCCTTCAGCAGATTGGAGAGGTCGAACCACCACGACAAACTCTGTTCCACATGAAGAGGAAGGGATATTGACTTCTTCAGAAGGTCCGTCTGACTCCTGCACACCTGGATCACAAACCTTTGGAGTTCCCTGGTGTAAGCCATGGCAAATGGGACCGCTACTATGGTGGAGATGAATTTCCCCACTAGAGAGGACAGCTTCTTGGCTGGAACTAGATCTTGAGCCAGAACAGCAGAAACCCCATGAACGATCTGGTAAGCTACCTCGTCCGTGAGAAACACCATGCTCTGCTGAGTGTCGAAGAGAAGGCCCAGGAAGACCAGACGCTGGGATGGGACAAAATCTTGTCCGTGTTGATGGGTGACCATGAATGCAGTCCTGAACCTGCTGATGAAGACGTTCCACAGAGGGGTCTTTCAGAAGCAGGTCGTCCATGTATAGATTAACTCTGATGCCATCCCGATGGAGGACGGATACTAAAGTTCCCAGGACACGGTTGAAGACTTGAGGAGCTATAGTCAAACTAAAGGGAAGAGCTGAAAACTAAAAGTACCCTTGGTTGCAGGCAAATCTGAGATACTGCCGGCTCTTTGGATGAATGGTGATGTGTAGATAAACGTCCTGAAGATCCAGAGAGGTAAGAAATTCCCCTGGGGACATAGCAGCAATCACTGTCCTTAGGGGCTCCTGGTGATAATGGGTCCTGATCACAAAGGAATTGAGATCCTTCAAATCCAAAATGGGACGACAACCGCCGTCCTTCTTGGAGACCACAAGGAGGTTTGAGTAAAAACCCATACCTCTGTCCTGAACTGGAACCGGCTCTAGAACATCCTTGTCCAGCCAAGGGCTCAGGATCAACCTCAAAGAGGTCCCCAAAAAACTGAGAGGAGCCCACAGCAGAACATTCCTCAACATCTAAATCCACTAACAGTTCCTCCTCAGAGGAATCTGATATGTCAGGTACTCCCTGCGGTTTAGGCAGGGAAGATTTTACTGAAGAGGGGGTCTGTCAAGAATGGAAGACCCCCTGTAACTGGGATGGAAAGAGTTGCAATGTAGACCGAAGGTCCCTAGTAGCAGCCTTGAACTCTTGCACCCAAATTGGCTTTAATGCATGGCTGGAGGTCCCTGGAAGAGACTCAGGGACATCAGAACATGCTGAGCATAAATGACCCGGGAATTATCTAGGCAACCCTGAATGACATGAGGAGCTATGCGCAATAGGGAACACAGAGACCCCAGCGTCCTTAGTCTTAGGCCTGGCCCCAATGGATTAGAAATTCTCACAGTGTCAAAAACATTTACAGTATAAAGAATGATATAAATATATATAAATGATATTTTTCTCATTTACCTAAATAATTGATGTAAATAACAGTCAGCATAATTCTCATGTTTTCAACTATTAAGAGTACAATTCAAATTTTATTGAACAAACCTCCTAATGATAACAGTATTTTTTTTAAACATAAAAAACTTACAATGCACTGTTGCAAATTATTACACACAGTAAGTCTCAAAACACTTTATAGGTTGTAAAGAACTGAAAATTGTCATTTGTTGTGTTTGCAGCATATTTACTGAAATCAAAAGCTATTTCAATCAAACTTTTAACAAAATTTTAACTTTTTAAACATTTTAACAGGTCACGTTACATTTCAACATAGGACCCCTTATTTGATAGCAGCTTCACAAGTCTTGCATCCATTGAACTTGTGAGTTTTTGGACAGTTTCTGCTTGAATTTGTTTGCAAGATGTCAGAATACCCTCCCAGAGCTGCTGTTTGGATGTAAACTGCCTCCCACCCTCATAGATCTTTTGCTTGAGGATGCTCCAAAGGTTCTCAATAGGATTGAGGTCAGGGGAGGATGGAGGCCACACCAAGACTTTCTCTCCTTTTATCCCCATAGCAGCCATTGATGCAGAGGTATTCTTTGCAGCATGAGATGGCGCATTGTCATGCATGAAGATGATTTAATTACAGAAAGCATAGTTCTTCCTTCTGTACGAGGGAAGAAAGTGGTCAGTCAGAAACTCCACATACTTTGCAGAGGTCATCTTTACACCTTGGGGGACCCTAAAGGGGCCGACCAGCTCTCTTCCCATGATTCCAGCCCAAAACCACCACGTCGCAGCCTTGTTGGAACAGGGTGGCCGTCCACCAACCATCCACTACTCCATCCATCTGGATCATCCAGGGTTGCACAGCACTCATCAGTGAACAGGACTGTCTGAAAATGAGTCTTCATGTATTTTTCTGCCCAATGCAGCCGTTTCTGCTTGTGAGCATTGGTTAGTGGTGGCCGAATAGAACGTTTATGCACAGTTGCAAGACTCTGGAGGACTCTACACCTTGATGTCCGTGGGACTCCAGATGCACCAGCAGCTTCAAATATCGTATTTTAGCAGCTGCTCTTTTGATCCGATGCATTGATCTGGCAGAAATCTTCCTCAATGTGCCTTTATCTGCACAAACCCGTCTGTGCTCTGAATCAGCCACAAATCTCCTAATAGTGCGATGTTCATGCTTAAGTGAAATATCTAATGTTTTCATACCTCATCCAAGGCATTGAACTATTTCACTCTTTTTGGCAGCAGAGACATCCTTTTTCTTCCCCATATTGCTTGAAAATGGTGCTTTGCTTAATTTAGTAGAGTAATTTAGTAGTTTTTCCTTAAATTGGGCTCACCTGGCAATCTAATTATCACAGGTGTCCGAGATTGTTTTCAGTGATCAAAAGAGCCCTGAGACCCAATGCCATCCATGAGTTAAACTGAAAAACAAAATATTTAATCTTTGTGACACTTAAATATCATTTGCATAATAATTTGGAACAGGGTGTATATATATTTCTGTTAAAATACACTTCAGGAGAGTGTTTGACTGTCTCCATTTTGATTGCACGGAGAGAAGATACTGGAATCCATACAAGAGAGTTTGAGACACAGGTCTTGATGGTAATCATCTTGCGAGAACAAACAGTCATGTTCAAAACAGTCCATCGGGCCATTTACATTGTCCCAAAACCATTTTATATGCATGTACTTTGAAGGATTTAATTTGGGGTCTTTTAGATGGCAATAATAACAAAGAATATTTTGTAACTTAATGACAGCTGCATATGCAGCTGGGATAGTCAATGTTCAAAACAGAAAGGTTATTCTAGGTTGAATATTAATTGGAATGTAATTATTAGTCCTAGCCATGCAACATAATACTTGATCCAGCACTCTAACACTTATAGATAGATATATGTTTGATGTATTTGTAAAAGTAATCTATTACACTGGAAAGATTGATGCATATGTATTTTAAGGAGAGGAATTCCATAAAAATGTAAAATTAATTTAGGCAATTTCACAAAAAGTTCAGAAAAAGAGTCATCGCTTACAATTTAGAACAAGTGACTTCCAAAGAAGACCTTTTCTCCAATCAAGTTAATAAACAATAGAGATTTAGAAGGGTGTTTAAAAAAACAGTGGTGAAAAAATCACGAACGAAAAGAAAGAGAAAGCATTGATGCATGGTACTAGAGATAAAAAGAATTGTTATGCTGGGAAAACCCTGTTTTGTGCCTCTTTGTAAAGAATTAAATAAAAAAGGCACTTTTAATTCTGGCTCTGAATGTATTATACAGAGTGACAGGAAATGTCCCTGAATACCCATTTCAGCAAAGAATGTAGAACAGATAAAACTTACAGGCAATAAAAAACATTTGAATATGAAATAAAAGAAGCATTGATGGGATTTTATGAATATTCTATAATATTAAACTGTAAAAATAAGGGAAAAAAAACAAGGGGTGCCCCCTGTGTATATCAATTTTTTCTCAATAATGGAACCACCACCACACCCTATTGTGTGCACTCACAATGGGCCTGTGTCAGCGGCTGGTTATGTCGAAATTAACAAAACAGGTGAACTGGAGAGATTGGAACTATCTCCAGAATCGATATACTCCACTTTAGTGAAAATGGTATTGGCGGCTGCTCCCTCGAACAACACGCTCTCCCTCAGCAATAAAACATAAACAAAAACAAGAACAAAAGAGGGGCGCCAATGGTACAGTTGATGGATCCTGGGACTTGGCACAAGAAGGTTCCCAGGTTACCAAACTATGTAAAAAAACATCTGCTGGACAGTTCATAACAGAAGTCACTGTGGAATAACACTGATTCAGTTCTTTTTTCCGCCTGCTGTATCCATTGAAGGAACCTGAAATATTTTCTCCAATACGAGTGAGACCCGAACGGAGACGGGCTAATCTCTCAGCAAGTGTGCTTGTCAGTTGACTCTGATATCAGAGCCCTGACAATCAATAAACGTGAGTGCAACCAATATCAATACAACTGTATTTCTTCATCAACTGTACCTCACCATTGGCGCCCCTCTTTTGTTCTTGTTTTTGTTTATTCTATAATATTGATCACTCTCCTGATGGCCCTTTTTTCCTTGGAATAAACCACAATTGGTCTAGTTTAGACAGCTAAATAATACATTTAGATTTGAAAAAAATATTTCAGCCTAATTTTTACATCTATGTTGATAAACAAAATGGGTCTGTATTTCACAAAATTGTCATAGTTTCTATTGTGCTTGGGCAGAATAGAAATGTTTTCCAAAATAGATTGTCTTAAACTCACTTTCAATTTTAAACACTGCATTTAATAACTTGGTGATTTAATGAGTAGACTTCAAAACTTAATCAGGGCTTTAACTGGATGGATTAAATAGATGGTTTAATAGGCTTTATAGCTTCTGATACTTCTTCCTCGATGTATCTGAATTTAAGAGTTCCATTAGTAAATGATTCCTTTTTTAATGACTAAAAAAAACTGGATTTTTTTAAAATAATTTTTTGACACTTGCTATTCCATTAGGGCCAGTATGTATACTGAATTTGGCAATTCAGTACGTATACAAAAACTGACAAAAGCAGCAATAAACATGGCCATTCTGTAATTACACTGCAGTTGAGCGGTCTTGCTGTGGTCAGACATGCCTTCCCAGGTTCTGCAGCTCTGGTATGCCAAATAAGAATGACAAAAAAGAGAAAGGGTGCACATATAGTGTAATTCAACAATAAAAAAGAATATCCTATATAATAATTTGCTAAAATGTGTGTAACGACACAGTCATGAGCAGTAAAGACTGCTGTGCGTGCTGCAGTCATGTGCAATACAGATTTCCCGCGACGAGGCTGATACAGAGAGGGACGATCCGAAGGAGCGTCCAGCTCTGTATCAGCTGCAGCGCGGGCAGTCTCTACTGTGCATGACTGCCCCGCGACCAGCTGCCACTGTATCAGCCGCGGCGTGGGCAGTCTCTACTGTGCATGACTGCCCCGCGACCAGCTGGCAGTGGTACTGTGGCCCGTGTAACGGGCTCTTCAACTAGTATATAGATAATCCAAAATTACTACTCAGAAACTTGATGGTCAGGTGCCAATAAACCTGACAACAGTGCAGGCAGAGAACACATACCCATATCTGCTAGGGATAAAAGGCAGTCCTCTATCCTACTCGTAACCACAGTGGTGTAGAGCGATGAAAAAAGGTTCAGCTTATATAAAAGAAATATATTTAATAAGAAAATAAAAGAGATTACTATCTATATGTTTAAAAAGCTTTGTTAGAAGATGTTTTGCCAGGAAGAATACATTAAGGTCTCTCTCGTTTTCAAGTATGTCCTGAGGAGTTTTTACAGAAAAGAGTTACCTAGTTATACAAACAGATAAACATTACATTTAAATACTAAACATTTATATATGATTACATATTGTTTTTAGATATAAAGAAGCAGTTATTTTTAAGCATTTTAGATAAAGATCTGATTTTGTTCAGGCAGGTTATTCTAGGCTTTTGGAGCTCTGAAGGAGAAGGCAGATCGACAAGCTTCTTTCTTGTAGTGTGCTATATGCAGTGAGCTGTTAGCAGTGGAGCGGAGGTTATAGTTAGTATGGAGAGCTGGAGTGAGTATACTGCTCAGGTAGTCTGGTAGTTTTCCAGGGAAGTGGTTGTATACTAAGCAAGATAGGTGAAGGGCACATCTAGATATGAGTGTTAGCAAATTTAGTTCTTTAAAGTGTTAGTAATGTCAAAAAGATAAGTTGCATTGTGTAGTGCTTAAAAAGTTGAAATGAATGCAAAAAAACGTATCTCTCAAACCACTATGGTTTGAGAGATACATGCATTCAAGGGTTTGATGTTTCCAGCTGTAAAGCTGTCAGCAGGAGATCTGTGTCCGTCGACACGGAGGCTCTGCAGCAGAACCACAATCGCGTTATTTAAAATGAATGTCTTCATTGGAATGGTCTAAAAAGTGTGCTTGCAAACCAGGCACACTTTTTAGACCAATCCAATGAAGTCATTCGTTTTAAATAACACGATTGCGGCTCTGCTGCAGAGCCTCTGTGTTGGCCGACACGGATCTCCTGCTCACAGCTTTACAGCCTACAGCAGGAAACATCACACTTTGAATGCCTGTATCTCTCAAATCTTAGTGGTTTGAGAGATATTTTTTTGCATTCATTTCAACTTTTTAAGCACTATACAATACAAAATATTTTTTCTTCGACATTACTAACACTTTAAACATATCATAGTGATGGGTTGTGTAACTAATGGAGGAAAAGCGGTATAAAGAATTATACAGAGTGTCAAGTTTACCAAGATGGATTTGCAGTGCAGAAGCATATACTACGTCCCCATAGTCTATTACTGGCATTAACATTTGTTAACATCTTACCAGGGAAAACCTATTTTGGAATAAAGCTAGGATTTTAATTTATCAGTATGAAGACCAAAAGTAAATTTTGGGTCAAGCCACATACCAAGATATTTGTAGGCATCCACGGGGGCCAAGTAACAACTAGACTCCGTTACAATGGATAGATGGGTATTGCAGAGATTACGTAGTTTGTGTCTTGTACCAAATACCATTGTGACCGTTTTGTCGGTTTTTAAGAACAGTTCTTAGCTATCCATCTTTCAGAGAAACCATGCTGTAAGCTGAGAAATGTTTGAAGTTCTAGCGTAGATTATAGTGCATAGATGATGCTTTGCAAACAGTAGGCAGATGATTTCTAAATAGAGAAAAATAGTAGAGGTCCAAGAATGGAGCCTTGGGGAGCCTCACTTGTTGCTTTGAGCGTCAAAAGGCTGTGATCACAATAGTTCCTGAGACTCTTCATGAGCCCCCCCAACCACCTCCCCACACACACACACACACACACACACACACACACACACACACACACACACACACACACACACACACACAAAAGTCCTCCTTAACCCTTCCAATGCCAAGCAGCTTGCAGTGCATTACTGTGAAATGCATTGTAAACTGACATTGGAGGGGTATAAATATATACTACCACAACCACCCTCATTTTCTTAACTGGGTCCACCATTACAGATGGGAATATGGCTGTCAGAAGACCTATACATAAAAAGAGTTAAACCCTTTTGAGGCTGCCTGTTGTTTTTGTGAACTATGAATTAATGTAGTTTAGACCGTATGTATGACAGAAAAGAGGAAGAATTATAGAGCCAACCAACTGTACCATTAGGGAAATATTTATTCCTCCCCTATGGTGGTGGTGGTTTGGTCCATAATTGCTTCTCTTATAATTTACACATAAGGCCCATAGATAAATGAATGGGATTAACCCATTACAGACCACCCCTCTGAATCTTAAGGGATTAAAATATTATTTATGTCAGAATCTACAGCTATTAATCATATCTGAACAGCCAGATTCTGTTTATACCGAATACACTGATAATTAACCATTTGAGTACCAGAGGGGTACACAATGCAGTACCCCTCTGGCACTCAAAGGGTTAAAATAAAAAAAAGCTTCAGTATGTCCCACTTCATAAAGTTCATGTACATGAATCCTGAGGCATAAAAAACACACTTTAAATTCTTATTTTACATGTTTTCATTAGTGTGTAGATTAGAAATAAAAAGTGCCAAAATTCTGTGTTTATTTGGCTGACATTTTCATTTAATACAGTTAGTTTGCCAAACAATTAATAGTCTCAGAACTGTATATAATCCAAGGAAATTCTGCAGAAACGAAGAATAATTTTATTATATATCCAATGCCAAGCATAACATGCAGTATTAGTTTGGCAAAAGCACTAGAATCAAGAATGTGCCACACTCAAAGATTAAGAGGTGAAATCAGGAAGAGTTTTATTCAAATTTATTTGGTCGTTAAGAATCATATAGAAAAGATGAGCAATTCTGGAGCATACTAACTGCAATACAGTTCAAATATACACATTCTGCAAATTCCAACTGATTTAAAGGGGATCTATCACCCCTATACAAGTTACATGTTATATAGCAATTATTTTGAGTATTTCATTAATTTTGTTTTTTAAAATGCTATTTGGGCGAACTAGAAGTAACAAATATTGCCCTGACCCTACTTCCGAATAGACTGCGGGTACAGCTCTGGGTATCCTTTTGAATGGTCGCATGCAGAAAATCGTGTGACCATTCAACTCTTTCAGCAGGTCGCATGGCTAAACAGTGCGACGTGACACACTCACAGTGCATGACAGAGCGAGATTGCATAGCCAAAAGCCAATGGGTACATGCTGCAAATAAGTGTGTTCTTTTATTTTTTTGCCATCTTCACATCTCTGAATTCAGTTTGTGTCCTTCCCCTGGTTCTGAACCCATTTGTTAATCCCACAGGGGCAGCTGGAGCACCTCAGTGTGCTGCAGATAATACTCCATCCTCTTCCTCCCGCCTGCTAGCCTGTGCCTTCTGCTGGATGGAGTATTATCTGCAGCACACTGAAGAGCTCCAGCTGCCTCTGTGTGCTTAACAAACGGGTTCAGAACCAGGGAAAGGACACAAACTCAATTCAGACATGTGAAGACAGCAAAAAAAATAAAATAATATACTTATCTGCAGCACGTGCCCCTTGGCTATGCAACATGACAATCTTGCACTGTCATGCACTGCAAGATTGTCACGTCCTGCTGTTTAGCCATGCGACCTGCTGAAAGAGTTGAATGGTCACACACTCTTCTGTGTGCGACCATTCAAAAGTGAACCCAGCTCTGTACCCGCAGTCTGTAACTCTGCCCCAAGCACACTTCATTCCATTCCAATGAAGTAATTCATTGTAAATAATGCAATTGAGGTTCTGCTGCAGAGCCTCCATGCTTTACAGCTGACAGCAGGAAATCACAAACTTTAAATGCCTGTATCTCTCAAACCATAGCGGTTTGCGAGATAGGGTTTTTTTGTGCTGTGCTCAACTTTTTAAGGACTACAATATGAAATATATTTTTTGTGGGACATTACTATCCCTTTAATCTTCGAAGCCCGGAAGCCAGGCATCAGCACAGACATCTTGTCTTAAGAGACATCTGTGCGTCTGCGCTGTCCATCCCTGTCTCCTCTAGGAGGCATTGCATGGTGCCTTATGGCACAAGTGCGCAGACGGCTCTAAAGCAAGACGAATGGCTGTCAGTCTCAGAAGAATAAGGATTACTTCGGAACAGGGTACTTATGAGAGATAATAGCACTACTATGAAGCTAGTCACCATACGCCTTTATAGAGGGTGAACGTTCCGCTTTAAGGACCGCATAGACATAATTTAGGCAGTCAGCACATGTGAGTGATCACATATACTGGCTCTTTGAAAGAGAGGCTGAAACTGACTGTTCTGGTATTGGAACAGTCAGTTTCAGACTCCTCTAGTGATCACAGCGCTCCGACAGGAGAGCTGTGATCACAAAAGCCACGACGTGCCAGGCCCATCACCGGTCCTTAAAGGAGCAGTAAACTTTTTTATGAAAAAATATTTATTGTAGGGATTTTCCTACTGAGTAAAATAAGGGTACTCCTACTGCTGAGAGATTTATATTTCCAGAGTTATTACAGTTTAAACCCATGTTTTTTTTACATTAGCAGTGCCCTCTAGTGGTCAAATTCTAATTACATTTCCTGTTAGATTCTAATGGAAAGGAAAGTCAGGAAAGTCAGAGACATACAGTTCTCCATAGATTGTGATAGAAACTGCCTGTCACTTCCTGTCAGTTACAGCTATCAGGAAATAAACACAGTAAATTCACTTCCTGATTATTTAAACTGCTATCATTTTTAATAAAACATCTGACAGCGATGGGAGTAACCTTGTTTTATTCAGCAGGAAAAGATCTATAAGATATGTGTTTTCATAAAAAAAAGTTTACTGCTCCTTTAAGTTGTTAAGAAGCTAAAGGGAAGTGATTCTGGGGCCAACCAACTGCACCATAGGGGACAAATAACAATCCCCCAAATTCCCACTGATATATACAATGTGTTAGAGACCTGTCTAGCATTCAAGGGGTTACAATTTGTGGGAACTTGCATTTGTCAGCTATGGTGCATTAGTTTGATCAATAAACGTTCCAAATCATCTTAGTGTATCAGACTTGCCATTTTAGGATGCCTTCTATTGGCTTTTTACTGGGGAAAAAATGACTGGACATAGTTTTCTTTGTTATTACTTACAGTTAAGATTCAGCTGCCAATTACCAAATTCAATGTACTTCTACTATATGAATTTCTATAAAATGCATACATATCTTGCCCAAAATCTTTAAGGCGCCAGAGAGGTATCCAAAGCATTACATTATGTACATTTCTGGCACTCAGAGGGTTTAATCCTGCTCCCTTCTACATCAGAGTATTTATGCTTTTAGCAATACAATGGGGAGTTATGCATTAAGGCGGAACTACCACATTAGGTAAAGTCGCCCTGCAATAAATAGGCAGGTAGAGACTAGCTTAATAATAGTTATATTACCTCTCAATAATATAAAGTAATCATTAATCTTCCGAGACCGGAAGCCAGGCATCAGCTCAGCATCTTGTCTGTGCGCCTGCGCTGTCAGTCCCGGTCTCCCTTCAGAAGCATTGCACTGGCTTGAAAGGCACTGGAAGGGACTGACGGCGCAAGTGTGCAGACTGCACTAACCAGACTGTCAGTCTCTGAAGCTTAAGGATTACTTTACAAGCGGCTACTTTTGAGAGGTAATATAACTATAATTAAAGGGATAGTAATACTTCATTTTAACTTTATTTTATTTTGTAGGCATTAAAAAAAACATGAAAAATGATATAAGTCTTATCTCTGAAACCTTTATGGTTTAAGAGATATTCACAAACAAAGTATCCCCCCCCTGTTCAACCAAATCAGAAGGGAGATGCCCAGGTAGACTGCAGAGAGGGACAATCTTCAATTAAGATAATGGAAAAAGCTGAAAAACTTGTCAAGGGGGGAAGGGCTTTCATTGCTTTCATACAAAGAAAATTGTCCCCTTCTGTTATCTGTCCTGTCATACAACCAGACTCACATCTGAGAAGAGATGGCTTACACTAGGAAAAAGGGGCGGGGAGGGGAATTTTGCTTGTGAATATCTCATAAACCATAAAGGTTTGAGAGATAAGACATATCATTCTTCATGTTTTTTTAATGCCTACAAAATAAAATAAAGTTAAAACGAAGTATTACTATCCCTTTAAGCTAGTCGCCACCTGCCTACTTATTGCAGGGCGACTTTACCTAGCATGGTAGTTCCGCTTAAAGGAGTGATAAAGAGGTGATAAAGCAGAGATGACTTCTCCAGTGATATCACTTCTCCAATTCCTATGTTATTCTATATGCACTAAGATCTACAAAGGTGGAGAAATCTTATTGCATTGGCTCCATAGAATAACATAGGAATTGGAGAAGTGATATCACTGGAGACGTCATCACCACTTTATCATCTCTTTAGCATGCCTTAAAGGGGAACTACCACCTGACACAATCTTTAGCTTCACTAAGTCCCCATGTGTCGACTAACTGCTTAGTAGCACTAGTCGCCAGAATAATTACCTTATTTAATAGATTTCTGCTCTCTTCCATGGGTGACAGGCAGGACTGAGCGAGTACCTCTTGCCGTTGTGACGTCAGCGCTCCTGCGCTGTCAGTCCCATCTGGGTCTAGGAGGCGTTGCTAGGAACCATTTGTCTCCGGCTGGGACTGACAGTGCAGGCGCGCAGACGTCACAATGGCAAGATGTCCGTGCTCCGTCCTGCCTGTCACCCATGGAAGAGAGCAGAAATCTATTAAATAAGGTAATTATTCTGGCGACTAGCGCTACTAAGCAGCTAGTCACCAGATGGGGACTTAGTGAAGCTAAAGATTGTGTCAGGTGGTAGTTCCCCTTTAATGCATCTTCCCCCAATGAATTGGAGAACGCTTTAGCAATTTACATGGTTAAACAATTCTAAATCTATGGGAATCTTCATTTGTCTTGTATGGTGAGTTTGGTTTGCACCAGAATTGGTCCTTTTTTGCTTTCTAAATACAGCACATAATCCAAGTACCATAAACACTTGCAGAGTGTTGTACTTTTTGTTGATATTTATTCAGTGTGTTTTCTCTCCTATCTGTCAAACTGATCAGTCTTGTTTTTCTTTCATTTGTTGTATCTAATCTTGCCTCTGACACCCCCCAGCATGATACACGATTAGCCACTTATCACCCAGTGATAGCCTGGCAAGCTAATCTCACATCTTGTCACGTGAATCTAATTTAGAGCAATGCAAAAAAACACTTGCAGAAATGGCACAGATAAAACTAGCATGTGGACGAGGAGGGGGCCCTGGCATCAGTACCAAAATTGAGCAACCATCCTACGATTTTGAAGTCCTAGTGGTTGTTTAATCATTTCAGTGCCAGGGAGGTGCCCAACTCATTGCAAAGTGTTGATTGCAATTGATCAGAAATGTTTGCATAATTTAATATAATACTGCTATTAATGATAATAATCAGATTTCTCTGCTTGAGCACGAGTGGTATAATCAGTGCCTCAGTCATTCTGAGTCAGTCACAGAGGGAATTCCCTATGTCCTGGCCTGGCAATGGGGCATAATGGCATGGGCTGAGAACCACTGCTCTATTAGATGGGATATATTCATCTAGCATTTTGTAACTGCTTTCAAATTCCTAGGTTTTCCATTGCATTTCAAGCACCAGTTTCTTGCACAACTCATTGCTCTGCAATGCTTTCCACACCCCCTTCTGGTCCTTAAAGGGGTTAAGGCCAATGTACTAAGAACTGGAGCAATTCTGTGGCAAACCAACTGCACCACTGGGGGCAAATTCATATGAATTGACTGACTGATTGACTATGTCAGTGTTTATCAATGTTAGTCTTTGGGATACACCAACAGATCAGCTTTAACAGATGTCCATGCTTAACCCCCTCAAGGACGCAGCCACGACAGGTACTGAAGGACCACGGGGCATTTTTTTACATTTTATTTGTTGAATCAGAATCAGAGGTCCCCAAATGGCATGCGGCCATGTGGGGACCCTTGAATTCCATGGCATACATGTATGTCATGGGTCGTTTTCCCCATGACGTACATGTATGTCCATAGTCCTTAAAGGGATAGTAATACTTCAAATGTAAAAAAATATATGTTGTAGGGTTTATCCCCCTGAGCAAAACAAGAGTAGTCCCACTGCTGAAAGGTGTTTCATTCAAAAGTTATTAATTTTCAAAGTTGAATTTTTTAGGTGCAATATCACAGTGGCCTGAAAATGTACAGTGGCGCTGTTGCTACACGATCCTATGGACAGCTCTGGTCCCTGGACCATAAATTT
Organism: Rhinophrynus dorsalis; assembly: GCA_037306005.1. NCBI lineage: Eukaryota > Metazoa > Chordata > Amphibia > Anura > Rhinophrynidae > Rhinophrynus > Rhinophrynus dorsalis. The sequence continues at coordinate 337,385,667 of CM074718.1, forward strand.
CCATAGGATGGTGTAGTAACAGCACCACTATACAATTTCAGGCCACTGTGATATTGCACCTAAAAAATTCAACTTTGAAAATTAATAACTTTTGAATGAAACACCTTTCAGCAGTGGGAGTACTCTTGTTTTACTCAGGGGGATAAACCCTACAAAATATTTTTTTTTACATTTTAAGTATTACTATCCCTTTGAGGTGTTAATCACAGTTCATGTGCTTAATTAGGGATCGCCTGAAAAACTGACCTGTTGGAGTGCCCTGAAGATTGGAGCTAAGAGCCAATGGACTAGGTTATCTCTTAACCTCTTAATGACCCTTGATGGTACTGGCACGTCATGGGTGGATTTGAGTTAAGGGCCCATGACGTGCCAGGACTGTCATGGAATTCAGGGCTCCCAGCGTGGCTGCACGCCGTTCGGGGAGCCCTGAACCGGATGCGGAAATAAAAAAAAAAAGGTCCCTGGTCCTTATGTGATGGCTGCATGCGCGATCGCCCGTCTTTAAGGGGTTAAAGACACAAGGGCATTGTTTTTTGGCCATAATAAGTGTGGGGTTAACCATTTGAGTGCCAGAGGGGTAAGCAATGCAATGGCACTCAAAAGGATGTTTTGCCTCTCCTTTAACCACAGAGCTCTCTGGCACGCAAAGGGTTAAAAGTCCACAGAATTGCTCCCGTTCTTCTTAACATCGGTGTCTTTGTTTCCTACATTTTGTCATTATAGTGACATAATAAGAATTATACATAATGCATATCATCGCAGAGTCCCGCTGGCGCTCCAACATTGTTTGCCTGGTGGCGATGATACGTGTGATGCCAGAAAAACAATTGCTCTTGCAGTTGCTATCTGGGATGCTTTGGCTTCATTTCAGAATGTTCGGAAGCCAAATTAGGCATGTATAAAATGAAGGATTATGGTACTTCAGTACTTTTCCTGATTTATTAATTGCATATTCATCAGTGTTAACAATCTCTGTCAATTTGGAACTAAAAGTGGATGTGTCTTCCAGTACTGTTCAGACAGCCCTGATTAGTTTACAGTATGTCCAATCCTGAACTGATGGAATCAAAGTGCTAAGAAGCAATGCTGAGGGAAACCAGCTGCACTATAGAAGACAACTCTCTAATTTCCCTTGATGTAAATGGAACCCCTTGAATACCAGAAAGGTCTCCAAAACACTACTTGATAGTTTTAGCGCAAACCGGTGCTAAACTTATTAGACAAAGGTTTTTTTTTTTGTGCTGCCAATATATATATACATTACTTTCCTGGTGGTGGGAGAATCCAATTGCACCACAGGGGAGAAACAAAAAAGTGGCAAAACTCGCACTGCTCTAAATGGGAATTTCAACCCACTGAACTCCAGAGAAGTCTCCAAAACATTCCGAGACCTCTCTGTCATTCAAAGGGTTAAAAGCCCAATTTAATTCAAAGGGAGTTATATTTGTTCCCTGTGGTGAAGTTGATTAACTCCAGAATTACACCAGTAGTTTTCCTTCTGCCTCCGAGGCTAATGTAGTAAGAAGCATGTGTAAATCAAACCAGCTGCATCACAGTGGGCAAAGGAAACTTACAATTGGACCTGTCACCTTGATTATTTTTAACATATTTGGAAACGTAATTGAAAACTGCCTGTGTGTCATGTTAAAGGGACATTAATGTCCCAAAAAAATGATTTATAGTTTTGTAGAGCTGAAACTAATAAACTAAGTGCAACAAACTCTATCTCTCAAACCGCTATGGTTTGAGAGATATAGGGATTCAAAGTTCCCCCCTCCCTTCCCTTATCCTGATGTCAGCGTATAGCTCACAGCAGCAGATCCCGGTTCGGAGACCAGCAGGCGGTTCTGCAGCAGAGTCGGAATCGCGTTACTTAAAAAGAATTAATTAATTGGAAAGGTCTACAAAGTGAGCTTGCAAACCGGGCACACTTTTTAGACCTTTCCAATGAAAGAATTCTTTAGCAATAACTTGATTTCAGCTCTGCTGCAGAGACTCCTTGAGTCATACGACTCGATTCTCCTGCTATCAGCTTTACAGCTGATATCAGGAGAAGGGGAGGGAGGGGGGAACTTTGAATCCCTATATCTCTCAAACCATAGGGATTGTTGCACTTAGTTTATTAGTTTCAGCTCTACAAAACTATACGTAATTTTTTGGGACATTACTGTGCCTTTAACCAAATGTCCAGTAGATGTATCATTTAGGAGATAGTCAAACTTTTATTTCTGGGAAAAATGAAACTGAAAGAATCCTGGTACTGCAAAGAGCTTCATTAGCATATGAAGTTTCACTGAACTCCTTCAATAGCATATGAAGCTTCACTGAACTCCTTCAATAGCATATGAAGCTTCACTGAACTCCTTCACTAGCATATGAAACCTCACTGAATGCCTTCATTAGCATATGAAACATCACTGAACTCCTTCACTAGTATATGAAACTTCACCAAACTCCTTCATTAGCATATGAAACTTCAATGAACTCCTTCACTGGCATATGGAACATCACTAAAAGCTCAGTGGTACTGCACAGGGATACCATAATTAGCATTAATTAACTACAGTTGCTGGGCTTTTGGCTAACATGACACATAGGCAGTTTTTAATGAAGTATTAAATATGCAAACTTGAATCAAGGTGACTGGTTGGTGCTTTTTTTTAAACCCTAGAATTCCAAGTTAAAAGTCCTACTTAAATCAATGGGAATTGTGGGAATGTTTATCCCCTATGGTGATATTGGATGTCTCCATCACATAATACATCAGCCACTCTATCAGTATTCCTGTTAAGGGGGGTCTCTCACCCCTATAAGAGTTAGGTTTATTAGGTACAGTATATAGCGATAATTTAGAAAATGTTATTTATTTAAAGAAAAAAAAAACAAAAAAAACGCTACTTGGGCTACAATTATTGCTTACATAGATAGTGCTTTGCGCCCTAGTTCTGCATACACTGGTCTTGCCGCTCTGCCTCTGCTCCCTTCCCTCTGCCCAGCCCCCCCCCCGATGATGGAGGCTTTCTGTCTGTAAGCTGGAGCAATCTCATTGGCAGAGATCGATATCTAGCCAATGAAATTGCTCCAGCTTACAGGCAGAAAGCCTCTGTCATCAAAGGAGGCTGGGTAGTGGGAAGGGAGCAGAGGCAGAGCGGAAAGACCAGTTTATGTGCAACGCACTATGTAAACAATAATTTTAGCCCCAATTTTTTTTGTTTAAATAACATTTTCAACTTTATCGCACTGACCATTTGATATCACAGCCCTCCTTTTTGCGTTTTTTGTTGGTGTATTTCCAGGCCATTTTTCGCTTTTTTTTTTTTTTATTTAAAAAAAAAAAAAAAGGAAATCACTTTTTACTTGAAAGTGGCTGCTTATCGATGTTATATTAAGATCTGCATGAAGGCAGATTTAATATCCTCCACCCTCTTGTTTGATACATTCTTTATTTTGTGAGTATCTCGTGTGAAGATTGCTGCATATTACATTTTTTTTTATTGTCAAAACGATACTACTCTCTGAGGCACTCTCTTTTCTTCAAGGAAAGGTATGCCTTTTTGCAGATGAAACCAAGATCTGCAATAAGGTATACATTCCAGGGGGAATAAGCCAAATGGCAAATGATTTAGGTAAATTAGAAGAATGGACAAGTGTGTGCCAGATGCAGTTTAATGTTGATAAATGTAAAATAATGCACTTTGGACATAAACATCCAAAGGAAAAATATACTATTAAAGCGGAACTATCATAGGATATCAACTTGGGTTATCCAAGTAGATATCCATACTGTAAGCCTTAATGTGTGTGGTAAATATGTGTGAATGTCCTGATTCATCTGTAATGTTACCGTTAATAAAAGCCCCAAGATGATGTAGACGCAGCCATCTTGCTTTATGTGCTCCAGTGCGCATGCGTTGCCTGCTCCGTTGCCTGTCAATCAAGGTCGGAGTCTCTGCCCATGGTCTGCCTCTCTGCAGTGCACACAGTGAGGCGTGCATGCAAAATAAAGTATTGTGACCTTCTCCTCCTTGTCGGCCGCGCTCACCACTGGCCGCACACATTGGATCAATAGGTAAAGTGTCAGGCACAATGTACAATTACCAGTGGAACTAAAAGGGTTAATTTATTTTGAACGAAACAGCCTCTGTTTTACTATAATGATTATTTGCATTCCAGTCGCAATACAACTACTTTATAATTCAGCACAGAATACTGCACTGTATTACAAAGTAGTTTTATTGCGACTGGTATGCAAATAATCGTTATTGTAAAACAGAGGCTATTTATTTAAAAATAACTTAACCTTTTTAGTTCCACAGTATTTTGCGCTCTTAGGGAGATTTGCTAGTCAGAGGGGAGAAGGGGCACAAAGAAATAACAGCCGCAATGAAAGAGCCAAAGATGCTCGAGCCGGCAGCCAGCCTATCGGAGCAGACCGCTTCCCTGTTAGCAGGTAACTGGCCTGCTTCTACATATAGTGCGAGCAAGACACATGCACGCGCTCGCACTACAGTACCATGACCTGAACGCACTGGAAAGCTAGTGCGCGCCAGGTCATGTGCTCTAGAAGGGGCGGACACAGGCTGGATCTAGAGGACCTGTGGGAGTGACTACGTTACCGCAAGGTAACGAGTCTGACCTGCGCAGACCATCTCCCCCGGTCTAGATGTCACAAGGTAACTTTTTGCTTTCCTAAATATAGCTAAACGAAAATCTTCTTTTAAAAACCGACCATACAACCTTTTAGATGATAACGAAAAGGCCACTTTGAGACCTAATCATGTTGGGATGATAGTTCCACTTTAAGGGTACTGTGCTGTCAGAGATAACAGAGGAAAGGTATTTGGGAATAATTATTTCTAATTACTTAAAGGTAGGCAGGCAATGTAATAAAGCGGTGGGGAATGCAAGCAGGGTACTGGGTTGTATAGCTAGGGGCATTAGTAGCAGAAAAAGGGAAGTGGTCATACCACTCTACAGATCTCTAGTTAGACCGCACCTAGAGTATTGTGTACAGTACTGGAGACCCCATCTCCAGAAGGATATTGATACTCTAGAGATAATTCAAAGAAGGGCTACTAAAATGATGACAGGTTCACAGGAAAAGAAATATCAGGATAGACTAAAGGATCTGAATATGTATAGCTTGGAAGAGAGAGGGGATATGATTGAAACATTCACATACATGAAGGGATTCAACAAAGTGCAGGATGGAAGTATATTTCAAAGGAGTAAAAATATTAGGACAAGAGGCCATAGTCTAAAAATAGAGAGACACAGCTTTAGATTTAATGTAAGAAAGTTTTACTACACTGAGAGGGTAGTAGATAAGTGGAATAGCCTACCGGAAGAAGTGGCAGAAGTTAATAGAGTAACAGAATTTAAGCATGCATGTTATAGGCATAAGGCTGTCCTTAACGTAAGAAAAGACCAAGGACCAAAAAAGGTTTGAGGTTTTTACAGTAGGAAAATGGGCAGACTAGATGGGCCGAATGGTTCTTATCTTCCGTCAAATTCTATGTTTCTATGTTTCCAATATACACAAATGGTCTTTATTTATAAATCAAGTTTTACACTCTCTTTTATTCCGTTCGATTATAGTTTTTTGCAGTGACCCTGTGTGATTACGGTAGTAATCTATATAGCCTCAACAAAATATTCCCTCCAGTCTGATATACATTCTTCAGTTTCTTTAAGGGAAGGGAAGTGGCCTGGGAAAGGGGTCATATAAATAGAGGCTGTCAAAAAGTTTTGGTGTGTATGGGGGGATTTGCATGCTCTTGGTTGGGCATGGGTCAGCAGAAAGCCTAAATAATTCCTGGTTCAGTTTCCTGTAATGTGCATTGCAAATCACCACAGACCCTCTGCATCATGCTGCAAATACAGCAGGCTTATGGAGATTGTGCTTGCAACTGTGCAGCTATTTCTCGTTTGTGTTTCAGATGAGGTGGACATCTTTCTTACCCCCCCTCCCCCCCAAAAAAACAGCTGATACGAGCAAATGCAGCTCCAGGCTATTTACAAAGTCTGCTCCTATGGGAGCAGACTTCGTAAAAAGTGAAATTTCTCTTTTTTGAGGAAAAAATGAGCAGAAGGAAGAGAAAACCAGGGGAATTTGGAGGCCCCAGAAAATTCGGTAATGGTGAAAATATAAAATCTAATTGTACATTTTTAGGTTTGTGAGTGGCTGGGATATATTGCTCATTTCTATATTTATCAATAAAATTATTCATTTCCATCTAGGAGACACTGTCCCATTTAATATATTGGAAACATCTCTAGCATAAAAGAGGATTTTAGTCTTACCTGTTAAATCCTTTTCTCTTAGTCCATACAGGTTACTGGTAATTTGGGGTAGGCGATTCACCCTTTTAAGTAGGCAGGAACAATTCTAGAAGTGAATGCAGGGGATGGAGCCTACCTTCACTCCTTGGCTGCAGCTAGCCAACCAGCTCCAGAAAGATTTGAGACAATAACTATTGACTAGATAGTGGAAGGGAAAGAAGACTCCTGTGAGCATGACCCGAAGGACCCCCACGGTCTGCCACAGTAGAGCCTAGCATATTCCCTTGACAGGGTGGAAGACCAGTAACCTGTATGGACTAAAAGAAAAGGATTTAACAGGTAAGACTAAAATCCTCTTTTCTCTGTTGTCCAATACAGGTTACTGGTAACTTTGGGATGTCCAACCATTGAGTTTCCCTGAGGCGGGAAGTAAGGTAAGGACCAGGCACAAGGCCCCCAAAGTGACCAAAGCAGATATGAACCATCAGATCAGAGATAGCCCAACTAAACAAATGAAGTGTCAACGGACACTGAGCAGGGGTAACAAAACCCCAGGAACTTTTACACAGCACACTGAACTAGAGCCAACGGGGCTCAAAAGTGAAGGAAGCACCAAAGAACCGAAGAAGATCCTAGACAGGCAAGACTGCCTCCAGGATCTTCCTCCCAAAACTGGTGTCAGCCGATGCCAGCACATCAACACAGTAGTGCTTAGAAAAGGTGTGCACAGACGACCAAGTGGCAGCCTTGCACAACTGATCAGTGGAGGCCTGATTCTTGTAAGCCCAAAAAGCCCCAATAGATCTTGTAGCATGAGCTGTGACCCTAAAGGGAACAGGCTTCTTCCTTAGCTCATAAGCCTTATGAATAGTGGACTTGATCAAAGATGCAATAGTCACTTTGGATGCAGGTCTCCCTGCCCTGGGGCCCTCAGGAATGATGAACAGCGCGTCAGACTGTCTAATGGACTCAGTGCGATGTACAAAACACTTGAGACAACGCACCACATCTAACAACTGGAGATCCCTCTCCTTGTCAGAGGTAGGGTCAGGGCAGAAAGAAGGCACCACAATCTCCTGATTAATGTGGAATTCAGAAACATCCTTCGGGAGAAACTCCTGCGAAGCACCGCCTTGTCTTTGTGAAACACCAAAAAGGGTGGTCTACAAGACAGAGCACGTAACTCCACAACACAACGAACAGACACGATCGCCAGGAGAAAGGCCATTTTCCACGTCAGCAGGAGTAGAGGAATAGTAACCAAGGACTCAAAGGGAGGGTGCTGAAGGACGCCCAAAACCAAGTTAAGATCCCACTGAGGAGCGGGAGTCCTGAAAATAGGACGGTATGAGCAAAGCCCTGGAAGAAAACTTGACTTCAGGAAGAATAGCAATGTGCCTCTGAAGGAAAACAGAGACAGCAGAAGTCTGAACCTTAAGGGAACTCAAAATGAGGCCCTTATCCACACCGTCCTGCAATAAAGCCAGGACCGTAGGCAGATCAAAATCCTGAGAAAGGTCCCAATCAGGACACCAAGAGAGAAAGGTTGACCAGACACTATGGTAGGCCTTAGAATAAACAGGTTTGCGGGCACTGAGCATAGCAGCCACCACACCACAAGAAAAACATTTCTTCTTCAGTATTAAGTATTCAATTTCCAAGCCATCAAAGCTAGACAATGAACATCCTCCTTCCACAGGTAACCCTGCAGAAGAAGATCTGGACAGCAAGGGAGCCGTAATGGCTCCGCCACTGACAGATCCAGAAGCTCTGGAAACCAAGTCTGTCGAGGCCAGTACGGAGCAATCAGAATGACTGGACAGCGCTCCAAGTCTCAATTTCCGTAAATTTCTGGGTGCAGGTCCCACTCTCCACTGTCCACTGTATTTCGACTTAGGAAGTCCGCCATGACATTGTCTACGCCAGGAATGTGCACTGTGGATATGGCAGGAACATGTTCTTCTGCCCAGACAAAATAGCCTTGACCTCTAACCAAGCGTCGAGTTTTCTTGTTCTACCCTGTTTGTTGATGTAAGTCACGGCCGTGGAGTTGTCAGACTGGAATCGGACTGGGCATTCTTCCAGCTGTGGTGTCCAATGGCAAAGGGCATGATATATTGCCGAAGCTCCAACACGTTGATGGGAAGGAGAGATTTCTCCGGAGACCACCGACCCTGAGCACTCAGGTGACCCAGGACCACTCCCCAGCCGGAGAGCCTGGCATCCGTTATCACCGTGGTCCAGAAGGAACCAGGAAGGACTTGCCCTTCAGCAGATTGGAGAGGTCAAGCCACTATGACAAACTCTGTTCCACATGAAGAGGGAGGGATACTGACATCTTCTGTAGGTCCGGCTGACCCCTGCACACCTGGATCACAAACCTCTGGAGTTCCCTGGTGTGAGCCATGGCAAATGGGACTGCTTCTAAGGTGGAGATGAATTTCCTCACTAGAGAGGACAGCTTCTTGGCTGGAACTGGATCGTTAGCCAGAACAGCAGAAACCCTGTGGGCAATCTGGTGAGCCACCTTGTCCGGGAGAAACACCATGCGCTGCTGAGTGTCGAAGAGAAGGCCCAGGAGGACCAGATGCTGGGATGGGACAAGATCTGACTTGTCCATGTTGATGATCCACCCGTGATGGGTGAGAGCATGAATGCAGTCCTGAACCTGCTGATGAAGAAGTTCCACAGAGGGGGCTTTCAGAAGCAGGTTGTCCATGTATGGAGTAACTCTGATGCTGTCCCAATGTAGGACAGACACTAAAGCTCCCAGGACACTTTTGAAGACTTGAGGAGCTGTAGTCAGACCAAAGGGAAGAGCTGAAAACTGAAAGTGCTCTTGGTCGCAGGCAAATCTGAGATACTGCCGACTCTGTATGAATGGCAATGTGTAGATATGCTTCCTGAAGATCCAAGGAATTCCCCCGGGGACATAGCAGCAATCACTGTCCTTAGGGACTCCTGGTGATAATTAGTCTTGATCGCAAAGGAATTGAGATCCTTCATATCCAAAGTGGGACGACAGCCGTCGTCCTTCTTGGAGAACACAAAGAGGTTTGAGTAAAAACCCATACCTCTGTCCCGAATTGGAACAGGTTCCAGAACATCCTTGTCCAGAAGGGCCTGGATAGCGCCTTTGAACAGACAGCATTTCTCTATGCCCTGGGGTGTATGAGAGGTAAAAACTGAAAGGGAGGAAGAGAGGCAAAAGGGATCCTGTACCTTTCCACCATCACCTGTTAAACACACGGGTCCGCCACTGAATCCTCCCAGACACTGTGGTAGTGACACAGACGGCCACTGACAGCTGAGTGGGGACCTGAGTTTGGTGAGAAATGCCAAACAAAGTTTGGAAGCCTTAGGCTTGAAGGAGACCTTGGGCTTCCATTGCTGTTTGGGCTTGGAGGAGGAATGCGGAGCAGAAGGAACCACCTGGTTCGCCAGATCAGTCTCAGTCTGGGAGGAAAGAAAAAGCCGATTATGCTTAAGAGGCATCTTCTTCCTGGGGACCATAGGCAGAAGGGTACTCTTGCCCCCTGTGGCCTCACTAATCAGATCCTTAAGATCTGGCCCAAACAAAGAGGTGAGAGTGAAGCTTCCTTTTAAGCAGTGTCAGCAGACCAGATTTTGAGCCAAAAGCTCATCTTGCAACCACAGACATGGAGGAAACCCTTGCCACCAAACAGATGGCATCAAATATGGTAGCAGATACATACTGCTGGGCCTCAGAAATGTTGGCAAGAAGCCGAAACATATCCAAAGTAGGAGCAACCTGATGGTCAGCCAGGGTGAGCTGTTCAGTCCAAACCGCACTGGCTCAGTTCACCCATGCCGCAGCGAACGCTGAATGCATGGCAGCACCAGCAGTGGCAAAAATGGACTTGAGGGAGACCTCAAGTTTCTTGTCAGTCCAGTCTTTCAGAGCGGAAGCATCAGCAACTGGCAAGGCAGTGGTCTTAGATAGCCTGGAGACAGGAGCATCCACTTTGGGGGGATGAACCCACTGAGCAAGCGCCACCTCAGAGAAGGAGTAAAGCTTGGCAAATTTCTTGGAAACAAAAGGTTTCCTGTTCGAAGACTTCCACTCATCAGACACAAGACGGTCAATAGTGGGGTTAGGTGGAAAACAAGTATAGGCCCTTTTAGACTCCTGAAATACATCAGAAGGATCCGAAGAATCCTCCTGAACTAAGGGAATGTTTAGGGTAGTTACGACTGCTCTGATCAAGCCCTCAGCAGAGGGATCAGTATCAGACGCAAAGGGGTCCCCAAAAATCTGACAGAAGCCCAAGCAGAATATTCCTCAACATCCAAATCCACCAACAGTTCCTCTTCAGAGGAATCTGATACGTCAGGTACTCCCTGTGGTTTCGGCAGGGAAGATCTGATGGAAGAAGGGGTCTGCCAGGAGTGGAAGACCCCCTGTAACTGGGATGGAAAGAGTTGCAATGTAGCAGCCTTGGGCATAAATGACATGAGAATTCTCTAGGTAACCCTGAATGATATGAGGAGCAATGCGCAATAGGGGACACAGAGACCCCAGCGTCCTTAATCTTAGGCCTGGCGCCAAGCTCTAATAGATTAGACATTCTCACAGTGTCAAAATGTTTGAAGTACAAGGAATCACTCAAATACAGTGTGTAAGATTAAAATTTCACCCCAGACATCGCTAAAATGCACTTATCTGCAGGTGAAGGGTTAATCTGCAGAGGAGAGAAGGAGAGTCCAAGCCCTGCGTAGGATACTCATTCAGGAAAAGGCACAAAATGGCTGCTGCAGTGGGAGCCAATCACAAACGAGCGTGCAAAGCATGCGCTCATGGGAAATATAGTTTTCCCAACAGTGACCAAAGCCCACTGAGCCCCCTAACACACAAAACATTAACCGGATGACAGAGCAAGGGCAGACAATTAAAATGAGCCATCTCTAAGTCGCTATGTTGATCGGTTGCAGAGATATGTCCCAAACTGTACAGTCCCATAGAAGTGAATGAAGCAATGGCGTCTATGCGGTAAAAGCGCGTGTTATATGCGCGGAACACAAATTTTGTAAAGTTGAAACTGTGAATTAAAATTACATGAAACATCACTAGAACATGTTAGCAAACCCAAAAAACACTGAATCCAGTAAGGAAAGTGCCAATGAACCCCCAAAGGATGCAAAACCAGCAGCTAAAGGGTTAATTTATCACAGAAACTTGCTCCAAAACACCCAACAGACATACCGATAACCCCAATGAGTGCAGGAGTGTGCAATAGGAACTCCAAAGGAAAACCCTGTGTGGAGGGGCACTGTGGGACATGTGGACCTGCAGCACTCAAAGGGTTGCTCACCTTTCCTGCAGATCTTCTGTCTTCAGATTACTATGTATTAAGAAGAAGCCTCAGTGGGCAATTCCTGAGGAAAGAACTTGAACCCAAGATTTTTCCCCCAGAGCTTAAGGTCCATAAAAAGCACCTGTATACTGAGCTAGCCACATCTAAGGGCAATGTCAGTTATGGTAAACCGCCTAATGATGGTATTCCATATCTAACAGAAAAATAAAAAATTAGCTAAAACTATAGCAGAACTGTTCTCTTGCCTGTGTCTTCACCAAGGAACAAATCGAACTGGATCTGATTGGCTAGCTGCAGCCAAGGAGGAAAGGTAGGCTCCATCCCCTGCATTCACTTCTAGAATTGTTCCTGTGGATTGCCTACCCAAAGTTACCAGTAACCTCTATTGGAAGACAGAGAAAAGGGGTGAATGAAGCCCTCGTTATTAAAAAAAACAGGGCACCATACCAAATTGTTGGACAGCTCTCTTCTAGATCACAGCAATTGAGGTTAACCCTTTGAGTGACAGAGGAGTACGCATTGCATTGCAAAGCAATGCATTGTGTACCCCTCTGGCACTCAAAGGGTTAATTCATAGAATGATCTCTTGGCAAAGACAGTAGCAGCTACTATGGAAAGGCAATGAAAAAAAGAATTCCTGGAATACACAAAAAACAACATTTTGAATATAAAAGGCGGCCAGGGAGGAAACAGGGTCAAAGGTTTTATAGCAGGAAAGAAAAGTGAAGAGTAGGAAAGGCCAAGGGCTTCTTATCTTCTATGACATTATGTGTTTCTGTCAATTTAATTGCAAAGGATTTCCCATTAGAGGTGTCATATCTGATTTCTGTCCTTGTCATACACCGGGAGCTGCATTTCTGGGATTTCTAAGCACAGTTGCAACTTGTTTTCTACCTGTAACAACCAGTTTTGAATAGAGAAAGGAAAGCTGCATAATGAAACTGGAGCACTAAATGGAACTGGGGGGTTATATGCACTAAGGTGTGATAAAGAGGGGGTAAAGCAGAGATAACTTCTCCAGTGATATTACTTCTCCAGATTCTATGTTATTCTATAGAGCCTCCAAACTTGGAGAAATCTTAGTGGATAGGCTATATACAATAACATATGAACTGGAGAAGTAATCTCTGCTTTAACCCCTCTTTATCCCACCTTATTGCACCTCCCCCCAGAGTGAAACAACTGCACCACTGGGGACAAATATTGCAACACATGCAAACACTTCATAAAATAAACATTATATATCTCTCTGAGTGCAAGTGGGGTGCTACAGAAAGGGACACTATCATTTAAAGGGATAGTAATGTTTCATAATAAAAGCAGCTCTAATTAATCATCATAGTATTTGGACCTTGGAGAGTGTTATTTCAATTCTGTCAGAGTTGTAGTTCAAGAGTAATTCAATGACAAATTGTCCCCCTCCTGCCCCTTTTACTGATGTAACACTGCTCAGCCAGAGCAGAAGGGAGGTGCCCAGGTAGACTGCAGAGAGGGACAGTCTTCAAGATAATCATTAAGATAAGGGAAAAACCTGAAAAACTTGCCAAGGGGGCAGGGGTTTCATTGTTCTCATAGGAAGAAGACTGTCCCCTGTCTGGTCTATGGGCTGCATTCCACATCTGAGAAGTGATGGCTTACACTAGGTAAAAGGGGCGGGAGGGGGAAACTTTGCTTGTGAATATCTCTCAAACCATAAAGACTTATATCGTTCTTCATGTTTTTTTAATGCCTACAAAATAAAATAAAGATAAAACAAAGTATTACTATCCCTTTAAAACAGATTTGGTGATTTTGAGGTTTGTTGTATTAGCCACTTTATATTTAGAAAATTAGTTTGTGAGTTATTTAGATTTGTAGATTATGATAATAAATGCATACAGGGCAGGTATTTCCTGGTGTTATCCTCATCATGTACAATCATACATATAGAACATGAGGAGTATGTGGTGTAAATGGGCACTCCAATACATATAGATTGATAACTCTGTCACATTATGGTAGTCCTGCAATGTAATTTTCAAATCCATCTCAAACACACTGTTCTCTGTAGAACACAACTACGAATTCCAGGATAATTATATATCCTTATTACATTTTCACAGAGGAAATAGGCATGGTTGTCTCCTATCTCCCTTTCTGCTTGAACCAGCAATATAACCCTTAGACATATGTCAGAAACACACCACATATTTCAGGTAAAGTGGAAGATAATTGAAACTTCTATACAGATTGTGTGCTTGACATGATTTCACAGCCTATTGCCAGCCCTGTCAAATGTCATTACATTCTCATGATTATCTGTGAAACATGTTAAATCAAACCCTCTCAGAATTAACATTCCAGGATTTACAAAACAAATCCTGTAACTTAACTTTACACATAACTGGAAAAAGACAATAAATTATATATCTAGAGATTCATTGGGAACTTTTCCCACGTACAGGTGTCCATACCTTTCCTCAAGGTCCATATAAAGGCCAGGAAATAAGGATATCCCTTCTTGAGCACAAGTGGTTTAGTAAAACGAATGAGCTACTGATTCACTCAACTGTATTTAATATATCCTTAAATCATGGTCTTCATATGATTCATTGGGACAAATGTTGACACTCTTGCCCTAGCAATATATGGCTCTTCAGTTTTTAACATGTTTAATTTAGAAAGTTGTATTTACAGCAGTCAGGTATATCAATTTACATATTCTCAACCTGTATGTGTAGTTTCCTGCAAATAATGATCTCTTTTATATAATGAACTCTTTAGTTATCACCTCTTCTCAACGAACAATATGCTTCAACAGCCCTGTATTGTCAAGAGAGATAAAAAAAGAATGTAGATATACATGACTGTATGAAGAACACCTACCTATATGTCCAGATCATTAGCCACTTATTCCTATAGTCTAGTTTCGCTTTACTATAGTTGCCAACTATACAAAGCTATTCAAGTACATTTATACTAAACTTACGTCTAATTTTGCAAAATATTTGACAAAGTGGCCAGGGCTTACTTACCTCTAAGATTTAAATTGTGAAAGGGATTGTAATGTAAAAAAAACTAGATCGCCGAGTCTTCTTTATAATATAAGAAACACATTGAGCTATTTCAAACCACTTACATTTTTGTAGCTCATAACATATTAAAGGGATAGTAATGTTCCAAAATAAAAGCAGCTCAAAATAATCTTGATAGTATTTGGGCCATGGAGAGTGTGATTTCAATACTGTCAAAGTTGTGTTTCAAGAGTAATTGAATGATAAATTATCCCCCTCCCACCCCTTTTACCTAGTGTAACCCGCATCCCCTCAGATGTGGGATCTGATCAATAGACCAGACAGCTAACAGCAAGGGACAATCTTCTTACTGTGAGAACAATGAAAACCCTGCCCCCCTTGACAGGTTTTTCCCTTATATTAACTGCAGTGTGTCTCTCTCTGCAAGCCATCTGGAAAACAACTTTCTGTTCTGAGGTGAGCAGTGTTACATCAGTAAAAGGGGCAGGAGGGGGATACTTTATCATTCAATTAGTCTTGAAATACAACTCTCAGTATTGAAATAACGCTCTCCATGGCCCAAATACTATGAAGATTATTTGGAGCTGCTTTTATTTTGAAACACTACTATCCCTTTAACTGGAAGAAGGATCCTCAGCCCTCCCCTTCTGGCCACGTCACTGCTGCAGCTCATGCATGTCCAGACGGATGTGGCGAGGAACAAACTTCAGTATGCAAAGGAAAATCCTGCCCTGCTTCGTCAAGGGGGGTAGGGTTTACCTTATACTTACTGAGTGAAGTCTGTCCCTCGTTGCACGACACGATTAGAGATTCAGTGGAAGGCATCCAAAAAGGGTGGGTGGGGGATCCTTCTACAGTTAATATGTTATGAACTACAGAAATGTAAGTGGTTTGAAACAGAGCAATGTGTTACTTATATTATAAAAAAAGACTCGGCAATCTAGTTTTTTTTTACAACATTACAATTCCTTGAAGCCTAGCCATGAGGATTCATTCTCTGACCCTCAAAATGGCTAGTTCTGGGGATGTCCAGATTAGTTCCTTGCTTTTTATTAAAATAGAACGCCTTCTAGTAACAGCCCCCAACTTACCTGGCCAGAAATTCATAATGACCTCTAATTTTGTCCTTGCGCCTTGGTTCAAGAGCTAACATGTTCAATCAGGCCTTGAAGACATGTCCATGGAGGCAGACACAACAGTTGCTAGAATGACCACAAGACCTCAAACTCTGCTCACTATAATTTTAATCTTAACCCTTTAAGAACCAGAGAAGTGTGTAATGAATGCTTTGCACTATGTTGAATAACTATTTGGTCCTTAAAAGGTTAAGTAGGCTCATGCACTCTTTCAGCATCAGTTTGAAAAAGCTTCCAGAAACTGTCATGTCTGCCTTCGTGGACAAGCCATCCAGGACTGATTGAAGATGTTATCCCTGAAACAAAAGCAGAAGAGCAAAATTCATAGGGGTCATGAGGATTTTTCGGGCATAGTAGGGTACATGGGATGTTATTTTTAGAAAGTGTTCTTCAGTCCCTTCTGAAACCAGCATTACTGTGGGAGTCTGTTTTTTGACCTACAAAATGGCTGATAGCCATTTTGGTGATTCACTACACAGTCAATCACTAATAGGGTTGCCACCTTTTCATCCAAAAAATACCGGCCTTGGCATTCCGTCCATAGACTTAACATTGGACAGAAGCCAATTTTTTACCGGCCTGCCGGTAAAATACCGGCTGGGTGGTAACCCTAATCACTAATCCATAAGAGTATAAATGAGAAACAAAAATGACATCTTGTTGTGGACTTAAAAAAATAAGAAGTACGGTAAAATATGATTTTTAGTAAGATTATAATTTTCAATTTAAAGTAGACATTATGTATGCTTCATCTGCTGAGTTATAAAATAATGACCAATATCCAGAAAAAGGCAATCATAAAAAGTTATGATAGTACTGTTATTCATGGCTTTGAATAGAAAACATACATCCTGAGTCCATTAAGCTGGAATATGATCACTCCACCGATAAATGCATAACTAGAGCTTCACATATATCATGTTTCTGTATATAAATTTTTGCTACAACTTAACATTTGGAAACATATCTATTTGTAGTCTATGCTTTTGGTATGTTTAATGCTTTGATTTTATCATAAAAATGTGTAGGGGAATATAACACAGAATGTAGGTTTTGTTTAAGGTGGAACTTTTAGTTCATACTAAGTCACCATGCATTCATTAAACACATGGCGACTAGCTTGGAAATAGATGTCTTACCTTTAAAATATAGCAGAGTGTAAAGTAATCCGTCCCGTTTGGAGACCGGAACCCAGGCTACAGCGCAGACATCTTGTATGCGCGCCTGTGCTGTCAGTCCCGGTCTCCACTGAGTAGCACTGCAGTGCACCATATGGTTACCGGAAGGGACTGACAGCGCTGGCGCATGGACTGCACTAACCTGTCTGTCAGTCCCCAAACAGGACGGATTACTTTACACTCTGATATTTTTTCAAGGTAAGACATCTATTTCCAAGCTAGTCGCCATGTGTTTAATGAATGCATGGCAACTTAGTATGATCTCAAAGTTCCACTTTAAGGTGACCTAGTGGACACTTCACAATGCATTACTGACACCAAAAAAATGTAATTGGTTGATGCACACTAACTTTAAATATTGTGTACTCTTTTTTATCTTACAGCTAACATCTTTAAAAAATATATTTAGTGTACGTTAGATTCCTGAAAATAATCCTAAACTTTTGAATGCCTCCGTAAACTGTTCTATACAGATACCATTTGGTTAATTACGTCTGCGCACTTTGTAATGAGAGACATGAGCTAAAGCAGTTCATTTAGTGATATTATTACCCACTGTTCTTATAGTAAGGCTATTAACAAACAATCCTGGACTATTACTTTACTGATACCTGTTACTGCTACGGTAATGAGTGTCACAGAGCCCAGTGAAAGGAAGCAATGGATGCCCCTACACAAAATATATAATACTACAGTTTAGGCCTCAGAAAACAAGTACATCATTTTTACATGGCTCGCACAGAGTACAGGGCATATAAATTTATATAATTCCAGTTCATTTCTCGTTGTTAAGGTTCTGATAAGATATATGGCTGTACCTTGTTCCCCACAGGTAATTTTCTTCACTATTTTCAGCTGCATTGATGCCATACAGGTGTTTCTATTCTCTATCTCACAAATGCTCCATTCATAATAGTGCCCAGGGGCACGATCTGCTGATCAGGATCCCACCTCCAGGTGAACACATGGAGGTGACTGACCTCCATGTATTTGTATATACCCAAAGGCTCAGTCCCAGCTATCAGATTGCAACCCTGAGTCAGTCCAATGAATGGAGGAGGGGGATGGGGCCTTAAGGCGTATTACTGAAGTAAATGTATCCGCAGTTCATTTTTCAAATGAATAAGGGATAAGGAGACATTGCTACTCTTAACATGTGTTTCAAAATAAGCACAACTCAAAATATATTTTCATTTCCTATAGAAATTACATAACGCCTGGCGGTGAAAAAGTGCCCTTGCTGGGTTTTTGAACTGACCTTGATTACATTAGTGCTGTTGTTTTGTGCTTTATTTTTTATTACAGAGTTAAGACTTTTTTCTGAAATTTGTCTTTTTCATAAAATAAATGAATAATATAGCAAATGATTGCAATCAACAAAACAATCAACTAAATAAGCAAACCTAAAAAATCATACTCTGATTACACATCTGTCAGTTTTTAGGTAATAAAATAAAATTACAGACAATTACAAATTGCCTGAAGCAAATGAACGTTAAAAATGATATTATACAATATTTGCAGTTTTCTAGCATTCAAAATGAAGGCTTTTTTTAAAAAAAATTACCTTTACATTTTCTACAATTTTAATGGAACAAGATAAGGAAGGAGATGTACTAAATGGAACTGAGGGGAGATGCACTAAGGCGTGATAAAGATGTGATAAAGCGGATATGACTTCTCCAGAGATACCACTGCTCCAAGTCCTATGTTATTCTATGGTGCCAATACAATAAGCTTTTTCCAATTTTGGAGATGTTATTGCATAGGCTATATAGAATACCACAGGAACTGGATAAATGATATCAATGGACAAGTTATCTCCACTTCATCACCTCTTTATCAGTCCTTAGTGCATAACCCCATCGAGTGATTCTGGCACAAATAAACTGTATTATTGGGCGTTTAACCCCCTTGATTTCTGGCGAGGTCTCCAAAGCATTGCCTAGCAATGCACTGGAGAACACTCTAGTATTAAAGAGGCTAAAAGCTCCATTTAAAGTAGAATTAATACTTTATAATACCTTGGGTGATTTTAAAAGAGCTTTTAAAACTATTTACATAGATGCAAATAGTCTTTAAAACTACAGTTGAAGACATTTTTAGCTTAATTTGTCACTTTATAGGAAATTATGCAGTACTACCACAGCCTAACATTGTACTCTCCCTCCCAGCTGCCATTATCTACCAGGAAGTACTGGCTAATTTGCATAAAATGACAAATAAATAAAGCTGAATAGATTAATAAACAATAAATTTAAATAAAGAATGGCTGACATAAAATACAGGTGATTTTGAAAGCCCTTTCAAAATCACCCATAATTATAAAGCATTAGTTCCACTTTAAATCAAAGGAAAATTTTGATTGACCTCTATAATACAGCTGGTTTGCCCCAGAATTGATCCTGTTTATCATAGTATATCAGACTCAACATACCTGTACATTTTCTTCAATTGTCTTTCTTTTGAAATGTATTATAACTTCTTGGATCAGTAGTTCGTATCCAGGGTTTTGTAGCCCTTTTGTGTACTGTGGGTACCACAGTTGTTCTAAGAAGTCTTTGACAAAACTGTGATTGTTGTGTTTTAACTGTACTTAGGGAATTATGTACAACTAGTTGAAGAGCACGTTACACGGGCCACAGTGCCACTGCCAGCCGGTCGCGGGGCAGTCATGCACAGTAGAGACTGCCCACGCCGCGGTTGATACAGTGCCAGCCGGTCGCGGTGAAGTCATGCTCAGTAGAGACTGCCCGCGGTGCAGCAGATACAGTGCCAGCCGGTTGTGGGGCAGTCATGCACAGTAGAGACTGCAAGCGCCGCGGCTGATACAGTGCCAGTCGGTCGTGATGCAGTCATGCTCAGTAGAGACTGCCCGCGGCGAGGCTGATACAGAGCGGGACGCTCCTTCTGAGCGTCCCCCTCTGTATCAGCCTCGTCCCTGGCAGTCTCTACTGAGCATGACTGTGGCGTTACACACGTTTTAGCAAATTATTATATAGGATATGCTAGTTTTTTTCACTCTGATTGTAAGATCTAAGAATAACTATATTTATGTACTTGGACTTTTTTGTCCTTGACAAACAACCTATAACAACCCTGAAAAACTCCACACTACATGTCAGCTGTATCTTGAGCAAACAATGTTGAGAATCATGGTCTTGAATATTAAAGGAACCCTATTAAATAATTAAAAAAATGGTGATTTTGAAAGAACTTTCATATGTTATAATAGCCATGCGTTTGTTACAGGACTAGCTTTTGTGTTATTTAGTCTTATAGAATATGCTAATTAATGTGTTGTGCAGGTACTTCCTGGATTAGCCTTCCATTACCTCCTTCACTCACTGACACTTCGCCATTTTATTGGCAATGCCTTACTGAGCAGAGTCAGTAAGAGGCTGAGAAAATGTAGGGCCAAGACTGGAATTGTCTGCATGGTATTCCTTAATTACTATAATCTATTATTCTAAATAACTCAAGTTTTATAAACAAAATAATCATCTGTACAACGTATCATTGGTTTTGAAAAGTATTTCAAAATCTCCAAAGTTGTTTTAGGTGATAGTCCCTTTAACCCCTTAAAGCCCAGAGGGGTTACAAATGTCTCTAAACATTGTGAAGGGGTTAATTACCGGGTTGTTTTGGTGTATAAATCATCAAGCCCTCTGATCTCTTGCTGCCTACTGCCATCCCCTTTCAACTCTGAGATTTCTTTAGCTGTCAGAATATGCAGGTCTCTTTTTCCTTGCTATCATTGTTGGAAACAGGGTGCTTAGGCTGGAGGGGGTTGGGAGAGAGAGTTAGAGTCCAGCAGATGCCTTTTTTGTCAAAGACAAAAGACCCACTGCCACCATCTCCACTTTTCAGAACTTTCATCCAACTCCGATCAAAGCAATGCTTTACATATGAAAGGGTTATGGCATTATGCAACTCAAATTAGCCAATCGCCACCCCGCCAGCATTCAAAGCCTTACAACTAAACTCTCACATCTGCTCAATCGTTTGCCCCATATTCTGTCCTTTTTCTTTCTTCATACAGGGTTGAAAGCCATTAAATGTCTTTAATTATAGCCGAGAAAGCATATACCACCACATGAAAAAAGACTGAACATAAAATGAAACTTATAAGAAGTCGTATTAATTTTTGTACCCTGGGTGTCATACTGTGCACACTAGTTACACGGTGCCTTGATATCCTTTCTCTATACCTGTACTTTGGATCTTGCTTTAATGCTTATAATTACAACAAACAAAAGCTGAACTCAAAGGCACAATAGCTATAAAAGTCAATAATCTGACTTTGTGATGCTAATACATTTGAGTAGCATAGAGAAAGCCAGCCTTCGGAATACGGAGCAGCACACTTCCCTTGATTTCGGTTTTATTTTACTATTGAAGCTGACAGCTAGGAATGTTCTTGCAAAAATCAAGGGCACCTCCAATATTCCTTCTTTAACATATTCCATTGCTAGCCGTTATGAGACCATGTCACGGTTCAGGAATGTTTTTGTATGGCATAATTTCATGCTTGAAAAAGGGAAGGAAAACTCAATTATTTTCTAAACTCAGCAAAGCTGAAGAATTGTCATAGGATCCAGAGCCATTAAAATTGAAATGATATAGTTAGAATAATGTTAATCCATAAACATACCAAGGCCAGCAGAGGAAATCACATGTCAATAAATATTGGTAGTCTGGGTAATTATTTGGTCCTTATGTGTAAATATATACATTGGCATTTTGGGGCACATCAGCTACCTTATTGGGGACAAATAAAACTCCCTAAACTGCATAGCAGAGATCACTCCCTGGACCCCCTGCCATCCTGTGATTTGAAGTCATCTCTACATTCTCTTTTATGGGCCAATAAATCTATTGGATTCACTATCTCTTCATTTTTAACCCTTTAAGTGCCACAGGAGTATGGGATGCATTGCAAAGCAATGCATTTCCGTATCCCTCTGGCACTCAAAAGGTTAACTTTCACAAAATTGTATGTATCTTTACTTATATAGAGCCATACATGTACACAGCGATTAACAGAAGTTGAAATAATACACTACAACAATGCAGAACATGGTTAAAAGCATTAAGCTAAGGTACAATCATTGCATTATTTTGGGGGAAAGTGCAGCAAGGGAATCATACACTGGGAAAGGGACCCTGCCCCAAGAAGCTTACAATCTAATTAGAGTTCATGATGACATACAGAGACAGTAGGCGGATGATCATAAATGCAAGTACAAGGTGTGGTGAAGGAAGTGCAGAAGGATTCTGATGTGACTATCGTTGTGCAAGGAGGAGGATATTGCTATTGAGATTCCTCCTTGAGCAGGTGGGTTTTGAGGAGATGCTTGAAAGTGATGACTGGCGAATGGCGATAGGGGGGAATTCCAAAGTCGAGGGGCAGCCAATGAAAAAGCTTGTAGCCGATACCAACACAGTAATGCTGCGTTTATTGTTTCCTGTGGTGAAAGGTGACGTGCTGGACTATTGCTCCTTTCGCATGCATGACTATCCCTCATGTGATCACGCCAAAGTCTACCATGCTGTAACTTTAAAGTTGCAGTAAGCAAGGTCTGAAGATAATATCAAAGTATTTTACAAGGAAGGATACATTCAGAGTGTGTCTTGTTTTCAAGTATGTCCTGGGGGTATAGATATTTTTACCCAATTTAACAGTACTCATTTTATCTACCTAGGAAGGATGAAAGGCTGAGAAGACCTTGCTGGGACTAAAACCTGTGACCTTGCGGTTTGAACAGATTCTACAGCTGGTGCCTTAACCAACTGAGCTGACTCACCAGCATATATTCTGTGGTGACCTTGCACGAGCATAATTAGAATTGGTGCTGCTCATCACAACGTCCAACGAATGGCTTACCCATGTGACTCCAGTCAGCAATACTGTCTGGTGCTCACGTGGGCCAGTCAGAAGATACGACCCTCCTGCTTTCCAGATTGGAGGTGGAACACAGAAGGGAGATGAGTGACTACTCGGGCAACAGAACTGTTTGAGGGGGCAGCATCAGTTTTGTTGCTTATCTGAAAAAGATCTCACATTCCTGCCTCAATGAAGATAATTATTTACTGATTTATTTATATATTTCAGTGGGGTAGTTATTTGAGTGTTCTACTATGTTGGAAAGTTGGATTTAACTTGGATAGGCTATTTTTTATCCTCCTCCAGACCATATTATTTTGTGTTGCTCTCTATTTATGCACTTTAACCCTTTGAGTGCCAGAGGGGTACAGAACACATGCTTCCGTACCCCTCTGGCACACAAAGGGTTAAACCTATAAGGACCAGAGGTGTGTGTGCAACTCATTGTGAAGCAATGCACTGCACAGGCTTCTGATGCTTAAAGCGTTAACAGGATGGCAGGGGAATTTTAGAACATTTTTAGCATCGTTTTGTGATGTGTTTATTATTTTGTTCTGGAGTTTTGTTTTCTGCCATCATACCTCCCAACATTTCAAATTGCTAAAGAGGGACATTTATGGTTTAGGGGGTGTTTCTGGGGGTGTGGCTGGTGGGCGGGGCATTACAGAGAATTTGTAGGCTATTTTGTGACCTATTGACACCTCGTTTTGTAACCTAGTAAGTGACTTAAAACAAGACCAAAGTATTTTATTTACACAGACTAATGTTTAAACACATATACTGATGTTTAAACAAACATTAAAGTGAATTTTATTGCTGTGAAGCAATGTGATACCATTATATACACACCACACAATCTGATCTCCTAAAAAGAGGGACATCAGGGTAGGAAAGAGGGACAGATGGATTTGGGTCTAAAAGAGGGACTGTCCCTCCTAAAGAGGGACACTTGGGAGGTATGTGCCATTAATAAAATATATATTTCATACAGAATTAGTGAATATGTGCTATTGCAGGTGCTAATTTTACCTCTGCTTTTATCTCTGGTTTTCGCCATTGACTTCAGTAGGAAAATGTTTGATAAAATGGGTGTTAACATTTAGAACCTGCAATAGAATCTAGCCCCAGGTTTCCCCATATACATCAATAGGAAAATATTTGATAAAACGGGAGGTAATGTTTATCTCCTGCAATAGAATCTAGCCCCTGCTGACTTAATTGTGTAGCCCCACTGCCAGGAGATACTTTATTTAAAAATTATTATAGTAATCGTGACTTTTTTGAGAATTTGAGTTTACACAGTAGGAACAGCCCTGCATCACATATTTTGTTCTTAAAGGGATAGTAATACTTCATTTTATCTTTATTTTATCTTGTAGGCATTAAAAAAACATGAAGAACGATATAAGTCTTATCTCTCAAACCTTTATGGTTTGAGAGATATTCACAAGCAAACGTTCCCCTCCCGCCCCTTTTACCTAGTATAAGCCATCTCTTCTCAGATGTGGAATGCAGTCCATAGACCAGGCAGATAACAGCAGGGGACAATCTTCTTCCTGTGAGAACAATGAAAGCCCTGCCCCCTTGACAAGTTTTTCAGGTTTTTCCCTTATCTTAATTGAAGATTGTCCCTCTCTGCAGTCTACCTGGGCACCTCCCTTCTGCTCTGGCTGAGCAGTGTTACATCAGTAAAAGGGGCGGGAGGGGGATACTTTGTAATTGAATTACACTTGAACTACAACTCTGACAGAATTGAAATAACACTCTCCAAAGTCCAAATACTATGATGATTAAGTAGAGCTGCTTTTATTATGAAACAGTACTATCCCTTTAAGCATTTACTGTAACTTTATGTAGTGTAGTGTTTATCTAATTTTGTTATTCTTCTATTTTTACTTATTTTTGGTAATGCACATCTGTTTCCTCCTGATGACTAAACAAGAAAAAAACCCAACAGACTGGTGATTCTTTATGGTAGGGGCTTTCTTCAGAAAATCCCACTGTCCCTTATTGTCAGTGAGGAAGTCCCAGCAATTGCACTCAATTCTTTTTGCAGGATGGAAAATATATGATTAGTAAACACAAATAAACATAGCAAGAAAAAAGTAGTCAAAACAGAATATTATGCAATCAGTTATGTAATAAGACTATACTACTCTAAGATGACTTTGATTAAAAGTAACTTGGATTATTAACCCTTTGAGTGTCAGAGAGGTACAGAACTCAAAGGGTTAAAACTATAAAACAAATGTTTTCCTTTAAAAATCTTTTGAGTACCAGAGAAGTGTCTGACTTGCATTGTACACCTCTCTAGCATTCAGAGGGTTAAAACTAAGGAGCATATTCAGGAAGCGAAGGCGATAAGGGTTGAGTTTCATCAAGGTCAATCCAGGACAATGACCTGGTACCTTTTCTTATCTAGTATAACATGATACCAGTGCTACACAAACTATATACCACCAGCAATTCAGCACTGGAGAATAAAGTGACTTAATATCTTTATTATTTTTTTTTTTTTTAAATCACAGTTGAAATGTTACAATTCTGGAGCAACCCATCTGCACTACAGTGCGACAAATCAAAACTACCAAAATTCCCATTGATTTAAATGGGAGAAACTGGAGAGATCTCTAGCATCCGTAGGTTAACCCTTTGAGTGCCAGTGGGCTAAGCAATGCACTGTGCTGGAATGCCTTATGCACCCCTATAGCAGGGCTTATAATTTTAAGTCCTTTGCTACTAGCCAGATATGAAAAGTTACTCATCACTGCAAGCCAAAACATACCCACCAGGGCTGAATTTTTACTCGCCAGGGCTACATTTTCACTCGCCATTGGCTAGTGGCGAGTGGAAATTTTGATCCCTGCCTATAGTACTCAAAGGATTAAAAGCCCCATTTCAAATCAATGACATTTTTATTGCCTCCCTGTGATGCAGAAACGCCTGCCACACACTGCTGCCCTGTATATCTAGGGTCAGTGTCTGAAACTGATCTAAACACTGAAGTCAGAAATGACAAATGCATCTAGGAAATGGTTTGGACCTCTGCTCCTCTTGTCTAACGTTATCAGATATTAGACAAAAAAAAATAAGTCCCTATAACCTCTCAGGCACACATTACAAGCAAGTGCAAACAAGCTCATAACTACATTCCTAAGGAGCAGCGAACATGAATAATGGGTTTCAATATTTGAAGATCATAATAAAATATAAAGGTTCAAGACAAATAAAGGATGCTAAGTACCACAGCTATGCACATTGTTTTACAATGAAAGGGCATTAGTCATTTTTATGAGATAAACACACCAGGACCAGGCTGCTCAGGCACTAGATAAAATCCATCTGTGACAGCTCTTCCATAGTCCTTTGTACTCCGATGTACCTTCCGACTACACTATGATTCGCCTCTCTGTCTTCCTGCTCTTATTATACCAGCAACAGCAGCTGAGAGGTGAGTAAAGTATACAAGTCTCCTTGCTGTGGTGTATGGAACACAATGGGAGCTGCTAGTTTCCCACAAGACCCAGAGGTTAGGCCAGTTTAATACACTAGTGCCCCATGCAGTCTACCTGCACCATTACTATTAAAGCGATTACTACCATTATATGTCTCTAGTTGGTAACAACATCTAGGGCTTGAAAAGGATAGCATTGCTTAAATTTAATCAATTTTAATATTGTAGAGATTAAAATATGAATAGAATGAGGTACGTCCCATCTCTCAAACTTGTATAGTTTGAGAGATTGAAGCATCTAAAGATCCTGTTTCCCAGAAGTCTGCCATCTAGCTGAGAGAAGCAGATTCTAGTCTCGGGACCGTCCTGCGGCTCTTCAGCAGAGCCGAAAAAGCTCAATATAGAAATAAATACTTCATCAGAATGGTCTACAAAGTGTGCTTGCAAACCAGGCACACTTTGTAGACCGTTCCAATGAAGTATTTATTTCTATATAACACTATTTCAGATCAGCTGAAGAGCCGCAGGACGGTCCCAGGACCAGTATCTGCTTCTCCCAGCTAGAGGGCAGACTTCTTGTGAAACGGGAACTTTAGATGCTTTGATCTCTCAAACTATACAAGTTTGAGAAATGGGACATACCTCATGCTATTCATATTTTTAATCTCTACAATATTAAAATGAATTAAATTTAAACAATACTATCCCTTTAACACTAAGTGCTACAATTCGTTGGCTACTTCTCTGGCACTTAAGGCATTAGACCTGTGGCTTAGGCCACTCAAACAGTACTGAGCAACATCCCTGTGGTACATGCTGGGGATTCACATACTGGGCTCTATGTTCAAAAGAAAACTGGAGTAATTTATAGAGCAAATCACATGCACCACAGAGGAGGAATAAAACTCCCCAATGATTTAAATGAGACTTTTACCCCTTGAATGCTAGAGAGGACTAAAAGCATTGTGACACCTATCTATCATTCAAGGGGTTAACATCATCACTTAATTCAACGGGGATACTGGCATTGTGTACAACTGGCTTATTTGCTACTCTCTTGTTTGACCTTCAGGGCCTGGAAAGACAAACAATTTTGTGACAAACCAGTTGCACCATAGGGGAAAAATAACATCTCTAAATATGCCCTTGGATCTGAATGGGACATTGAACCCATTTAATGCTAATGCATTAGAGACCTCTGGCATTCAAGGAGTTATCAAAGTCAATGTGAAATTTGTATTTATCCCTATGGAGCAGATGGTTAGCTGTAGACGTTGCTTTTGCTTTCTGCATAAGGCCCCTAGTCCACTATATGTGCACCAGTTTCTGTGTGTTGTCAGATCACAGAAATACTTAGCCTCTGTATGCACACACATGCAGTCTCTTTCTCACACACACAAACACATTCTGTCTCTGAAACACACACACATTCTCTGACACACACACATTCTGTCTCTGAAACACACACACATTCTCTGACACACACATTCTGTCTCTGAAACACACACACATTCTCTGACACACACACATTCTGTCTCTGAAACACACACACATTCTCTGACACACACACGCACACTCACATACACACACACATTACACAGTCACTCTTCCCTGGCACTCAAATGGCTAATGAAGTAAGCAGCCACCTATATTTTAAAAAAAAAAGTACAACACAGCTCAGAATTGAAATGGAACTACATTAGAGACACCACAGAGCTTTACATTGAAATGGGGCTACACTACTGACACCACAGAGCCAACAACTGAAATACAGCTACGACAGTGATACCATGGAGTTACAATTGAAATACTGCTATATTTGTGATACCATATAGCCTACAATTGAAATGGGGGTACACTAGTGATACTACAAAGCTAACAATTGAAATAAAGCTATTATATGATTCCACAGAGACTGCAATTCTATGACTGCCGATGGGTAGTCATAGAATTGTAAGATCTGTACTATCACTTGTGTAGCTGTGTTTCAATTGTTAGGTCTCCCAGGGGAGTGAGACAGAGAGTACAAGGGAGAAAGAAAAAAGGGGAGAGAGAGAAAGGGAGGGAGAACATTGTGGAGAGAGAGCATCATGGGGGAGAGTGTGTGGGATAAAGGGAGAAGAGTGGATTGCAAGGGGAGAAAAATGTATGGCTCTCCAATATAGGGCCTGTTGGATGGATGTTCTTGTGCTCCCAGTGCTCTGTTTAACCCTTTGAGTGCCAGAGTGGCAATGTGTTGCCATTCTGGCACTCAAATGCTTTAATCTCTTAATTTTTGAGGCCCCTCCACACTGCTTAGAGATTACTGTACAAAGAGCCAGCACATATGTTCCTCCAGAAATTGGCTTAATAGTTATTTTACGTTCTTATGAACAAGTGACCAGCTCTGTGTACTTAGAATTAGAGCTTTATTCCTTGCAGAGTCTATATAATATACATATTCACAGACATACATACTGTATGTATGTAAATATGTGAATAGGTATATTATATAGACTCTGCAAGGAATAAAGCTCTAATTCTAAATACACAGAGCTGGTCGCTTGTCCATATGAACGTAAAATAAAAACAAAGCCAATTTCTGGAGGAACATATGTGCTGGCTCTTTGTACAGTACCTCTGGGAAGCTTGCTCTGAAACCATTAGTGACCCCGGTGCTAGTACCTGTTGCACGCCGCTTTCTGTGATAGAGCACCAAGTTATTGTAAAATCCAGCTCACGTCTGGTGGTCCACAGGAATGTGCTGTGGAGATAGAGATCTGTGTTTTCTTCTGCACAGACCTCTGTTAGCCACTCCTTCCCGGTCCTTTGTCTTTGAAATAATGCAGAGTGTCGAGAGATGACATCATATCCCGGTGCTCTGCATTATCACAGACCGCTGACGGCGAGGGAGTTGTATGGAGAGGCCTGTGCTGAAAGAGCCACAGACCTCAGCTTGCCGGTAGGAAGATCTGTCTGATCTTCCCACTGGCCAACTGTTTTGTTGCATGTAGGGCTGGATCAGCAGGCCCTCCAACATTGCTGGGCCCTAGGCAGGCACCTTGTGCGTCTTGCATATGATCCAGCTCTGACTAGCACTCATATAGTTGATGTGACACTTCTCTTTCTGACAATGAAATGGTTAATGGTGCAACTCCTCCTCCTTCTGGCACTCAGACAGTTAATGGTGCACACACTCCACCCTCTGACACTCAAATGGTTCATGGTGCAACACCACCTTCCCGTTCTGGCATTCACATAGTTAAGGAAATGTCATACTCCTTCCTCCATGCAATTTGGAAGCCTTTCTAGACCTGATCTTTGCTTGGTGACAGTGGACCTCAGCCAGCTAGAGACTCTCTGTAAGTCTGTTCTGCTCTGATATCTGCCACAAACTGTCTCTCCAGCGAAACTAATGGAGATCAGTGCAGAACAGAGTCACAGAGACTCTCCAACTGGCTCAGGAGTGGTGTCATCGAGTGGTGAGCTGATGAGGACTGATAAAACTTCCAAAGGCATGGAGGACGGAAGGAAGGAAGGATGAGCAGGGGAACTCTAAATGGGAAACAACTTGGGGAATCCTCATTAGAGAAGGATTTAGGAGTACTGATAGACAATAGACTTCACAGCAGTTTGCAGAGTCACTCAGCTTCTGCAAGAGCAAATACAGTACTAGCCTGCATAAAAAGAGGTGTAGATGCAAGAGATGCTAATATTATACTACCTCTATATACATCCTTGGATAGGCCTCATCTAGAATATGGAGTACAATTTTGGGCGCCAATTCTTAAAAAAAGACATTGTTGAACTGGAAAAAGTGCAACAAAACTGATAAAGGGATTGGAGGATCTGTGTTATAAAGAGAGACTAGCCTTTGCCTTTTAAAACATTGTCTGGAAAAGGCAGAAGGATTTCATCACCTCAACAGGAGCAGGACTGCACATCGCAAGGACAAAATAGAAGACTGACAATGCCGGCACAGCTCCCAAGAACACAGATTGTCAGAAGTAGTGGAAAGAGCTGGATTAGCAGCAGATGTGGAAGTGGTGGCAGGAGCAATGAGAGGGTCTGCTGACGAGACATCATTGAACAGGAAGTCTGCAATGCAGGGCAAGCAGGTAGCACAGATTGTTGTTGCTGTGGGGAGGAGTAGACTGCTGCTTACGAATCTTCTTGGTGTATCTGGTTTAATTTTTAAAACTGTTCACAGCTTGTCATATGCCACCGCATCAACAAGAAATTCCCTTGCTTTTCTTGATCCTAGGTTGGTCTCATAGTGGAGTATCCTTTTGAAAAGGTGACATTTTAAAAGGTGACATTTTGAAGTCACTGCACCAGGGACAATTGAATTAGCTGTTTTGACACTTGCCATTTAGGTGGCAGCATTGCAAAAGAATACAAAAGGAGACATAGTAGATAAGGCTGAAAAAAGACATGAGTCCATCAAGTCTAGTCCATGCCAAAAACACTCCTGTTGATCCAGAGGAAGGCAAAAAAAGCCCTCTGGAGCCATTTCCAATCTAGTCCCAAGTGTGTGTGGGGGGGGGGGATTATTCCTTCCTGACTGCAATTGGTAGTCAAATAGTTCCCCGGATCAATATCCTATTTGCTTTGAAGCCATCTGTCATAATTGTCAATATTGTTCTGTGCTAGATAGGCATCCATTGCTTTTTTGAATGCAGTTGCATTATCTGAAAGCACAACATCCAGAAGCAAAGAATTCCATAGCCTTACCGCCCTTACTGTAAAGAATCCCTGCCTTTGTTTTAGTCAAAAACTCCTTTCCTCTAGTCTTAAAGGATGACCTCTTGTTCTTAGCTCAGCTCTTTGCATAAATAACAGAGACAGAGTGCAATGCATTTTTGCTTCACTGTACACAGCCATATAGTTACCACAGCAGTCTTCAAGGTGAGCAAGCACATTACCCTAATATATTTTTGGGTATAATTCCATTTAACCCTTTGAAACTATAGTCTTCCCCAACACAAGGATATATAACACATTGTATTACATACAAAATGCATTGTGAAGTAAGACATTGGAAGAATCGCTAGCATCCAAGGGGTTACTATACCTAATACCATAGATACCTTTGTTTTACTTGTCAATGGAACCTCTAAGTAACTGCAGACCTAGCAAATGATAAAATGCCATGTATTGGCCTTTGATTCATTATTTACTTTTCTGTTTGAACATGATTTGATAATAAATCTCATTGCAGGAACACTGAGTTATACTGCAAAGGCAGCATATATTTCAAAGGGAAACCTGCATACATCTGTTGGAGAAATGTCAGGGTAAACGCTCAAAGAATAAAACAGCAAAATATGTCAGCTGTGTTTGATCACCCAGCTAGCAGCTAGTACTGCTTTTATAGAGAAATACTCATGTTCAGCCCTGTTGTAAGGGATAACTCATCTAGTTTTCTGTTTTTCTTTTTTATTCTGATCCACCATGTTAAATAAGCCTCTGCGTATACATCAATTGTGCATATGTACAAATGGATAATTAAATCTGTCCTTAAGCTGGTATTGCCAATGTTGTGTGCATGGCAATCCCCTCTATGAATGCAGGTGGTTGATGTCCAATGCAAACCTGCTGGCTGGCTCACGAAGGTGTCAGCATTATTTGATTGGCTGGCACACATTGGCCAGTCTATGAGTGAATTATTAAAAATGGTATTGCAATCATGGCCTCCATGATGGCCACATAGGACTCTGTTCAGACCTTCACTGCTGTACCTCCCCACAGCAATTGCAGAAATTTTCTATGTGTTGTGACATTCTGTTCTTGTAATACAGGATTTTTGTACGTACTGTCTGCCGCGCTTGTATGGAACGCATGCTGTAAAGTCTATTGCACTGTTAGCATTTTGGAGGTGGCTGTTGCATCAGGGGGTTTGTAGGCAAAAAAGGGACAGAATGTATGTTGTAAATAAGACAGTGGGCTTTTGGAGACTGCTTATGCCTAGGTGTAAGTACTGTAAGAGCAAAACATATAAGATGGTGTCTGAACCTACCTTATATATTGACCCCACCATTATCCATGTATTTGAATGTTTTAACTGCACATGAATTAATTTTTTTTATTTTATTTCCTTGACTGTAGAGGAGTTTCTTTGCTATATATCTGCATTGAGGTTCAAGAAAGCCCTGACACGTCTCAAATATGATTTAATATTTATACCGCTGTGCTTTCTTGTACAGTTCTGTTTAATATGTCAGTGCTCCATAAAAATAAAATAATACTGCTAATATATATTTAAATACTTTTGCTTAGTACCTGCAGTTGCCTGTATTTGTGACCTTCACTGAGCAAGCAATTTCAAAAGCCTGAAAAAGAAGTCCTATAGAGAATAGCTCAACCCATGATTTTGCAGGTATGGGAAAATAGAAACCTGTGACTGGTGATTTCATCCAATCAAAACTTTACACACATATAATAGTATCTGAAGAGGAAGGTTATAAGTTCCTCTGCCGATCCAGTCGAACCCCTACACTTTTTTTTTTTTATGGAACTGTATTTTGTTTCAACTGGGTCAGTTCAGCTAACTTAAATGCAACAATCCACAAAATAAATTGTAACTGGAAGATGGCATAATTACATATCAATATGAATGATCATGTCAAACATTTATTAATAAATATTCCCATTGATTTAAAGCGGAACTAACACCCCTACAAGATGTAGCCTCAATTAGAGGGCTACAATCCGTGATAACACACTGTGTAATTATTTTTTTTAAAAAACGTGTTATTAAAGAGTAATCCGTTAATTCCAAAAGGTACCTGGTACCCCGGAAAAGCGCATTGTGCATGTCAGCACGGAGCCGATCGGCTCTCTTGTAACTCCTCCCGGCTGCATGAAAACACCTACATCATCAGCTTTAGATTCTCGGACCAGCAGGAGAATCTAAACCTGATGATGTAGGTGTTTTCGGGTAGCCGGGGGGAGTTACAAGAGAGCCGATCGGCTCCGTGCTGACACGCGCAATGCGCTTTTCCGGGGGAAGATGTCACCAGGTACTTTTTGCAATTAACGGATTACTCTTTACTACCATGTTTTTTAAAAAAATAATTACACAGTGAGTTATCACGGACTGTAGCCCTCTAATTGAGGCTACATCTTGCAGTGGTGTTAGTTCCGCTTTAAATGAGGGCACTA
Source organism: Rhinophrynus dorsalis (assembly GCA_037306005.1). NCBI lineage: Eukaryota > Metazoa > Chordata > Amphibia > Anura > Rhinophrynidae > Rhinophrynus > Rhinophrynus dorsalis. Next base: position 337,419,097 of record CM074718.1, read on the forward strand.
AATCAATTAAAATTCTCATTTAAAGGGATAGTAATACTTGAAAATAAGTTCATTTTATATTGTAGCCCTTAAAAAAACTTGAAAAATCATATAAGTCTTTATGGTTTGGGAGATATTCAGAAGTAAAGTTTCCCCTGGAGTGACGTCGTTGCTCCACCCTTCAGATTTGGAATCTGGTACCGGGACTGGCTGTGCCTCTCCAGAAGTGCTGAGATCACCATCTTTAAAAATAATTTTTTAATTGGAATGGTCAACAAAGTGTGCTTTCAAGCCAGGCACACTTTGTAGATAGTTCCGATTAAGTAGTTTTTTTCAAAGATCGTGATCTTGGCACTGCTAAAGAGCTGCCGGTTGCTCTGTGGACCGAATTCCAAATCTGTCCACTAGATGGCAGACTTGGCTGAAACAGCCAGCAAAAGAGAATTTTACTCTATTTTACATGTGAATATCTCCCAAACCATAAAGGTTTATGAGATAAGACTTATATCATTTTTCATGTTTTTTTAAGGGCTACAATATAAAATGCAATTATTTTCAAGTATTACTATCCCTTTAAACTATTGGGAATGTTTATTTGTCCCCTATAGTGCAAATGGCATGATCCAGAATTGTTCCAATTCATCTTAGTACTTCAATCTCAAAAAGAGGCTATGGACATGCTCCAAAGACCTTACCTGTGAGAAGTTAAGTCCATTCAGCGGATGGCATTGTTCTTCTACCTGTTCTACTGCTCCAGTCCTCTTCTTAAGACGCTCAGCTTCCTGAGCAAGATATAAATCCAGTACTGGAACTCCTCTTGACTTGATATCAACTTCTGTCAATGAGTTGACCATCAGCATCACCCATACAGGTCTTTTTCTTTCCCAATTTCCAGCAATAGCATTGAATAAGTAGTCTGCATAGAGCCCTTTTCCCCTTTGATCAGGGGTCATCCATGATGGCATCATGAGTTTTACATATTCCAGATGGCGTTTTAGTCTTCGGTATATATCCCTTGGAAGTACACTTTGCAGGTTCTCTCCCTGAGGCAGCATCTGGCAACTGGTCAGAGCAGAAATGGTATAGGGATCTGTCAAATCCAATTCAAAGTACACAATATTGCTTTGCTGGAAAGCGGACTTGGAGTTCTCTGGGATAAAATCCCACACCCTTGTATAAGGGACATGAATAGTGCCAAAAAAGTATGAGGGAGGATCTCGTTTTATAGTCCAAAGAAAGGAGTTCAATTGACTTTGCTGAAAAATAAAATAAGCAGATTAAAATCTTAAAAATTAGGTATCACGTAACCTTTTCTGTTTCACATCTAATGTAAATTTCACAATACCTATTTAACTATTATAACAAAATCTAATCTTAATTTGGCCCTAATCGACTCCTACAAATATGTTATGTGGCCTGACTAGGCTGACCGTATTTCCCTGAGACAAAAACAGGATGGTGTGTGGGACAGACAGACAGTGGGACTCCGTCACTCCAAGTCCTATCGCAGTAAGATGCAAGCAGCGAGAGCGCGTTTGCTTGATTTCTTACTAGTGGTTTTCTCTCTCTCACTGGCCAAAAATCCTGCCCCTGAAGTAAATCGGGACTTCCTCTCTTCGTCACTCACACTAGTGGTTTTACTGTGTTTACTGTACGCATTGATTACCATAGAGTCTTATGACTCGTCATCATATCACTGTCTAAGAGACTCTATGGTAATCTACCATAGACTTGAGAGTCTTAGACAGTTCTGAGTCACTCGAAACATAAGACTCTATGGAAATCAATGAGTACAGTACAACTGCTAGTGTGACGAAAGGAAGAGAAATAAAGAAACTGCGTTCAGTTTTTTTTTTTTTTACAAAAAATTAAAAACTATATATGTTATATTAAAAAACAGGACACAACTAACATTTATATTAAAAAGACGGGACGGTCTGGAAATATGAAAAAAAACAGTACTGTCCCTTTTAAAATGGTACATATAGTCATCGTAGGCCTGACCCCAAACTCACTTTTGGTCTTCATATTGATAATTAATATCCACACTTTAAAGTAGGAAATCTGTTTAGAAACAAGTCCTGTTTATGTCCCCTGATGAGAAAATGCTTTGTGCAACTAGTGTCAACTACTGGAATGCAGTATATGCTGCTATGCCACAAATCCATCTTTGTAAACTCAACACTATATAATTCGTGATGATGCTTTTTCCTCCATTGTAATTATATTACCTGTATGTTTAACCATTTGAGTGCCAGAGGGATACGCAATGCATTTCGTACCCCTCTGGCACTCAGTGGGTTAAAGAAGTATACAACAAATACTCAAATGCAAACGTGGCTTTCACCATTCTTGTCTAGTTTATAACCACGTTTCTGGAAAGCTATCAGACCTCCTGATCAATATGCCCTAAACTCCTCTCCACTGCCAGCAACTCACTGACTATTCCAAACTACATGAGCAGAATGCTCACTCCAGCTCTCCATACTTGTAACCCAGAACCTAGCTTTTCGATTGTGAGCAGCATGATCAAAAATCCATGTGTGTAAGGGCCACATTAATTTGTTTATTGGTAAAAATGGTGATATATAGCCTGGTAGCTTTTAAAAAAATATATATTTTTTTAGCAATACAAAAGTAGCACAAAGGAAAGTTTCATAAACGTTATTGATGTAAAGGTGCAGTTATAGGCCTAGAGCTATTATTGATGAAGTCAATGAGAATACTGATATTACAGATAATTATTCTCAAACTGGTCTGTAACTCATTGATTTGCTAGTTCATGTATGCTAGCTAATTAGGTAAAAAAATGTTTTTGTTAAAAATATTAGGTAAGCCAGAAGAGTATCCTTTTGAATGGTCGCACGCAGAAAAGCGTTGTTTCAGCAGGTTGCCTTGGTATGTGCATGACAGCGTGAGATTGTCATGCCGCGCTGTGAATGGGCGCATTAATCACACGGACATTAAGCACACGGAGGCAGCTCACGCTGTCAAATGGCGCATTAAGCACACAGACATTTTGCATGCTTTGGCAGCTGGAGTGCCTCTGTGTGCTGAAATAAAAAAAAACCTCTATATCCTTTATCTGGCAGCATGTCTGGCACCCACACACAGTCACCTTCTCAGTATAGCCAAAGAACTGCTCACCACATGACGGAGAGCCTGACGCACTCACTTACCTCTGCCTGTTGCCCCCACAGGGAAGGGATCACCCAGTGTCCCAGACGGCCTCTATATCTCAGCTCTTTCCTAACACTGGTTTCTTGCCTCTGCCAGGTCTATACCCAGAACCAATATGCCACCTGCCCACCCTAGGGGCCCCACACCCAACCTTTCCCTACTCCGGCTTCCCATCAAGAATGCCACACTGCCCCTGCCCAACCTTTCCCTACTCCGGCTTCCCATCAAGAATGCCACACTGCCCCTGGAACACTGGCTAAGAGCTGGGCTGCTCCTGCACCAGACCTGCACTGTAAGTACCCACAGTGGGTGTGTCTAATGGGGAGAGGGCAATAAGGATAGGGCAGAGAATAGCTTATCCCAGTCAAATGTTTCCTTTTACCCTCTGAGTGCCTATGGGGTATGCAACGCATTGCGTGCATCTCTGGCAATCAAAGGGTTAATAACTAACGTGTGGTGGCTGTCCCTGATGTCTCTAAAAGGTTTAATAAATGGCAATGGAATAAAATAAAAAAAGGTAAATGGCAATGGATAAATCTGTATAGTACCTGCTCCCAGGCCAATGAAGGGCAAATCCGTTTTTTTCTTCAGCACACGGAGGAGATCCAGTAGCCTCCGTGTGCTTCTTGAGCCCATTGAGTAGGCGACGTGACAATCACGCGATCTCATACACTGCGAGATTGTCACATCGTGCTTTTTACACAGGCGCCCTGCTGAAGCAATTGAGTGGTTGCATGCTCTTCTGCGTGCGCCCATTCAAAAGTGAACCAGCCACAAGGGCCGTACATTGGAATGGACACCAATATTATAACCTCTGCTCCACTGCCAGCGACTCACTCACTATTCCAAAGTACAAGAAAGAAGGAGGTTGAACCATTCTCTCCTACAGGGCTACTAAAGCTTGCAATAACCAATCTGAATAAAACAGATATTCTAGCCTATAATCGCTAAAAAGAATTGCTTCTTAGTATTTAAAGGGATAGTATGGTCAAATATTAACTAAACTGTATCTTGTAGCCATTACAAAATAAAACTAAATGCCCCCAGTCCTATCTCTCAAACCTTTATGGTCTGAGAGATATTGGCAGGTAAAGTTCCCCCCTCCCTCCCCTTTCCCTGATGTCAGCACTCAAGCTGACTGCAGGGGAATCCCGTCCTTGCAAGCACACTTTGTAGACTGTTTCAGTGAAGGATTTATTTGCCAATAACACAATCTAGGCTCTGCTGAAGATCCTCTGCCGGTCCCGGGACCGGATGCCCCTGCAGTCATTTTGAATGCTGATGTCAGGGAAAGGGGAGGGAGGAACTTTGGTCCTGAATATCTCTCAAACCATAAAGGTTTGAGAGATGGGACCGGGGGCATTTAGTTTAATTTTGTAATGGCTACAAGATACAGTTTAGTTAAGATTTGACCATACTATCCCTTTAAAGTGGAACTACCACCCTATATAAAGTCACCCTCCAATAATTAGGCATATGACGACTAGCTTCTTTATAGTGCTGTTATCTCACACAAGTAGCCGGTATTCTTCGGAGACCGGAAGCCAGGCTTGCACGCAGACATCTTGTCTTAGAGACATCTGTGTGTCTGCACTGTCCGTCTTGGTCTACTCTAGGAGGCATTGCATGGTGACTTAAGGCACCGGAAGGGACTGATGGCGCAGGCGCACAGACGGCTCTAAAGCAAGAAGGCCATCAGTCTCCGATGAATATGGATTACTTCAGAACCGGCTACTTGTGTGAGATAGTAGCACTATTAAGAAGCTAGTTGCCACATGCCTAATAATTGGGGGGCGACTTTATACAGGGTGGTAGTTCTGCCTTAAACACAACATGTAACTGTATATAAATATTTTATATGTACATGGTTTTGTTTCTATTTGTATAAATGTGTAAGGTTTGTATTGTACATGCTCTCCTGGCCATACTTGAAAAATAGATACATTTTAATGTATTCCTCCTGGTAAACACTTTCTAAATAAAAGAAATAAATCACTTATTAATGCCTCACATAGTGATAAGTGGTTTACTGCTAGGAAACAATAGTCAGTATGCCACAGTGGACTTGGTGTACTGAGAAGAATTGGAGCAATTCTTGGGCAAACCAAATGCACCACAGGGTGAAATAAGTTACAAAATTCACATTGATGTAAATCAATTTGTAATGCATTGCATACCCCGCTTGCATTCAAAGGGTTAACCCTTTGAGTGCCAGAGGGGTACGTAACCCATTGCTGAGCAACGTGTAGCGCACTTCTCTGGTACCTTTCTCAATGTTCCTTTCAGGTAGAGGCCTACATTTTTATCAGTACTTTTTTTAACTCACTGAATGCTAGAGACCTCTGGAAAATGCACTGGACAGATGACTAACATCCAAGGAGTTAAGCAGTTTTATGCAGTCAATTCAAAAATATATGTGTAAATCATCCCATACTGATTAAAATATTGAAATTAGTATTGGTGTCTCACAGGCGGGAGAAGTACATAGTAAAATAGTAAGCCGCCTCCCCTCAGATGTGGAATCTGGTCACTTGACTGGACAGTTTGCAGCGAGGGACAATCTTCTGGCTGTGAACGTAAGGAAAACCCTGCCTCCCTTGAAGGCGAAGAGCAGGTTTTTCCTTATGCTAAAAGAAGATTGTCCCTTGCTGTGATCCATCTGGAAGGTCTTGCTGGGGAGGGAGGGAGGCACTTTACGATTCAATTACTCTGGAACTACACATCGTAGAGAATCATAATAATGATGTACATGGCCCAAAAACTTTAACCCCTTAATGACCCTTGACGGTCATAGTACGTCAAGCGTCAATCTGACTGAACGACCCATGACGTACTATGACCGTCATGGAGTTCCGGGCTCCCCCCGTGGCCGCACGCCGTTTGAGGAGTCCGGAACCAGAAAACGAAAAAAAAAAAGCTCCGCGGGCGTTCAGTTGCGTCGCCGCAACGATTGGCCGATCGTTAAGGGGTAAAAGAATAATCGGGGTTGCGTTTATTTTGAAACATTACTATCCCTTTAAAGACACTATTAAATACAAAGAAGCTGATACACCTAGAAGAAATTGAGACATTTTTGGAACAAACCAACTGCATGAATGGGGGACAAATACAAATTCCCATCAGTTTAAATGCAGCCTTTAACACCTCGAACAAAGTAATGTCGATGGTCATCTGATGATGATGGGTGCTATAGCTCAACATCAACTGAAAGAATGTCACAAGAGGCCTACCCTGGTACAGACAAACACACAACAGCATCAAAAATTCTTATTACTGGGATACCCCACTGGGTTATTCTCCCAGTTGCAATTTAGAGAAAAATATTTATGGTTGCATGTTCCACAGAAAAGTGCAATTAACTCTGGATCAAACCAAATGCACCTTAGGGGACAAATTAACATTCTTTGGATTCTCCTAAATTTAAATTGGGTTTTTAATCCCTAAAAGGCTAGAGAAGTCTTCAACATGTTACAAAACAAATATTACATATATTAACAGGAATCATAACCAAGAAATAAAGAAAATCCCACTGACAAAATTAGGCTTTTAATCGTATGGATGTTAGAGATAACCAACGTATAGGAGACCTCTAGCATTCAATGGGTTAAAGGGCTTATTTCTATCAATGGACATTTGGACATTTTTTTTCCCTGTGGCATAGCTATTTGCACAAATAACCCAATTTTCTTTTTAACATAAGCCAAACAGTCTAAAAAACTAGTGGACATTTCCGGCAGGTTCTGCTCTTCAGTGAGCCGGAGAAAGATATTTTCCTTAAAATGTCCCACTTCCTTCTTAGTCAGGAGCTGGTTGTATAATGTACAGCAGAAATTGATAAGTGTGAGAAAAATTGCTTCCCCAAGACATGGCAAATTTTATTCAATGATGTACGTAGGCTTTCTGCTGCACTAGGCCCCATGCATCCATGCCCATAAAAACTTTGTCACTTTGTTATCCGGCCCTCTCCACAGGCCAATCCCCTTCCCTTAAATACAGACACAAGTATGAATATCAATGCAGATAAGTCTCATTTGAACGGCTAAAAGAAAGTGGAAAATCTGATGAACCTCTTAAGGACCGGCACTGAAGGACCACTAACCGATTCAGGGCCCTGAAATCCATGACCTTACCGCACAATTTATCCGTGACAGTCCTGGCACGTCATGGGTCCTTAACCCTTTGAGTGCAGAGGGGTACGCAACGCATTACTCTGCAATGCGTTGCGAACCCCTCTAGCACTCAAAGGGTTAAGGGGTTAAAAAAAGACCATTTGGGTATGCTCACTTTTTAATAGAGTTGCCTATTAAGAGAAAATAAGCCCTAGGCCGTGGAGTTGCAAATGTTTAAAATGATGCATTTTTTTTTTTTAGAAAATGGTTATAGGCACAAATCCCAGTATGCTTCCCTAGGCCTAGCTCTAGTCAGCCTATGCCTAATCACTGCTTGTATTGTAGAATTTTCTTTTCTTTAACTGTCAATCTGTTGTTCGCTGTTGCCAATGTAAATCACATGACAAGTATCTATAATTAGAGGTATGCTAATCACATGCTGGATGGTATCATTGCACTTTGTGTAGCAAGCAAGATAGATTATGTCAGGTGAATACAAAGGCAACAAGAAGGCAAGAACATTAAAAAACAAAACAAAATGGAAAGTGCAGGAATTATTTGTAACCCCTTAACAACCGGCCGTGCGCGCACGCGGCGGTCACTTAAGGACCACGGAGCATTTTTTTGTTGTTGTTGTTTCCGGTTCCGGACTCCCTGAACGGCGTACAGCCATGGGGGGAGCCCAGAATTCCATGACGGTCATAATACGTCATGGCTCGTTAACTCAGATCTACCCATGACGTACTATGACCGTCAAGGGTTGTTAAGGGGTTAATAGTAGCTACATTTTATTTACAAACTCTTGACATTGCATCACTGACATTCAGATGTAGTATAGTCACTGGACCTAAAGAAGCAATTCCCTATGGTTAATGTGACCAGTCTAGCATTTTAATATGGGATGCTAATGACCTATGTGCTCTGGAGGAATGCTCTGGTTCCCATGCAGTCCACCCGAATGAAAAATTAACAAGCATCTGGCATTAAAATAGTTATTTTTTCGCATTACCTACCGTGCAGTTGGATTGCTCCAGAATTGCTGCTCTCTTCTCTTGTACATAAAGGCTCCGTTGTGAAGCATGTGTCAATCGTCTTTTTTATCTACAAACTGCTGAAATTACTAAATAAATATAGTCTTTACTTTGCATTCACTTGATATGACAATTGCCAATCAGTGTTTTTCAAAGATAGCTGAAGTGACATTTATGACTTACTGCCTCTTTTTTCTGCCATCTGCTCAGCATTCCCTTAACCCTATGAATGCGGAGGCTTGGGCCATTTTTTCACCCTGGAGGTCAGACATATTTTCAGTGTTTCTGCTATCCGTCTGTTTAGGTATTTTACTGCAGGTAACTCTAGCTATATATGGAAACCTGGATTGTTTTCTGAGAACAAACTGAGCTTTTGCATGGTGCCTCATGTGAAGGACATTTTGGATCATGTGACAAGTTGTGATGTCATAAATACAAAAAAAATTACTTATTTTGCTAAAACACATTCATGATGGTTATAAAAGTTTAAATTATTTGAAAAAGCCCCGAACATAAAAATACCAAATATCTATAGTTTTACCAACATACATGGCCTGCACAGACCCCTGATTACCAGGAGTGCTAAAGGGTATTTTCAGTTATATTAGTTAAAATGCATATTCCATTGGTTAAATGGTAAATACCATACAACAGCAGAATAACTATATAAAAACATATATTACCAGAAAGTAAATATCCCACTGCATCAAATAAGGGGTCAATTGGCTTTCTAACCCTAGCCTGATATGCAGAAATGTTTACAGAAGGTGGCGCTAAAGAAAAATGTGGAAAATTATTGCATTTCCTACTGTACTCATTAGTGACTGCTCTCCGCTCTAACAAAAACAAAAAAAAATATGGAAACTAAATAAAGCAAGAAGGAATGGAAGGGGGTAGGAAGAGGGGACATTGGAAAATCCAAAGTCTCTCCTGGCTATCTCTCCTCACAATAGAGACCAGTTCAGAATGCAGGAAAAAAAACACATTCTTTTTTACACATCAATCACTTCAAAGAAACTAAACTGGTTAAACACTATGGGATTTCTCAGCGTATTCAGTACCTTTTGTCAGCCAAAGAAAAGTGGTACCCAATTATTATGGGTTGATATTGCATAGTGGGTGCCAGGAACATTGGTACCAGTGAAACAAGGATGGGGAAGCAAACAGTGTGTGTGTGATTCTGTGGCAACCAGTTGAAGAAGGCTGATGGATGTCAGAAAATTTATGTCAGAATCTTATTACTAGCGGGCAATGAAACCAGGCTGTGGATCGTCATGTAGAGATCTGTGCCTACCAACAGGCAGTAGAACAAGGCTAGGGGTCAAACCATGTATGTGGGGATCTGAAACTTCCAGTGGCCATTGGAAGCAGGCTGGGGGGGGCTCAGACAGTGTATAAGAGGAACTGTGTATACCATGGGGCAGTAGGACCAGGCTTGGGGGTTAGGAAACGTATATGGGGATCTTTGACTACCAATGGGCAGTGAAAACAAGCTAGGGGGTCATCCAGTATATATGTGGATCTGTGACTGGCAGAGGGAGCAAGCTGGGGGGTTAGATACTGTATGTGGGGATTCCTAACTACCAGTGGGCAGTGGAACAAGGCTGGGGGGGGTCAGACAATATGTATTGGGGATCTATGACTATCAGTGCCCAGTGGAATTAGGCTGGGAGTCAAACATTGTATGTGTGAGTGTTTGTGAGTGTGGGGTCTGTTACTACCAGTGGGCAGTGGAACCACCCTGGGAGGGGGAGGGGTAAACAGCATGTGGGGATGTTACTACAAGTTGGCTGTGGAACCAAGAAGAAGGGGTATGTCTGTATTTCAATCAGGATGGGGAAGCAGACAGTGTGCATGTCACGGGGAGGCCAACGCACTGCAAATCAATGCATTTGTCATGCCTGCAGCATGCACTGGGTTAGTTATATTTTTTAAAATTTTTCAATTGGACCTCGGGGGGGGGGGGCATCACAATCTCTCCCATGCTACTCTCCTGCATCACCTATACTGACCTTCCAGCACTATTGCCTGGGAGATCAATAGCTGGAGGGCATCAGGAGGGCAAACATGGTGGGCAGGGGGGAAAGGGAATGATTCCTGTGGGACACGGGCTTGGCTGTGCAGGTACATGGGGCCAAGCCTGTGTTGGCACTCAGATGGTTAAAGGGAAAATATGTGTTTTTGCTTTTTTGTGATTGTTAACTAAATATCATTATTAATATTTGAATAATTACCTCATGAAGTACATTGCATTAAGACATACATGGCTACCTTCATTTCGGGACTCTTTATTGTCCCGGTGGGGGATGATCTGGGACGCGGGACATAGAACCCAATTAAGGGACAGTCCCGGGCGTTCCGGGACACATGGTCACCCTAGTGTGCACACATGTGCTTTGTGTGCCTTGCACAGAAAAATGGTTGCACTCACAAATGTACAACTGCGAGCCCATGAGAATTACATACAAATGTTTTCCTCTGAGCCTTATTTAATATATGGTGTTATACAAGGTGCAGAGGAAAGGATCACAACACACAAATATATAACCCCAATATCCAACCCTCATCTCATAAGGTGTTAAGGGGAAAATGTTCAGGATAATTAGCTAGGTAAACAGGCATTAGCCAGAGGAAGTGCTAGAAAATCGATAGTATAATGTGAACTATTGTGAAGCTGGTTTACTAAAAAGAATTAGAGATATACTAGGCCAGCCAACTGCACTATAAGGGCCAAATAAAAGTTCTATTGATTTCAATTGGGCTTTTAAAGTGTTAGTAATGTCTAAAAAAACTTTTTTGCATTTAGAAGAGCTTAAAAAACTGATCTAAATGCAAAAAAACGTATCTCTCAAACCGCAATGGTTTAAGAGATACAAGCGTTTAAAGTTCGCTGTTTCCTACTGACAGCTGTAAAGCTGTCAGCAGGAGATTTGTGTCGGTCGACACGGAGGCGCTTGAGAAGTGCCGAGATCTCGTTACTTACAAGGAATCCCTTCATTGGAATGGTCTAAAACGCGTGCCTGAACACTAGGCAAACGTTTTAGACCATTCCAATGATGGGATGATTCCTCTAGGCAAACGCCCGTATCTCTTAAACCATAGCGGTTTGAGAGATACATTTTTTGCATTTAGATCAGCTTTTTAAGCTCTTCTAAATGCAAAAAAGTTTTTTTTAGACATTACTAACACTTTAACTTATTGGATGCAAGACTGGCCTCCAAGGCATTTCTTTGCAATGTACTGGAGACCTCTCTAAAATGTAAAGTCCCAATTTAATTAAGTGGGGATTGCAGAAACTATTATGAGTCTACTGTGGCTCACTTGGTTGGCTCTACAATTGCTCTGGTTCTTGTTAGTACAACAGGTGTGTTTGCATTAAAGGGATAGTAATACTTTGATTTAAAAAATTATAATACTGTAGATATTAACAATAGAAGTAGAATAACCTACCTCCCATCTCTCAAACCTTTATAGTTTGCGAGATCGTAGCATTTAAAGTCCCCCACTCCTGCTCCTTTCAGAGATCGTTCCAACACACATTCCAATGAAGTATTTCATTCTAAATAGCTCTATCTTGGCTCTGCTGAAGAGCCGCCTGCTGGCCAAATGACCAGGATCTGCTTCTCTCCCATACAGCGCTGACGTCTATGAAAGGGGCTGGAGGTGGGACTTTAAATGCTAATATCTCTCGAACTATAAAGATTTGAGAGATGGGAGGTAGGTTATTCTACTTCTATTGTTAATATCTACAATATTAGAAATGTTACTATCCCTTTAACACAGAACAGTCAATTTCTGACCCTCCAGGTGTTGGGTACTACAGCTTCCATCATCCCCAATCCTTGGGGGAGATGCACTAAAGGGTGATAAAGTGGTGATGACGTCTGCAGTGAGATCACTTCTCCAATTTCTATGTTATTCTATGGCGTAAATGCACTAAGATTTCTCTACGTTTGGAGATCTTTGTGCATAGGCTCTATAGAATAACACAGGAACTGGAGAAGTGATATCACTGGAGAAGTCATCCCCCCTCTTTATCACCTCTTTATCACTCCTTAGTGCATAACCCCCCTTGTCTCATTGGGGATTATGGATTTTGTAGTCACCAACAGATGGACTCTCCCGATCTAGAACCTTCCCAGTACACATTTATAGGGAATCTGATGGATTATCTGATGCACTAGTTATGTAAACTTACATTTTTTGTAATTACATTTACAGTCTCTTTAGCGGGATGTACTAATACAATGTTTGATGAATCTAAGCTGAAAAGACATGCATGTTTAGAGGCCTTACATTCTCTGATCCTTCTTCCTGTCTTTCTGAGCATGACACTGGGGAGGTATTTGGGGCCTGCGTCCATTAACCCTTGGAGAGCCAGAGGGGTATGCAATGCATTGCTTTGCACTGTGTTACACACCCCTCTGTTTCTCAAAAGGTTAAAGTACTATTTATGGTGGAGTGTACCCGGTATGCATTAAAGTGATCTTATGAGCTCATACTTAACATCATAATATTGCCCCCCAATCCATTACTAATATAGCGATAGGTAAAGTCATACTTCTATTACGTTAAATAAGTCAGCATTATTGAAGTAATCCAGCTTCTTCTACAGGCATCCAGGGCAGAGAGCTTAAAAGAGAAGTTCTGTGCACCTGCGCTGTCAGCAACTTCCGTTACCTTAAAGGTATAGTAATACTTAAAATGTAAAAAAAAATATTGTAGGGTTTATCTCCCTAAGTAAAACAAGGGTACTCCCACTGCTGAGAGGTGTTTTAGTCAAAAGTTATTACAGCTCAAAGTTGAATGTTTTAGGTGCAATATCACAGTGGCCTGAAATTGCACAGTGGCGCTGTTGCTACACCATCCTATGGAGATTTATGGTCCCGGGACCAGAGCTGTCCGTAGGATGGTGTAGCAACAGCGCCACTGTACAATTTCAGGCCACTGTGATATTGCACCTAAAAAATTCAACTTTGAAAATTAATAACTTTTGAATGAAACACCTTTCAGCAGTGGGAGTACTCTTGTTTTACTCAGGGGGATAAACCCTACAACATTTTTTTTTACATTTTAAGTATTACTATCCCTTTAAGATGACCAATGGACGTCACCTCCAATCTGGGCAGTGCACAGGACAGACAGTGCAGACTCAGAGGTAACTTTCCTCTAAGATGTCTGTGCTGTTTTCTACCGCTGGCTGCAAAAGAAGCTGGTTTACTTCAATAACGCTGACTTTTTCAGCAATAAAAGAAGTATGTCTTTGCCTTTCGCTCTATTAGTAATGGATTGTGGGGCAATATTATGATGATGATAGTTCTTTAAAAAAAACAGTGTGCAGGTATATGGTTTTATGCAAATATATAAGTGCAGAAATGAGCTGCTCTGACAAACTGATATATTCCCCCTTCCTAGTATTGGTATCTGGTACTTTTCTAGTTCATCGTAACCAGTTCACAAAATCTTCCCTTTTCCAATTTCTCCCACCAACTTCACTCTGTGTATTTCCGATTTTGCTATTAATCTCTGCGGCTAAAAAAAAATAACATTCTCTGCTTGTCCCTTCAAATCCCCTGGCTCCCTTGACAAAACATTTTGTATCAATCACAAAGTTCTCATCTTTCTCTGCTAGTCCGTATGGCTCTTAAAGAAACAGTCATGTTTCATTTTGTCCTTATTTTAGAAATATGGGCCTTATTCATCAAGCTGAAGAGATACAATGTTGGAACACATAACTGCTCCATAGGGAAAAAAGGAAAGAAAAGAAAAAAACAAATTCCCATTGATTTAAATCTGGTGTTTAATCCCTTGAGTGCTAGAGGTATCCAAAGTATGTGGAGACCTCTAGAATTCAAGTGGTTAAAAGTCCCATTTAAATCAATAGGAATTTTAATTTCTACCCTGTGGTGCAATTGGTTTGCCTCATAACTGTACTCTTTAGCTTACTGAATTGAATGTCCTATATATTTTACACAGTTGAACTCAGTCTCCTTGTCCGTTTGAGTGCAAGAGGGTATGCAACACATAGCTCTGCAATGTGTTGTGTACCCCTCTGGAAATCAAAGGGTTATGGGGCAATTATCATGTTTTACTAAGTCTGATACAATGGGAGCAAACATAAAAATCCAAGGGCTGCTCTGTGCAAAAATGGCTCTTCCACTCTCTTTACACAGGCACACATACGCACACACTCTCCATCCACACACACACACACACACATACCTACATTCTCCCTGCACAGACACACTCTCCCTCCACACATACACACTTTCCCTTCACATACTCGCATGCACACACACAACACAATCTCTCTCCCTACACACACAAACACACTCCACTCACCCACACTCTCCCAAACACACTCTTTCTCATGTACACACTCCGTCATAGTCTTCCCCCGCACTCTCTCTCTCACACACACTCTTGCCCATAGTCACACATACACTCATCTACAACCACACACTCTGTCACGCTCTCTCACAAACATTCCAGCCAACACACACACTCCCTCCCATGCACATACACACTCTGCAACATACAAACAATCCCTTCTCATACAAGCTCTCTCTCACACACACACACTCTCCCTCCACACATTCTCTCTGCACAGACACCCTCACTCTTCACAGAGACACACACACACATGCTTGCCCACAATCACACATAAACTTATCCACAACCACACACTCTCACAAATATTCCACACACTCTCTCCCATACACATCCTCACTTTGCAACTCACAAACAATCCCTTCTCATGCACACTCTCTCTCTCTCTCTCTCACACACACACAAACACACACACACACATGCATTCTTCATACACAGAAACACTCTCCCTCCATACACATTCTCCCTCCACACACACACTCTAAACTTACCCACGCATACACATGCCCTCCCATGTACACACTTCCTCCCACATACACACTCTCATCCACAGTCTACTCCTTCACAGTCTCTCTCTCTCTCTCTCACACACACACACATGCACACACACACACACACACACTCTCTAACCATTACAGGAGACCAACAGTACAAAATACCATTATAGTAGACCAACAGGGCAATATATAATTACTTAAGATCAACAAGGCATTTAGTATTTTAGAAGACCAGTAAGGGCAAAATTAACAATGTAGGAGATCAGCAGGACAATACACAGTTATAAGAGACCAGAAGGGTAATTCAACATTACAAGTGTAAAGCAAGCATCACTCCCTACATGACACCATCAGCCCCTCCACCTTTAGTCTTTTTGCTCTCTCCCCCATTCTTTTATATCCCTCTTTCTCTCCCCCAGTATTTTTCCCTTTCTTTCTATCACCCAGTCTCACCTACAGCCTGCTCCATTTTCCTCCAGAATTTTTACCCTCTCTTTCTCCCATTTTTTCTCCTCTCTCTTACCCAAAGTCCCCACCCTCTCTCCCATCTCTTCTCCAGTCCATTTCCCTCTTCCCCAGATCTCCTATTCAAGGGTCTTTTTGACCTCCTCTCTCTCCCATAATCCCCCTCCTCTCTCCCCAACAGTATCACCACGGTGAGTATATACTGTTTGACATCCCAGCCTTGTTCAACTGACAGTCACAGAAGCACATATACACTGAGACCTCAGCCTTGTTCTGATGTCCACAGGTAGTCTCAGAAACTTACATACACTGCCTGACTCAAGCCTTGTTCCACTGGTAATCGCAGTACCAAATGTTAACTGTCTGACCCCCTAGTATTGTCCCACTGTTCAGTTTGTACTCAGAGAGCCACAGGTATTCACTTAATCACATAAGTCGCTCCTCCCAGTCTTTTTTCTCTCTCTCCTCCAGACCCCCCATTCTTTCCCCCCTCATTCCTACAGTCTTTCAGCCCTCTCTCTCACTCATGTATGTCTTTATCTATATAGCTCCATACATGTACACAGCACTTTACAGAAATAATAGTAGCAGAATACAAAAATACAGGACTGGGTTAAGAGAATCAGGCTAAAGTGTGATCATTGCATTATTAGTGTGTGGTTGTGTGGTGGGGAGTGTAGCCTTTACATTCTCTCTCTCCAGATTTTTCTCCCATTATTTACACTCTCTTTTATCCCCCCCTTCTCTCTTCCTCAGTCTCCCACATCTTTCTTGAGCCCCCCCCTTCCCTCTTGGCTACCTTTAGTAGCATAGAATGGGATCACAAACCCGATGGTGCAGTGCCTGCAACAATAGGGCTTTACATCCTTCACATACCTCACATCACTGCTCCATCTGGGTCTTCAAGTGGCCTAATGATAAGACATCCCATTCCAGCACTCTGCATTATCTGAATACGATGGAACCATGAGGGGGCAGTGATACAGAAATATGTGAGGTACATACTTCAGTGGACCAGTTAGTGGAGATCTTCTGATCTTCCCATCTGACCTGGGACCAGGCAAAATCGGCTGTTGTCTCTGATAAGGACCAAAGTCTGCATATTGACTGCCCCTGGTCTATGGCAAACTACAGGATACCTTCAGGAAACTGTCCTGCATGATGCAGCATCGATGCACCAGCTTAAAGGGATAGTAATGTTTCAAAATAAAAGCAGCTCCAATTAATCTTCATAGTATTTGGGCCATGGAGAGTGTTATTTCAATCCTGTCAGCTTTGTAGTTCAAGAGTAATTGAATGATAAAGTATCCCCCTCCTGCCCCTTTTACTGATGTAACACTGCTCACCTCAGAGCAGCAAGATGGATCGCAGCAAGGGACAATCTTTGGTGAGCATAAGGAAAAACCTGAAAAACCTGTCAAGGGGGGCAAGGTTTTCATTGTTCTCATAGTAAGAAGATTGAATCTTGCTGTGAGCTCTCTGGTCTTAAGACCAGATTCAACATATGTAGGTGCTTTCTACAAATACCACTAACCACAGTGTCTAGCAGAACTGATTCTGACTTCAGCAAAGAAAGAAAATGATCCTAAGGTGAGTGGTCTCGAAGCGGGTATACTTGGTCAGATAGGGATATTGTACCTTCCCGCAGGCAAATAATTAAACACTGGCCAGTGCATTTTTGGCCACAATAGTTCAGCCTTTTCATTGGAAGAATAATTCGTTATTTGGTGTATGTTTTTAATCATTCTTTTTTCAATACAATCAGGTTTTACAACTTAACTTTTGGAATATATGCTTGTTTTTTTCTCTTATATCTCTCCTGCATGAAGCCCAGGGAAAGCCCAGAGTGAAGCAATTTCTTTCATGGAGACCAAAGAAACGTATATTTCCCTGGGGCTCCAAGGAAAACGACTCAGGTTACAATTTACCTTCTAGCCTCCTCAGGGCTGCTTCTCTGTCATAATCATTTATGGTCCATCTGAAATATTTCTTTAATTATATTTCCCTCCCCTGGAACGAACTTTCCCTTCTGTAAAGTTTGCTTAAAATCGTCAAGCGCCACTGTAGATTTCATAAGAATCTACACAGCAGTGCTATGTGACTGTGGGCCATGTTTCTTAAAGCGGAACTACCACCCCTGTTAAAATTTGGCCCAAATAATTACCCATCTGGTGACTAGCTGCTCAATAGTGCTAGTTGCCAGAATTAATACCTGGTTATTGAGCATTCTATACTGCTCCCAGACTGACAGCCAGGAAACAGCATAGACATCTTTCCATAGTGACGTCTGCACTCCTGTGCTGTCAGTCCCTTTCGGTGTGGAACGGCTCCTAGCAACTCCTCCCAGAGCAGTCTGGGACTGACAGCGCAGGTGCGCAGATGTCACTATGAAAAGATGTCTGCGCTGTTTCCTTGCTGTCATTCCAGGAGCAGTGTATAATTCTCAATAACCAGGTAATAATTCTGGTGACTAGCACTACTGAGCAGCTAGTCGCCAGATGGGTAATTATTTGGGCCAAAGTTTAACAGGGGTGGTCATTCCACTTTAAGCTGACCTTCTGAGAGGAATGCATGCATTGTGTTGTAATGTGTTGGTTATCTCCATGGAACTCAAATGTACAGCACATTGCTTTGCAATTCTAAAGCAAACCAATTGGCGTAAGGGGAAATGAAAATCTCCATTGACTTAAATGGACTTTTAACCCCCTGAATCAGTGATTCTCAACCAGGGTGCCGTGGCACTTTGATGTGCCACGGACATCAACTTAGGGTGCCCTGTGTTTTCTATAAAGACTAACAAAAATTGATTTTTAAATAAAGATTTATAGAAATTGTTATGCATAATATGTTTAGTTATGTTATTATGATTATAAGACCTAATAATACTGGATATTTATGTATTGCATCCTTAATTATGCCCTTGATAAAGTACATTAAATATGTTAGGGGTGCCCGAATGTTCTAGATTACAAGTTAGGGGTGCTCCAAATAAAAAAAGATTGAGAACCACTGCCCTGAATGCTAAAGTTGTCTATAGCATTCAAGTGATTGAAATCCTCACTTAAAGGGAATACAGAATTTCCATTTCAAACTTAAAGGGGAACTTTCACCCCAAATAAATTCCCCCTATAATTAGCCATCTAGCGATCAGCTTATCAATAGTACTATTATCCAGCATAATTACTGCCTTAGTCAGAAATCCTACTTCTGCCGAGACTGACAGCCAGGCAACAGCGCTTTAGAGGCATCTGCGTGTCTGCACAGTCAGTCAATTCTGGTACCTTAAAGGGATAGTAATACTTTGTTTTAACTTTATTTTATTTTGTAGGCATTAAAAACATGAAGAATGATATAAGTCTTATCTCTCAAACCTTTATGGTTTAAGAGATAATCACAAGCAAAGTATCCCCCTCCCGCCCCTTTTACTGATGCAACACTTTTCAGCCAGGGCAGAAGGGAGGTGCCCAGGTAGACTGCAGAGAGGGACAATCTTCAATTAAGATAAGGGAAAAATCTGAAAAGCTTGTCAAGGGGGGCAGGGATTTCATTGTTCTCATAGGAATAAGAGTGTCCCCTTCTGTTATCTGTCCAGTCTATGGACTGCATTCCACATCTGAGAAGAGATTGTTTACAGTAGGTAAAAGGGGCGGGAGGGGGAAACTTTGCTTGTGAATATCTCATAAACCATAAAGGTTTGAGAGATAAGACTTATATCATTCGTCATGTTTTTTTAATGCCTACAAAATAAAATAAAGTTAAAACGAAGTATTACTATCCCTTTAAGGTACCATACATCGCCTCCTAGAGGAGACCTGGACTGACGGCACAGGCGTGCAGATGTCTGTAAGCAAAGATGTCTGCGCTGTTGCCTGGCCGTCAGTCTCCCATTTCTGACTAATTAGTAATTAGGCTGGATAATAGTATTATTGGTAAGCTAATTGCTAGATGGCTAATTAGTGGGAGAGGACTTTATTTGAGGTGATAGTTCCTCTTTAAGGTAAATGAGTTACTTTGCTCAAGGAATGCATCGCCCTTAGCTTAAGGAATAAGCACCTAGGTGTCCACTTTTATCCATATGTATCCAATTAGTCCCACCTATAGGGCTGTATGCACAAAGTAAGTGGAGCAATTCCATCTGCATCACAGGAGAGAAATAATAATTCCCTAAATTCCCAGTGATTTAATTGAGGTGTTAAACCCTTTGAATGGTAGAGGTCCCATACTCATTGCAAAGAAATGTGCTGGGAGTCCTATTTAGCATTTGAGGGGTTAATAGCCCCATCAAAGGAAATTTTTTTTGTACCCAATGATGCAGCTTGTGTGGTCTTTTTCTTTCTGCATATGACATAACATTTTCAGTCTTTGTAACAAAAATAGAACCTAATAACTTCCAAATACACCATAAACTATTCTGGAGCATTTGCTGATGAAGTAATGAAGGGTACACATGGGTCACTCCCCTGTACTTCTAGGTTGGTATTTGTAACAAGACATTGCCATCTGATTTGGTTTACATACAGTGGGACTACTGTATATGCACTGTGGGGCCCTCTGGCCATTACGGGGCCCTAAGCAGCAGCTTATATTGTAGTGCCACCACTGCAGACATATATTGTTATTCTACACCTCACAATCAGAATAACAATACAATATATTGTGCATAACAATTTCCATCAGTACACAAGTGAAACTCACCATTCACATTTTCATCAAAATGTTTATAGAAAACCCTAAGTGTATGTCCGTGGTACACCAAAATGCCACGGCACCCTGGCGGAGAACACTGCCTTAAACCTGTGAGTGCCAGAGAGGTAGCCAACATATTGCAACACTCTCAAAGGGTTAAATGTTAGCTTCAACCCTTAAAGGGTTAGTAATGTTTGTAAACCAACATAGCTCCAATTGATCCTCCCATAAAGAGGATCATGTAATGCTCTATTTTAATGTACTCTGTGTTCTAGTTCAATAGAAATTCTCTACTAAAGGATTCCTCCCCCTCCCCTTCCCCTGCATCACGCTTACTCTTTCAGCCAGATGGACAACGCGCACAGAGGGACAGTCTTCACTAAGGATAAGGAAAATCCTGCCCTCCTTCACTAGCACCTTATGCTTGTGTACAAATTCTTTAGCCTGTTCCACCATGCACAACTCTGCCAACTTTAAAGGAGAACTAACACCTTCTAATTATATTTCCAAACTTATCTTACCATGTCCAGAAAATAAAATGGGACCCTATGAATTTTCTCCTTGTGCCATTGCTCAAGAGAAAACATCTTCAATCAGAACATGATATTTTGTTTGTTGAGGTGGATATTACAGTTAATTTGCAATGTGTTTCACAGCCCTCTGTTCCTTAAAAGGTTAACTAGTCTCCTTCACTTGTTTCAGTTTAAAATCTGCCACCAACTGTCATGTCTGCCTCCTTATCCATGACTTCCAGAACTGATTGAAGATGTTATCCCTTGAACAAAGGAACAAAGACAAAATTCATAACGGTCATTAGGTTTTCTGACCATAATAAGGCAAGTAGGGGTCTACTATTAGGAGGTGTTACTTCTTTAACCCTTTAAGGACCAGCCATGCAGCACGAGGCCGGTGGTTAAGGACCACAGGGTCTGATCGGATTCAGGGGTTGCGCGGCGACCCCTGAATTCCATGATGTGCCAAGACCGTGATGGTCCTGGCAAGTCTTTGTTCCTTAAGGGGTTAAAACTTCAATGTATGTTAGCCCGAATGCCACTACTATAGTTTGCGCAGGAAAAAAGAAGAATCTTACTCCAGTTTCCTCTGAAACCTGATAGTACACAGAATTAAACAAGGAGCATAGGAATAGCTATCAACAGAAAGAGGTCACCATTTGCAGTAAATAGTTTAGTACTTAGGCATAAGGCAGGTGCAGCCTACAACTGGTTACTACAACTACTGTAGAGTGGAATAATTTTTGTACAACCCCCTGAATTTGATTTCTATAATTAATTAATTAATTACTATAATTATTGGGAAAGATGTATACTGATAACAGTGGTACATTTCTGAGGCAAACGGCTGCACAGTATGACAAGTAAATATCAACACTGATTAAGGTCACCAACACATTGTGAAGCAATGCACTGAAGACTTCTCTAGAACCCAGCAGGTTACCTCTTGAATGCTAGAGAAGAGAGATAACTAGATAACTAATATCACTTCTCCAATTCCTATGTTATTCTGTGGATCCTATATACTAAGATTTCTCAACTGGGAGAGAGATATTAGTGCATTGGCTTTGTAGAATAACATAGGAATCTGAGAAGTGCTATTACTGGAGCACTTACTGTATCTCCTCTTTGTCACTGCTTTATCACCCCTTAGTGCATCTCCTCCACTGTCTCCCAATGGTTTGGAGACCTTTCTAACATTCAAGGGGTTGATTGCCCATTTAAATAAATGAACATTTTCATTTATCCCTTGTGGTGCAGTTTGTTTGTTCATTAATTTGTGGCAGACCCCAGTGCCAGGCTAGAGTAAACTATTGTTGGTTTTTTGATCAGATGAGTAAAGGACAAAAAAAAAGGCTGACATGTAAAAACATAACACACTTATTGCAGAAACTGGAAGAACAGAGCATTGTAATGCACTCTAAACCTGTGCCCCCCTTGACAGGTTTTTCCTTATGCTCACTGAAGACTGTCCTCTGTGATCCATCTGGACAGTCTTGCTGCTCTGGTGTCACATCAGTTTCAGTAAAACTAAAAGTCTGACAGTATTGAAATAACACTCTCCATGGCCCAAATACCATGAAGATTAAAGGGATAATAATACTTTGTTTTATCTTTATTTTATTTTGTAGGCATTAAAAAAAATAAGAACTATATAAGTCTTATCTCTCAAACCTTTATGGTTTGAGAGATATTCACAGGCAAATTTGCCCCTTTTACCTAGTGTAAGCCATCTCTTCTCAGATGTGGAATCTGGTTGTAAGACCAGACAGATAACAGCAGGGGACAATCTTCTTCCTATGAGAACAATGAAAGCCCTGCCCCCCTTGACAAGTTTTTCAGGTTTTCCCCTTATCTTAATTGAAGATTGTCCCTCTCTGCAGTCTACCTGGGCACCTCCCTTCTGCTCTAGCTGAGCAGTGTTACATCAGTAAAAGGGGCGGGAGGGGGACACTTTGTCATTGAATTACTCTTGAACTACAACTCTGACAGAATTGAAATAACACTCTCCAAAGTCCAAATACTATGATGATTAATTAAAGCTGCTTTTATTATGAAACATTACTATACCTTTAATAGGAGCTGCTTTCATTGTGAAACATTACTCCCTTTAACCTTCATTGTACTGGCGCTCATGGGATAGAATATGAATGATCTGACAGGCCTGATAAATCAATGAAAATTTTTATTTCACCTCGACTGTGGAGTTAGTTGGTTTCCAATAGAATTACTCCAGTTTGATTTTATACATATGGCCCAATATGATGTTGATTAACTATATATTGGCTAACACAAGAAAGGCACCATTTAATACATCAAGATAAAAATCAGATATCAAGATTTGTACAAAGGTCAAAGTGGAAAAACCCAAAACTGAGCATATACACACATTATTGGCCTAAATCTGAAAGTAATTTTAGGAAAATATGTAATTTCCCCCAGATAGCTGCAGGGATTAGTTTGAACGGAATACATGATGAAATCATTCATCAGTAATTGAATCCACATGTCTTAACTAAGCAGATGTTCATATACACATACAGGTAATTCAGGTTGTAATTCAGGTAGTTGAACAAGCTAAATGTAAACTTGTGCTATTACTTTATAGTTCTAAACAAGACAAACCAATGATTTTACCATTTCATAACACACAAACAAACAAAAAATACTTTGGGTAATAAAGATATTATAGATAGAAGTCTCGCATGCAATGTCTGACAGACACAAGGAGAAGGTCCGGCCTCTCATTACACAAAAATACAACAGGGGAAAGTGCACGTGTTCCCGCTGCCTAGGTAATAAGCTATATACAGAAAAATCAACTCCTATGTTGCTTGCAAAAAAGGTGTGGGCGGTGGGGCAACTCTGTTCCTCACTTTATTTCTCACATGAACTAACATGGACCAGAGGAAATCAGCATAAACATCTTCCATTTTCCTGTGCATGCTATATAGGGGTGACGTTCAGAGCTTGCTTGCATTAATATCTTAAAGGGAGCAACCTTTTCTGATTTTACCTGTTCTGAAAAGTGATTACTATGTGTTCAAATTGCATATATATTTTTTTAGCATTCTTTATTTTCACTTTCACCAATTTACACTTTATTGTTCCTGGATATGTTTCCAGAGAATTTTCTGTCAGGGACTGTGAAACAGGAATTGTGATAGAAAAGACATAATCTAAGAAGGATAGCATACAGAGAGCACTCAGTGCTGTGTGGATAGAAAAGGATAGAGAAGGATTTAGATACATTGAATGAATGGGAAGAAAAGTTACAAGAGACATTTAACTCTTTGAGTGCAAGAGGGTTATGCAACATATGCATTGCATACCTCTCTAGCACTCAAATGGTTAATGTAAATAAATGTAAGGTTATGCATTTGGGCTGTAGAAACAAACATGCTACATATACACTAAATGGGAAACCACTTGGAGAATCCTCATTATGGAAAGATTTTGGAGTACTGATAGACAACAGACTTCATATCAGTTTACAGAGTGACTCAGCTGCTGCAAGAGGAAATTGAGTACTGCCCAGCATAAAAAGAGACATAGATGCTAATATAATTCTACCTCTGTATAAATACTTGGTAAGGCTTCGGCTAGAATATGGAATACGGTTTTGGGCACCAGTTCTACAAAAAAATACATCATTAAACTGCAAAAAGTGCAGAGACTTTCAAAATAACTGATAAGAGGATTGGAGGATCCGAGTTGTAAAGAGAGACTAGCCAAACTGGGTTTGTTTACATTAGAGAATAGATGTCTAAGGGGTGATATGATTACCATTTACAAATATATTTGAGGTCAATGCAAAGAACTCTCCAATGAACTACTTACTCAAAGACCTGAGCAAAGAACAAGAGGCCACCCATTAAGACTAGGGGAAAGGCTCTTTCAACTAAAACAAAGGGAAGGGTTTTTTTTACAGTAAGGGCAGTAAAGTTATGGAATTCTCCATCTTGGGGTGCTGTGCTTGCAGATACTGTAACTACTTTCAGTTACACACAGAATAATACTGATAATTATGACAGTTGGCTTCAAAGCATATAGCATATTGATCCAGGGAAATATCTGACTGCCATTTGGAGTCAGGAAGGAATATTTTTACCCACTTGGGGCTAAACTGAAATGGCTTTAACTGATTTTTTTTTGCCTTCCCCTGGATCAACAGGGGTGATTTGGCACGGGCTGGACTTAATGGATTCATGTCTTTTTTTAGCATCCTCAACTATGTTATTATGTTTCAGAATATCACCTGCCTGCTTTCATGGAAACTGACCTGAAACCTTATAAAGAGACATCCAGCATTTTTAAAGGGATAGTAAAACTAAACATGCAAAAAAAAATCTATATTGTAGGATTTATCCTCATAAGTAAAACAGGGGTACTCCCACTGCTGAGAGGTGTTATGTGTAAATGTTACTGCAGCTCAAACTTGATTTAAAGTATCTCAGTGGAATTTTTCTGTGGCGCTGTTGATACAACATCCTTTAGACAGTTCTGGACGGTTGACCATAAATCTCCACATGATGGTGTAGCAACAGCGCCACTGTAACATTTCAGGACATTCAGATATTGCATCAAAAACAAATCAAGTGTGAGCTTGAGTAACTTTTGAATAAAACACCACTCAGCAATATCCTATATAATAATTCGCTAAATTGTGTGTAACGCCGCGACATGCGCAGTACACACTGCTGCACGTGCAGCAGTCTTGCACAGTAGAGACTGCCCGCGCCGCGGCTGATACGGAGCTGGGTGCTCCGAAGGAGTGTCCAGCTCTATATCAGCCGTGGTGCGGGCAGTCTCTACTGCGCGTGACTGCCCCGCGACAGTGGCAGTGGCACTGTGGCCCATGTAATGGGCTGTTCAACTAGTATATATATATATATATATATATATATATATATATATATATATTTACATATTAAGCAATACAAACCCTTTAATGCCAGGTACATAAAAGTACAGGTGAAGTTGAAAAAAAAAAAAAAAAAGAAATATAAACAGTTTGACTTTACATATTATGCACTTGCAGATATTTAAAAGGATAGTAATGTCTTAATTATATAAAACGTAATATTGTAGACCATAAAATAAGAAATCCATCAATGCAATTCCTGTCCCTCAAATCTTTAATGGATTTCTTATTTTATGGTCTACAATATTACTTTTTATATAAATAAGACATTACTATCTCTTTAAAGTGAAAATACAAATTTACATCTTTTTAACGATGGTGGATTGTTTGCACTGCACTAAAGCCAACATACAAAGCTAGAGGTGTGGGACTTGTAAGCCAACACACAGCATAGTAAATGAGTTGCACTGGTGGATTAGTACAGTCCCTTCAGTGAGGGTGATGTACTAAGAAGACCTGGAGAAATTCTACAGCATACCAATTGCACCATGGGAGACAAATGCAAAGTTCAGCTAATTTAAATAGTGCTTTTAACTCTTTGAGTGCAACACAATGCAATGGATATCTCTCTTTCTTGAGTGCTGTTGAGGACTCCAATGCATCCTATATAATAATTCGCTAAATGTATGTTTGTCAGAAGCTGTCATGCACAGTACAGTCGGCTGCATGCGCTGCGGTCATGCGCAGTAAAGACTGCCCACGCCGTGGATTGCCCTGCTCCATATCAGCCGCAGAGAGGGCAGTTTGCTGGGTGGCACCGTGGCCCATGTACACGGTCTCTTCAACTATTTGCTTTATAATGGAGCACTAAGAGGAAAGCTCTAAAATAAAACATCTCCATACTCCTGCTTTACTATCAAGAAGAAGCAGAGCCAAACTTAAAATACGTTCCTCTAAGAAAATAGAAAAAGAGAGATTTACAAAATCAATTAAAACAATTTTGTGACAGTGTTCCAGTGAAACCACATGAAAATAGTCCGACTGGTACGCTATACAAATATGAACATATATATATGAGAAGGAAATAAAATACAAGACTTGGACATATGTTTATACTGTTAAAAAAACAATGGGGAGATGTATAAAGGGCCTTTTAGTGTACCTTTAACCCTCTGCATGCCAGAGAGGTATCCAATGCATTGTAATGCAATGCACTGGATACCTCTCTGGCACACAGAGGGTTAAGAACTGACGCTAAAGTTCCCAACATCAGGTCAGGTTTATAAAGAAGTAAAGCCAAGTTTATAAATGTCTGAGAATTTTCTGAGAAAATTTGCAGCTGAGGATATTTTTTCACATACATACCTATTGCTATATACTTTCATTAAGAACTTGTTAGGAAAGATCTTGCTAGGAGACTCACGTACAAGCTTCTTGCTGTAACGGCATCTGTGCGCCTGTGCCATCAGTCACTTTCTGTACCTTAAGGTACAATTCCACTCCCCCTCACCAATCCTGGAGGAGACTGGGACAGACAGCACAGATGCTGAAGAGGCAAGATGTCTGTGCTGATGCCTGCCTATGAGATGGATTGCTCAATAATACTGGACTTATTCAAGATCATACAAGTATTAGTATGCTTATCGCTATATGAATAACTAGTTTTAAAGCCCGTGCACATGGGCCAACACTGGCGGCGGTGTAGTCATGCGCATTACTGACTGCCCGAATGTGCCGCAGTTGACACGGAGAGGGGCGCTCGGAATTCAGACCGTAGTCCTCTCTGCGCACCTTCCTGGGACTGCTTGGTCCCAGGAAGGTGCGCAGAGAGGACTCCGGTATGAATTCGGAGCACCCCGCTCTGTATCAGACGTGGCGCAGGCAGTCTCTACTGTGCAAGACTGCAGTGCTCGCAGCCGTCTCTACTGCGCATGACTGTGTTGTGACAAACTTTTTAGCGAATTATTATATAGGTTTATTTGGGGGGCACTTTAATTTGAGTGATAGTTTAACTCCACTTTTAGAACTTTTCCCCTATGTTTTTTTAGCTATGAAATCTGTTGGTAGGCTGTTGGGAAGCTCCTCCATTTATCTATCACCCTTTCTTTTATATAGCCTTTTTTCTTACTTTTCTCTTGTTCTATCAAGAAAAATGGTGTCCTCCTGAAATTTACTAAGCCTGTAGTATATTTGAAGGTGTCAGTCAAATCACCCTCTTTTATCCTTCAAGCTATATATATTCAAGTTTAACTAACCTTTTATAATGACTTGGATAGTTTTGAAAGAGTTTTCAAATGGTAGCAATTCTTTATTTAACCCTTTGAGTGCAGAGCCAGTGCCAAAGCAAAGTGTTTTGCGTACCCCTCTGACACTCAAAGGGTTAAAGCTATAGTTTACATACAGGATAGCTAGCTTTATTTGTTTATGCAAATAAAGACGTACTGGCTAGCACACCCTGGTGTGTCAGATACTAACATTCCACTCTCCTAGCTGCTACTTCCTAACAGGAAGTACTTACTAATTTGCATAATATGACAAGTAGAGCTAAATGGTTAATAAACTATAGAGCTAAATAAAAAATTTCGATCCTAAAAAATAGATGATTTGGAAAGCTCTTTTAAAATCAGACAACTTGCTATTAGAAAAAATAAAAATATTAAAAACCTGGGGTATAAATACAAGGCGTGCAGTTGCACTGGGGGTCCAGCATCCACAGGGGACTTTCTACCCAAGGATCCATTAGGTTCTAATTATGACTGATTATGCCACTGATTAAAAACCACTTTGTGAAAAGATAAATTGATATAATAAAACATTTATGAGCTTTTTAGTTTAATGTTAGTTTTTGTGCAAGACAGACTGTTGGTACCCTCTTACGTGTCCTTTTTTTAATAGAAGAGAGTTGGTACCACATTAGCAGTAGAAATACAGGGGGCAAATATAGTCAAGTTGATACCTTTATTGGCTAACTAAGCAGATTTAGGATGCAAGATTTAAGACCTCTTAGGTCTCTTCCTCAGGCAGGTTATACTGATAAATATGAAAACATCTCTCTTATATACAAGTACACATTGCATTGTTTAGAATGGAAATCAGATAAGAAAGATCAGTCCAGATCCAGGTTCTTAGATCATTCAATGGGAGAGGAGTGAAATATAATCCTCGACTGAGGAGTCAAAGGTATTTATGAGAGATCTTTTTATATTTATCTGTACAACTTGCCCGAGGTAGAGACCTAAGAGGTCTTGAAAACTTGCATTCTAGATCAGCTTAGTTAGCCAATAAAGGTATCAACTTAAATATTTGCCTACTTCTTTAATGTTTCCATTGTGTGATGTGAGTGGAAGTGCAACCAGGTACCTTTTATCTAGAGGCATGTTTAATGACTGATTTGGGGCAATCCATTTTTAAGAAATCCCCTGAAATGTATTAAGCTGAGGAGTGTGTAGACACTACCGACCCCAATGATCTTGTGAGTACTGGTTCAATGAGCAACTGAATTTGCCATCTGTTCCTATATACTACATCAGAGGTGTCTCTTTGTTTTTCTTTCGTCTAATTTATTTTTATCCTGAACATATGGTTTCCAGAACTGTACACCATACTCTAGGTGAAGCAAACAAGTGATCAACAAAGCGGCAGTAAGAACTCTCTATTTTGCTGTTAATACTTCTTCCTATACAGCCTAGTATGCTACTGACTTTACCTGCATTTCTTGCTCCACTTTTGAATGTAAAAATGTTACTGCTCAACTCTTATTCTAAAAGCAGCACAGGATATCTGCTCTGGCAACGCAAGATCTACACAAATCATTCCTGCATCACATATATCTATTTTCAAAGTATATTAAAAAACACACAATGCATACTGATAAATACCTGCACAATATTTACAGTCAGTTTCATATTGTAAATGCACCATATACAGTATATACCTATGCACACAGGAAAAAAATTTATGTGAACACCTTTCAAGTTATTTGCTTTATGGGCACAATCCTTTGCTTTATTGATCCTGCACAAGCACTAAAATAGTTTGCACATGCTTTATTTCAGGATAATTGTCCTAAAGAGCTTGCAAACAGTGTTAGATTCTGCAAACTAACCCCAAAAACTTGCCATGATTGTATGGCCTATAGACTTTCTAGAGCACTGTTCCAGATGTATCAGACTGTACAACCCCCCAGACCAAACTTCGGGGCACCTTGGAAGGATATATACTCTAGTCAATTTAAAGCTACATAGCCCTCACAATAGTGTTTACCCTCTTTTTACAAATACCCCAATCTGAATTACAACAAAATGTATGCAGCTCTTAACGCACATCACAGTTTGAAACATATTAACACAACAGGCTTAGTAACAAATCTGTGAATCAACAATATATAGTTAAATTGTCTCAAACACTTAGCCGAGTATTTAAGCACATAGCTCAGTGGTCGTCTTTTAATGTGCAAACAAACCAATTTAATAGACAAAGACAAGACTTCCTCAAACGTCCGAAAGCCACCTATATAAATAAATGTAAGTCTTCCATACATGTGCTCTTCCGTTTCAATAAGGACTGACAGAAAGACGCTGATGTCCTAAGAAGGACTGAAGCAATCCTTGGCCAAACAAACTGAAACATAATGGGAAAAAAAATTTCTATAGATTTTAGTGTGGTACTTAACCCCTTGAATGCTAGAATGGTCCGACACATTGCATTCAAGTTGCTAAAAGTCTTATTTAAATCAGTAGGCATTTGGGGAATTTTTTTCACCTACTTTTGTGTAGTTGGTTTGCTCCAGATTTTCTCAGTCCATCAATATCTCTTAGGGGAATGTACAAATGCGATTCTCCTCTAAAATGGGTGCAGGAACCATTTTTTTTTACCTTCTCTTATCTAATGCCTATGTACTAAGATTTTTACTCAGAAATTCTTCTCTTTACATCACTAGAGTCAAATGGATAGCAGTGTGTGTGTGTGTGTGTGTGCATGTATGTATGTATGTGTGTGTGCTTGTGGAGTGTGTGTGAGTGTGCAGTCGTGCGTGTGGTATGTGGGAGTGTGTGTGGTGTGTGTCTCTATGTATGTATGCATGTGTGTGTGCTTGTGTGGGAGTGTGTGTATGTATGTGTGTGTGCTTGTTGTGGAGTGTGTGAGTGTGCACTTGTGTGGGAGTGTGTGGTGTGGGAGTGTGTGTATGTATGTGTGTGTGTGCTTGTGGAGTGTGTTGAGTGTGCACTCGTGTGTGTGGTATGTGGGAGTGTGTGTGGTGTGTGTCTGTATGTATGTATGCATGTGTGTGCGTGTGTGGGAGTGTGTGTGTATGTATGTGTGTGCTTGTTATGGAGTGTGTGTGAGTGTGCACTTGTGTGGGAGTGTGTGTATGTATGTGTGTGTGTGTGTACGTGTGCTTGAGTGGGATTGTGTGGTGTGTGTGTAAATGAGCATTTCAGGTTGTGTGCTTGTTGTGGAGTGTCTGTGAGTGTGCTCTTGTGTGGCAGTGTGTGGTGTGTGGGAGTGTGTGTATGTATGTATGTGTGTGTGCTTGTGTGGGAGTGTGTGTATGTGTATGTGTGTGTGTGTGCGTGTGCTTGTGTGGGATTGTGTGGTGTGTGTGTGTGTAAATGAGCATTTCAGGTTGTGTGCTGTTGTGGAGTGTCTGTGAGTGTGCTCTTGTGTGGGAGTGTGTGTGGTGTGTGGGAGTGTGTTTATGTATGTATGTATGTATGTATGTATGTATGTATGTGTGTGTGCTTGTGTGGGAGTGTGTGTGAGTATGCATGTATGTATGTGTGTGTGTGTGCTTGTGTGGGAGAGTGTGTATGTGTGTGTGCTTGTGTGGGAGTGTGTGGTGTGTGTGCATGTGTAAATGAGCATTTCAGGTTGTTCCATGAATCTGTACCTGGTCCTGGAGGTGCAGTGGACATTGGAGTATACTTATTCCTTTACCTCGTACATGCAATACAAAAGGAGTTCACTTGCAATGAGTGTGCACAACATGCATTAAAGGATGGAACATGCCAACAGTTGCAGGCACATGATTTTTAAGCTAACATGTAAGGACAGAAATTAGTTGAACAGGCTTATTCAAGCACCCCTCCCTCTGGTTTCTTTGCAGCTGATATTTGCAGTTTCTCAGATCCGTTAGTGGTTTTTCACATTTTTAAATCTAGATCTTGACATTCGAAATTCATAACAATACATAACTCCTTAGATGACCACAGCACTGTTTTTTTTGAGCAGTGCATTCTGGGATGGCAGCGTAGCTACATCCCAGAATTCCATGACGTGCCAAGACTGTCATTGGTCCTTAACGCACATCTACCGATGATGGTTCTGGCATGTCACTGGTCGTTAAGGGGTTATAGAAATGATACCAAAATGTAATGCTATGTTTCTAAAATTAAAGGTAGTTATAAACAAAAAAAAAAAAAACCTTCAAAAAACTAACATGCCCAACTTGCATCTACACTAACACCCAAAACTAACATGCCCAACCTACATCTACACTAACACCCAAAACTAACATGCACAACTTGCATCTACACTAACACCCAAAACTAACATGCCCAACTTGCATCTACACTAACACCCAAAACTAACATGCACAACTTGCTTCTACACTAACATCCAAAACTAACATGCCCAACCTGCATCTATACTAACATCCAAAACTAACATGTACAACTTGCATCTACACTAACATCCAAAACTAACATGCACAACTTGCATCTACACTAACATCCAAAACTAACATGCTCAACCTGCATCTACACTAACATCCATAATTAACATGCCCAACCTGCATCTACACTAACATCCACAATTAACATGCCCAACCTGCATCTATACTAACATCCAAAACTAACATGCCCAATCTGCATCTACACTAACATCCAACACTAACATGCCCAACCTTCATCTACACTAACATCCAAAACTAACATGCCCAACTTGCATCTACACTAACATTCAAAACTTGCATCTACACATCCAAAACTAACATGCCCAACTTACATCTACACCAACATCCAAAACTAACATGCCCAACCTGCATCTACATTAACATGAAAACTAACATGCCCAACCTGCATCTACACTAACATCCAAAACTAACATGCCCAACTTGCATCTACACTAACATTCAAAACTAACATGCCCAACCTGCATCTACACTAACATCCAAAACTAACATGCCCAACTTGCATCTACGCTAACATGAAACTAACATGTCCAACCTGCATCTACACTAACATCCAAAACTAACATGCCCAACTTGCATCTATGCTAACATGAAAACTAACATGCCCAACCTGCATCTACACTAACATCCAAAACTAACATGCACAACTTGCATCTACACTAACATTCAAAGCTTGCATCTACACCAATGTCCAAAACTAACATGCCCAACTTGCATCTACACTAACATTCAAAACTTGCATCTAAACATCCAAAACTAACATGCCCAACTTACATCTACACCAACATCCAAAACTAACATGCCCAACCTGCATCTACATTAACATGAAAACTAACATGCCCAACCTGCATCTACACTAACATCCAAAACTAACATGCCCAACTTGCATCTACACTAACATTCAAAACTAACATGCCCAACCTGCATCTACACTAACATCCAAAACTAACATGCCCAACTTGCATCTACGCTAACATGAAACTAACATGCCCAACCTGCATCTACACTAACATCCAAAACTAACATGCCCAACTTGCATCTATGCTAACATGAAAACTAACATGCCCAACCTGCATCTACACTAACATCCAAAACTAACATGTACAACTTGCATCTACACTAACATGAAAACTAACATGCCCAACCTGCATCTACACTAACATCCAAAACTAACATGCACAACTTGCATCTACACTAACATTCAAAGCTTGCATCTACACCAATGTCCAAAACTAACATGCCCAAGTTGTATCTACACTAACATCCAAAACTAACAAGCCAACCTGCATCTACACTAATATCCAAAACTAACATGCCCAACTTGCATCTACACTAACATCCAAAACTAACAAGCCAACCTGCATCTACACTAATATCCAAAACTAACATGCCCAACTTGCATCTACACTAATATCCAAAACTAACATGCACAATTTGCATCTACACTAACATTCAAAACTAACATGCCCAACTTGCATCTACGCTAACATGAAAACTTAATTGCCCAACCTGCATCTACACTAACATCCAAAACTAGCATGCCCAACCTGCATCTACACTAACATCCAAAACTAACATGCACAACTTGCATCTACACTAACATTCAAAACTAACATGTACAACTTGCATCTACACTAACATCCAAAACTAACATGCACAACCTGCATCTACACTAATATCCAAAACTAACATGCACAACTTGCATCTACACTAACATTCAAAACTAACATGCACAACTTGCATCTACACTAACATCCAAAACTAACATGCACAACCTGCATCTACACTAACATCCAAAACTAACATGCACAACTTGCATCTACACTAACATCCAAAACTAACATGCCCAACCTGCATCTACACTAACATCCATAATTAACATGCCCAACTTGCATCTACACTAACATCCAAAACGAACATGTACAACTTGCATCTACACTAACATCCAAAACGAACATGCCCAACCTGCATCTGCACTAACATCCAAAACTAACATGTACAACTTGCATCTACACTAACATTCAAAACTAACATGCCCAACCTGCATCTACACTAACATCCAAAACTAACATGCCCAACCTGCATCTACACTAACATCCAAAACTAACATGCCCAACTTGCATCTACACTAACATTCAAAACTAACATGCCCAACCTGCATCTACACTAACATCCAAAACTAACATGCCCAACCTGCATCTACACTAACATCCAAAACTAACATGTACAACTTGCATCTACACTAACACCCAAAACTAACATGCACAACTTGCATCTACACTAACACCCAAAACTAACATGTACAACTTGCATCTACACTAACATCCAAAACTAACATGCACAACTTGCATCTACACTAACACCCAAAACTAACATGCACAACTTGCATCTACACTAACACCCAAAACTAACATGTACAACTTGCATCTACACTAACACCCAAAACTAACATGCACAACTTGCATCTACACTAACATCCAAAACTAACATGCACAACTTGCATCTACACTAACACCCAAAACTAACATGTACAACTTGCATCTACACTAACATCCAAAACTAACATGCACAACTTGCATCTACACTAACACCCAAAACTAACATGTACAACTTGCATCTACACTAACATCCAAAACTAACATGTACAACTTGCATCTACACTAACACCCAAAACTAACATGCACAACTTGCATCTACACTAACATCCAAAACTAACATGCACAACTTGCATCTACACTAACACCCAAAACTAACATGTACAACTTGCATCTACACTAACATCCAAAACTAACATGCACAACTTGCATCTACACTAACACCCAAAACTAACATGTACAACTTGCATCTACACTAACATCCAAAACTAACATGCACAACTTGCTTCTACACTAACACCCAAAACTAACATGCCCAACCTGCATCTACACTAACATCCAAAACTAACATGCACAACTTGCATCTACACTAACACCCAAAACTAACATGCCCAACCTGCATCTACACTAACACCCAAAACTAACATGCACAACTTGCATCTACACTAACACCCAAAACTAACATGCACAACTTGCATCTACACTAACATCCAAAACTAACATGCTCAACCTGCATCTATACTAACATCCAAAACTAACATGTACAACTTGCATCTACACTAACATCCAAAACTAACATGCACAACTTGCTTCTACACTAACACCCAAAACTAACATGCCCAACCTGCATCTACACTAACATCCAAAACTAACATGCACAACTTGCATCTACACTAACACCCAAAACTAACATGCCCAACCTGCATCTACACTAACACCCAAAACTAACATGCACAACTTGCATCTACACTAACACCCAAAACTAACATGCACAACTTGCATCTACACTAACATCCAAATCTAACATGCCCAACCTGCATCTACACTAACATCCAAAACTAACATGCACAACTTGCATCTACACTAACATCCAAAACTAACATGTACAACTTGCATCTACACTAACATCCAAAACTAACATGCACAACTTGCATCTACACTAACATCCAAAACTAACATGCACAACTTGCATCTACACTAACACCCAAAACTAACATGCACAACTTGCATCTACACTAACACCCAAAACTAACATGCCCAACTTGCATCTACACTAACACCCAAAACTAACATGTACAACTTGCATCTACACTAACATCCAAAACTAACATGCACAACTTGCATCTACACTAAAATCCAAAAAGCAGAAGGTAAAATTTGGCTTCCATGAACCTGACAGTGCCAAATATCAGTGCTGCCCTTGATTCTGGGTGCAGCATTACACAATGGGCAGTATTCAGAAAGCTAAAGAGGAGCAATACTGGAGCAAACCAAGCACACCACGGGGACACCATTGTCCATTAGTTTAAGTGGAGAATTAGAATGTTTCAGAGGTCTCCAATACATTGCAAAGCCGAGCAGTAATGATTTAAAAAATTAAATTTTTTAACAAACACATACAACATCTGCAATATGCTTTGCACATTTTAAATTTAATATTTTGGGAGTTGTAGGATTTATTTTATTATTATAACTGAGCATGATCCTGATATCAACTTTAATCAGCAGCATAGTAGTAGTAAGGCAGTCTGATATTGCCAGATTTCTTTCCCATGCTGGATCATGTGGAGTAGCTTGATCAATCTCCTGCTGATCGATTGTTTCATAGAGTCAGCAGGAAAGCTGTCACACAGTTCCCTTTTGCACAGGCCACAAGAGCCATCATGGACAAAAAGAGCCTGGTAGACCGAGACTGCTTTACTATACAGTTTATAAACATAAGATGACATCATGATCAACTCAGTACAAAATGTTCCAAATGCCAAATCATGTTGCGCAAAAAGAAAAAATAGTTTATTTTTTACCCACTGAATGCCTGAAAAGTCTTCAAACAGGATGCATGGCAAAGCAGTGTTGATCTCTCAGGCATCCGAGATGTTACACACTTTTTTAATGCTTTAAACCTTTAAGGACCAGAGTGGTATGCAACACACTGCTTTGCAATGCGCTGCACACCCCTCCGGTCCTTAAAGGTTTAAATGTATGTATCATGTTTTTTTTATTAGGAAACAGTCTTCTTAAAAAGCCTAAGGCCCCCTCTGCTGGCAGCAGGCTGGAACACAACCCAGAAGTCTCTGGTTCATAGCCGCAAACTTTGCGGGTTGCCCGTGCAGTGGCCAATAGTCTGTTAGAGTCAGGTTTGAGAGCCCTTTACCAGCCTTCGGAGCTACACCCACAACCTAGCAAGACTGAATTGTGAGACTTCAAGTCTCACAGTTCAGTCTGTCTTGTGTGAATAGCATTATAGCTAGACCCGCTGATCTGCCGGGGCTCATAATACAACACTTCATCTGCAGGTCTACTCCTCTATATAGTTTAACCCCTTAAGGACCGTGTGGCACTTAAGGACCAAGGACCGTTTTTGTTTTTTTTTTTTCCCTACCGGTTCCGAGCTCCCCGAACGGCGTGCAGCTGTCATGGGTCGTTAATGCAAAACAAGCCATGACATGCTATGACCGTCAAGGGTCATTAAGGGGTTAAGAACAACATAGAATAATGCTGTGCATTCTGTGAATAAAAAAAAAAATCTTAATTTATTTTGTGTGTGTTAGTTTTCCTTAACCCTCTGAATGCTGCAATGCATTAGATACCTTCTAGCACTCTAAGGGTTAACCCTTTGATGCCAGAAAGGGTGAGTAAGTATTTCCCGGCAGTCTGTTGCTCACCTTTTTGCCGCTCAGAGGGTTACGCTTCTATGTAGGCATGCAAAATATGGTTATATTCAGTGAAACTTTTTATAAATGGAGTTCTAATCCTTGTTTTAAACCTTAGAGTACCAGAGGGTTACCAATGCATCGCGTACCTCTCTGGTACTGAAATGGTTAAGACAAACTTCTGAATGTCAACTTCCTTCAGAGATTAAGCAGTCGTGGTTTACAGAGGTCTCTGAGTGGATTACATATGTAGACACCAGACTGAGGAGAGAAAAGGAATTACAATGAGAGATGTAATCAGGGAATAGACACTGCTGGATAAACATGGTGTCTCTGTTTGAATTGTTACAGCTACTAAATAGTGAAAAGATTCACTCATTTTAGAGGCTGATGTACTAAAAGGAACTGGTGTAATTTTGGGGCCAAACCAACTGCACAATAGGTGACAAATAAAAATCCCCACTGAATTCTAGAGAGGTCGCTAATGCATTGCTAAGCAATGTGATGGAATCCTCTCTAGAAGAGTCAAAGCCCCAATTAAACCAATTATAATTTGGGGAATTGTAATGTGTTCTCTATGTTGCAGCTGGTGTGTCCCAGAACATTGCTCCTGTATACTATACCAGTCATGTTGTCGGTCTGAGTGTCAAGTCTTTGCTGTTTCCCCAATATAAGTACTGGGAATGAATAACCTAAACATACTTAATGAATTTTGCATCATTTAAAGGCATCTTATCACTAGGATAGTGTCATTTTGGTCATTTTCGCCTCAGGGACCATATCTGTCAATAAAGCTGGGGCATCCTTGTGAGTTCTGAAAGTCCAACAGGGGAATTGAAAAGGGGGTCTGAAAATATACCTCTGGGCTCCCTCATTGGCCTTACTGGTCTGATGGGAAAAGGCTGAGCTGCAAGATGCAATGAAGGGAGAGGTTAAAAGTCTTCCTGTATGCCTTTATTGGTGATTAATTACAATGCCTAGTATCTTGTCAAAGTGAGTATGATTTATCAATAAAGTCCAGATCAACATAGAAAAAGGCATCCGACAAGGAGACACAATCTCCCCAAAACTATTTTCTGCTTGTTTAGAAGACATTTCATTCAGACTAAATTGGGACAAAAAAATGACTTAAGATCAATGGAGACTACCTACATCACTTATGTTTTGCAGACAATATCATTCATATCATCACTCTTTGCTAGTAGTCCTGAAGAACTGCAAAAATGCATTGAAGAGCTACAACAGTAAAACAAAAATTTTGATCTGAAGATGAATATCAACAAAAAGCAAGTCATGTTTAACAAATTTACCATACCAAGGAAAATCACAATGGATGAACAAAAACTAGAAGTCAATAAGTATGTTTACGCTGAACAGGAAATATCAACAAATGGAAACGTTACCATGGAAATTGAGCGACAATTAAAACTGGGATGGTAAAGCATTTGGAAAACTTATTAGTACCGTCTTTAAGACAAATTTACCACTATGCCTCAAGAAGAAGGTTTTTGACCAATGTGTCCATTCAGTCCTTACGTATGGCTGTGAAACATGGACACTGAATGCCAAAGCCATAGAAAAACTTAAGGTTACGCAGGGAAATATGAAGCAGAGAACTATAAACATCACAAAATGAGACCGAAAAACTTGTGTATGGATTCATCAGCAAAGATCTATGACATAATTGGATTTAACTCGATACTAAACTCCCAAGAAGGAGTCCAGAGGCAAGATGGTAGATGAAATTACGAAATTTGTTGGTACACAGTGGCAATAAAAGGCAGAGGACCGAAGTTGTTGAGGAGGCCTTCAGCCTGCAGTGGACTGAATAAAGCTGAAGATGATGATTTTATTTATATATATATATCTATATATATATATATATATATATATATATATATATATACCCCAACATGGATACTGTGAGGCCCTATTTTGCTTCTGGTACTTTACTCAGTGATGACTTTGCTCAGTGATGGTGATTATGAATCAGAAATGCTAGATAACAAAACTACTTTCATGCCCAAACAAACCTGAATTCTGTTAATATTAAAAATTGAAAGGGACTCCTGGAATGCAGTGCTGGTTACTATGTGCAGTTCCTGATTGTCCTTTAGTAACTGCTTAACTACTTTGTATACCATGATGACATGATACCATAATGGACATGGGTCAACACCTGTCCAGTAGGTATATGGATCACAGTGCAGCTGTAAGTGAAACCTGAGATTGCATGTCATGGGTTCAGCTGTTACACAGCACCTGAGGAGGCAGCTGCTGCTTCCATTATCTGATCCCTAAGGCAGTTCTTAGAGGTCACTCAAGAAACACACAATCCAGCTCAAGCATAATCCCCCTTTAGTATAAACTTAGTTACAGGGGCAGGATTCTACTATTCTAGCGCATGCTTGTTGCCTCTCCCTCAGGTTCTACTGTTATACAAGGGTGAACAAAATGAACAAAAAAAAAAAAACAACACAGGAGCCAGAGAGAATTTTTAGACACCAGTTAACACTTCCAAAATCTTGAAGGACAAGTCTCTCTAAAGGTTCAGTGCCACAAGACTTGCATAAAGCCAGTGTGGTGCCTTTATTGAAGAAGGGAACCAAAACAAAACCTGGGAATTATAGACCTGTGAGTTTGACCTCAGTAGTACGAAAACTGCTTGAAGGGATAATAAGGTATTATATTACAGATTACACTGTAAAATATAAAATAATTAACAGGAAGCAACATGGCATCATGAGGAATAGATCTAGCTAAACAAATCTTTTGAGAAAAGCAGTAGATGTAGAATATATTAATTTTGCAAAGGCATTTGATACAGTGCCACACAGGAGGCTGGTGTACAAAATAAAGAAAATGGGTCTAGGGAACAATCTTTGCAACAGAATAGTTACTGACTCAGCAAATGTGAGCACTGATATTATAACTTCCCTCTATACTATCTCTTCTCTGCACTACACACAGATATGTAATACTGTTGCACAGGCAGGCAGGAGCCATGCTCTAATCTAACACAAAGAGTTCAGCACATTTTCTGTGGGGAGCACTGTTTGTTGGTGCAGGGGCGTTTGACTGGCGAGGGATGCTGGTTCATTGTGCATATTCTTGCTCTAAGGTCCCTCTAAGGGCCCTGCTTCATTACAATATAATGGTATGTTGGATCATTCTCCCTTCTTTCCTCCATCTTTGCTTCTGGTATGCTGCTGATTGGCCATAGTCCACCAATCATGCCTACAAAAATAGCTTGGGGCATGTGGAATAGGAGTAAAAATGGAAATCTCAATATCCATGTGCCTTTGACAGGTCATAATAAACAATAGGACAATATAAACTGGGATCTTCACTCACCTTTCTTCAAACAATCTCTCTGTGCGAAGGCATGCCTTGCAACTGAATCTCTATAACGCCAACCACAGCTGTTCAATCCCTAGGGATTTTCTGGGGTGATCCACCCATGTATTTTTTTGTGTGTCCCAATGTTTTTAATCCTCCAATAAAGTCTTTTTTTACTTTATTGATTGATCGTGTGAGGATACTTTGTTGCTACATGTGGAGTAGGAGAAAACAGCTGTAGCTCTCTCACCTTCATATCTAATAATTTCTTTCTTTTCCATATGGCTTTTAATGGCTACATGTATAAATGTACATGTATCCACCTGTGTTTATATATATAAAAACAAATACACTGGTGATATAAGGTGTATATTATATTTAATATTACACATCCTTCCATACTCACTATACTGTGTTTGTTTATAATATTGTGTAAGCTGTTTATACTTAGTTTGCACTCACAGCACATACACACTAAGTATACAAACACCTGCATAACATATGTTTGTATGTTGTGTGCAGTTTAGCATAAAGATACACACATAGAGCATGCAGAGGTTCTATACATGCACACACACCATAGTGAGAATATGGAAAGTTGCGCACCATTCACTTATTACACATCCCTGTACTTATTCTTGCTCTCCATGTGTAGTAGCAGATAAACTGGGCAATGAAAAGCTGGGTTGGGGGGGGGGGGGCTCCCATTTTAACCTGCCTTGGACCCTATGATGTCTGATGGCAGTCCAGCATAAACTTTCCCACTTGCATGAAAACTATCAAACACCAGATAACATGCACAGTGAAGTAAATAAGTATATGAATACACAAGTTAAGAGATTGCTGTTCACTTAAATACAGGTGGGGAGATGCACTAAAGAGTGATAAAGAGGTGATAAAGGGGAGATAACATCTCCAGTGATATCGCTTCTCCAAGTTCTATGTTATTCTATGGAGCCAATGCAATAAAATATTTTGGAAATCTTAGTTCATAGGCTCCATAGAATAACACAGGAACTGGAGAAGTGATAACAATGGAGAAGTCATCTCCGCTTTATCACCTCTTTATCACACCTTAGTGCATATAACCCCCATGTAACATTGTGTAACAAAACTGTAGAACACAGTGACACAGCTCTACACTCAAGTTGTACCACCACATATGCTCCTTCAGTGAGCTTCAATAAATCTGAAGCCTACATAACTACAAAAACATCTGTGAAAAAAGTGTGTATAAAAAAAATTCTTAAAAATAAAGCTGAATATAAACCAGTAGACGATAGTTTTATACAGAAATAATATCAAAATCCAAGTTTTCTCTTGTTACAAAGTGACAGTTTCACTTTAAAAGAACACCAACACTTAAAGTGGACCTGTTACCTACACAGCTTTTTAGTATAATTTAATGTATTTATTTAAACTGCCTATAATTTTGCTTTTTTTATTTTCCAAACCGGTTAACGTTTTAGAGTTTTTTTCATTTAGTGGTTGGGGAATCTGCCATAAAATCTCAGGTATAATACACACCTGTGTATAGCACGCAGGTATAAATTATACCCAAGATTTTAGGGGAAAACAAAAGTGCCTATGTATAATACGCACCATTTTATTTAAAGCGTAGTTATAAAATGGAAGCTTTGCCAAAATAGGTTAGAGTTAAAGGGATAGTAATGTTTCATAATAAAAACAGCTCTAATTAATCGTCATAGTATTTGGACCTTGGAGAGTGTTATTTCAATTCTGTCAGAGTTGTAGTACAAGAGGAATTGAATGACAAAGTATCCCCCTCCTGCCCCTTTTACTGATGTAACACTGTTCAGCCAGATCAGAAGGGAGGTGCCCAGGTAGACTTCAGAGAGGGACAATCTTCAATTAAGATAAGGGAAAAAAACCTGAAAAACTTGCCAAGGGGGGCAGGGCTTTCATTGTTCTCACAGGAAGAAGATTGTCCCCTTCTGTTATCTGTCTGGTCTATGGACTGCATTCCACATCTGAGAAGTGATGGCTTACACTAGGTAAAAGGGGCAGGAGGGGAAACTTTGCTTGTGAATATCTCTCAAACCATAAAGGTTTGAGAGATAAGACTTATATTGTTCTTCGTGTTTTTTTAATGCCTACAAAATAAAATAAAGATAAAACAAAGTATTACTATCCCATTAATTAAATTGACCCCTGCAAAGCTGGCGATATCTCCAATGCACTGAGAAGCAACAAGTCAGAAAGGTTTATAGCATCCAAATAATGAATATAACATGAAGTTTTTCATTTGGTTATGTATTTTGTTTTATGAACTTACAATACTGAGCATTTTATTTGTTGCAACCATTTGTCCTTTTAACTTACATCACTGATGGAAAGGGGAGGGGTGATCACAGGGATGTTATCTCAACTGAGCAATAAATCACTTACTCTCTTTTGAGATACAATAGTTTGTATAGAGTTGGATAATCAGGGAGCCCATTTCTATGCCCTTCTCTTTGATCTTGTGTTTGCCTTATAATCAATGAACAGCCAGGCAATAAGCAGTAGTAAACAAAGCCAATTTAGCAGAATTGCTCCTCCAAAGTCCCTAACGATGCCATGTTTGTGGCTTTGTTACAATATACAATAGTTTGCAACTGCACAAGTTATTAATAAAGGGAAAGGCCAGACATTGAAAACATATTTTGTGGTCCACTTTTCATTTAAAGGAGCTTTAACTCCAACCCCAGTTTACTTACTATGATCAGAAAATCCTAATGGCATATGTGAATTTTTGCACTGGTGCCAAAAGATAACATTGTCAATCATTCCTGGATGACATTTCCATGCTTGTGCCCACAATACTTGCTACCCGGACCACAGAGAATAAACTCCACCCACTGCATTTAGAAATTTCAACTCTTTCAGGACATATGAAGCATAATACTTCATAATGTGTTACTCAACACTCTGGTCTTTAAAGGGTTATGCAAGCTCGTGCACGCTTCCTGCTTCAGTTTTAAAAAAGCTGCCGCCAACTATCATGTCTTCTTCCACAGACTTGACATCCTGGAGTGACTGAATATGTTTTCTCTTG
This sequence comes from Rhinophrynus dorsalis, assembly GCA_037306005.1. Lineage (NCBI taxonomy): Eukaryota > Metazoa > Chordata > Amphibia > Anura > Rhinophrynidae > Rhinophrynus > Rhinophrynus dorsalis. Next base: position 337,463,146 of record CM074718.1, read on the forward strand.
AAAAACTGACAAGTGCAAAAAATCATATTAGGATTTTTTGCTTATAGTAAGGTAAGTAAGGGGTTATCATCAGGATGTGCTGGTTCTTATTTAATTATGTAGGTGCTATATGTTCTGCTTGATTTTCTTATACATTGTTTTCTATTTTGAATTTATATTCTACTAGAAAAAAAAATATATGTCGTTGCCCATAAAACACACTCACTCAGAGACAAACATACACATACCTAAACACACTGGTGCACACACACCCACACACATATATACGGTTTCACAAACAGGAACATGCAGTGCTGATTTTTTATTTAGGTAGGAGTCCATTATTTAGCAGTTGGGTATATCTATAGAATTACTGTGTGTAACAGAATGACTTACCTCGGTAGGAGTCCATCATACAGCATTCAGGTGTATCTATAGAATTACTGTGTGTAACAGAATGACTTACCTCGGTAGGAGTCCATCATACAGCATTCAGGTGTATCTATATAATTACTGTGTGTAACAGAATGACTTACCTCGGTAGGAGTCCATCATACAGCATTCAGGTGTATCTATATAATTACTGTGTGTAACAGAAGGACTTAACTAGGTAGGAGTCCATCATACAGCATTCAGGTGTATCTATATAATTATTGCGCATAACAGAAGCACTTACCTAGGGAGGAGTCCTTCATACAGCAGTCAGGTATATACATAATTACTGTGTGTAACAGAAGAACTCACCTAGGAAGGAGTCCATCATACAGCAGTCAGGTGTATCTATATAATTACTTTGTGTAACAGAAGGACTTAACTAGGTAGGAGTCCATCATACAGCATTCAGGTGTATCTATATAATTATTGCGCATAACAGAAGCACTTACCTAGGTAGGAGTCCATCATACAGCAGTCAGGTATATACATAATTACTGTGTGTAACAGAAGAACTCACCTAGGAAGGAGTCCATCATACAGCAGTCAGGTATATACATAATTACTGTGTGTAACAGAAGAACTCACCTAGGAAGGAGTCCATCATACAGCAGTCAGGTGTATCTATATAATTATTGCGCATAACAGAAGCACTTACCTAGGTAGGAATCCATCATACAGCAGTCAGGTATATACATAATTACTGTGTGTAACAGAAGGACTTACCTAGGTACTAGTCCATCATACAGCAGTCAGGTATATCTATATAATTACTACGTGTAACAGAAGCACATAGGTAGGAATCCGTCATAAAGCAGTCAGGTATATCTATACAACTGTGTATAACAGAAACACTTAACTGGGAAGGAATCCTTCATACAGCAATCAAGAATATCTACATAATTACTATAACAGAAGTACTTAACTAGGCATAAATAATTCCATACAGCAGTCAGGTATACCTGCAGGGAGAGTCAGTGGTAGCAGAGCAGTCTTGTACAGTGATTTGGACATGAGTGCAAAGGGGAGCTTGGCACACTCAGGTCCACCTCATCATCATACCTGGGAACTTTCAGTTGAGGGCTACCCGGAGGGTAGTCCTCTGTTCAGCAGGGGGTAACAAAAATGACGCTAATCGCGTCGAAAAGGGGCGGGGCTTAACTCGAGTGTTGGGGGGGGATTTAACCCTTTGAGTGCCAGAGTGGTACGGAATGCATTGCAAAGCAATGCATTCCGTACCACTCTGGCACTCAGAGTGTTAAAGGTGTCACACAGAAGGCTGGGGACGGAGGCACAACAGGAGAAAAAGCAGATGTGGCAGAGTTTCAACAGAAACTCTCCACATCCGGAGGAATCTGCCTCTGCTCCGGAGACCCGGTAAAGCTCTGTCAGAACCGGAGTCTCCGGGGCAAATCCGGAGAGTTCCCAGGTATGCTCATCACCCATAGTAGACACTTAGCAGAGAGGTCCTCTTTTCACTTCTGACAAAATCTACACCCCCAGCCATGGGATTATTGCAATGCGTGTGTGGCTGGTGAATTCAGAGTCATATACACAAAACAAAAATGGAATAATTCTGGGCCAAACCAACCGAAAGCTAAGAGAGAAGTAAACATTTTCATTGGTTTAAGCGGGGCTTTAAACCAACTTAATGCCAGAGATGTCTGCAAAGAACTGTTCTAAAAAATTAGAAACTTCTCTTGCATTAATAAATAGAATATTCCTCATAGATACTTTGGTCACAGGAATAAACAGCACCGGTAAAAAGATTCCAGTGTCTATTTCAGAGTGGGATCTCATTAGTAGCTTTCCCTCCAAAAAGGCCAAGACACTAAGCAAATGAAGCAATTCTGGGACAACCCAACTGCAGCACAGGGGACAAAAAAATCTAAATATACACTGATAGCTGCAGTTGGACTTTTTAATCATTTGAATTGCGCAGCAATGTACTGGAGACCTATCTAGCATTCAGAGGGTTGAATGCTCCATTTAAACCAAGGGAATTTGAACTTGTACTCTGTGGCTTAGTTAGTTTGCTCCACGGCTGCTGCAAGTTTTCTTAACCGTTTGAGTACCAGAGAGGTATCCAATGCATTGCAAATTGTTGCAATGTGTTGGATACCTTTGGGAACTCAAAGGGTTAAGTTCTAGAAAGGTATGAAATGCAATAGGAAGTCATACAGTGCACACCCCTAGCCCTATGGTTCTTAGGCCCTTCAGGACCAGTGGGGTATCCAATACATTGAAATGCAATGCGTTCCACACCTCTCTGGTCCTCAAGAGGTTAAACTGTTAATATAGCAACCTCAGTGGGAGGTCCCCAGCACCAAAAAAATCATTCAGTGCATAAGGTTGGGTTGAAAGCTGAGATACATTTGGGACCTGGTGTTTTTCAGAGAGGTTAGCATGAGGACTGTGAGAAACTTCATAGACAGAGCCCTGAGTAATCCCATAATTATGGTGGAAAGGCTTCATTATACAACTATAATGTTTTACCACCTCTAGTATAGGACAACAATGACTCTAGGAACGCTTCTGAATATAGGCAAAATGTTCTGCTTTTCTGAGTTCAGGTTTTTTTACCCTCAACTATGTGTTTTGTATGATAAAAGGTGAAACAAATAAAGTGAATCTTGGTTAATTAAAATGCAAATAGAAAGAGTGCTAATGGGAAGGGGAGATAGAATAAAAGGAGTTAATGAATCAATAATGGTTGTGTTTAGAGTGTAGAGCCTCCTGTGATCATTGGCTGGAGTAGAGAAGAGTCGGATTGCAGTGAATGGAGTGCTTGGAATAGGGATGAGACCTCTAGTAAAATAAACAATCGGAAGACATAAAGCGAACAAAAGGCTCACACACTCCACATAACGCTATCTCTGCCAACTGGATCTCATTCACTGCATTGAAAGCGCTCACAGAGACTGATATACCAGTTATGGGGCAAAAACAGTAGAAAAGAGAGAAATAAAATAAAACTGATCCCATTGATTTAATATTTTTTAACCCCCTGAATTCAAGAGAGATCTCTAATGCATTGTAAAGACCTCTCTATCATCCAAAGAGTTAAAATTAAATGAAATTTTGTAAAACTGTAATTGTCCCCTATGGTGTAGTTGGTTTGCTCCGGAACTACTGATCGGAAATGCATTAATGACTGATAAACAGGAGATATCTTCTCCAGTGTGATAAACCCTTCAGTTCCTATGTTATTTTACGAATCCTATGCACTAAGTCAGTGGTGGACAAGCTGAGGCCATTGGCTGGTTGGGGGATGATGGGAATTATAGTCTTGAACAGCTGGGGGGCCTCAGCTTGCTCACCACTGTATTAGGATCTCTCAAGTTGGAGAGAAGTTAATCCCGTGAGTGCCAGAGAGGTACGTAACGCATTGCAGAGCAATGCTCTGCATACCCCTCTGCCACTCAAAGGGTTAATGCACAGCCTGCATAATATAACATAAGAATAGAGAGTTTATCACACTGGAGAAGCTATCTCTTTTTTATCATGTCTTTATCAGAACTTACTGCATAACCTCCACAGTTCTTCCTGGTACTTAGCTACACAGAAGCTACTCTATAGAGACTATACACCAGTGGTGCACTGTTGAGGGGCAGACTTTATTTCAGTATCAAACTTTCATGTTAATATGAAACATAACACTATCTGCCAGGTTTGTTGTCGTGATAGGTGTACATATGGCCGGGACACAATATATTGGTACTAGTGTAAAAGCCGTGTATACGGGCCAAGGTCTGGGTGATGTTAACCCTTTGAGTGCCAGAGGGGTACCCCTCTGGCACTCAAAGGGTTATGAGGCCTGTCTTGCTCTGCGTCCTGCCGCCGACCCAGTCATGCACTGTAGAGATTGCCCGAAAGCTGAGAATGCTCCCAGCATTCTGTGCGTTTGGGCAGTCTTAACTGCTCATGACTGCTTCTGACAAACATCCTAGCGATTATATATGATGTAGAAATGTCTGTGGCAAAGAAAAGGATATATAATGAATTGGTTTCTTTAAAATACATTCCGAATAAATAAAATACAAAACAATAATGTAAAAACAATAATATAAACATGTATGAAGAGGGCTACAATTATTTCAATAAAAAAGAGGGATAACAGGATTTAGTAATGATAATGGAAAAGTCCCTTTAATAGTTAAAGGGAATCTAATGCACATTCAAAAGTCTTTTTGACACTGCTTCTATTTGAATTCAACATGTTGTGTTTAAAGTTAAATGTACATGTAGTTATTTTTATTTACTTTTACTGTTTTCCCCCTGTTCTGTTAATTCACAACCTTTCTAAATGTAGCTGAATACACTCCTTCTAAAAATGTAATCAAGGCAAGAATGGTTAGCGTGTCTGTCACTGTATCATCTCCACCCACAAAAGGTTTCAAAACTTCAGTGACAGAAACACTGCACCACTCAGTTGGACTCTTCAATTTCTTCCTTCCTTACTCATCTGTTTAGAGAAGCCAGTCCTCAGGCAAACTCAGTTTCCTTAACCCAGCGGTTCTCAACCCTTCTAGTGCCACAACCTTTTGATAAAATTTCCCTAGTTGTGGCGACACCTAACAGTAAAATTATTTTCGTTGCTCCTTCATCGCTGTAATTACAGAATTACTCTGTTATAAAGAAACCCTGACTGTTCCGAGGACGGAAGCCAGGCACCAGCGCAGACATCTTGTCTGCGCGCCTGCGCTGTCAGTCCCGGTCTCCTGGACAATTACAAGTTTTACAGATTAAAATAGACAAAAACTATTTTCTGATGGTTTTAGGCAACCCCTGGCAAATCGTCATTCAACCCCCGAAGGGGTCGTGACCCACAGGTTGAGAATCGCTGTTTTAACCTGTCTAGCAAACCTTATCCTATTTGTTTGGAAGAACAGCTTTCTATTCTATATCAAACACATCTCATCTAGGACCAAACTTGTAGTTGCCTTAACTGCAGTCCACAACCAAGGCAGGATTTCTAATTAGGCATTAGGTGCCAAGTTTTGAGATGTTCCTCAGTCAGGCTGACCACTTTTTATGTGGCCAAAGTATTCCCAATTCCCTACTCCAGATGCCCACTCTTAGTCTATAGAGGCCAGTTTAACTACACAATGCACACCCCTCTGGTTCCATATACTAACCTTTTAATGACAAGCACAAAGACTGTGGGGTTGGAATGTAATTTTAAATCCGGGGACAAAAATAGGGACAACCACAAACCAGGGACAGGGAGCCAAAACCAGGGGCTGTCCTTGGGAATCTGGGAAACTAGGCAGGCATACTGGTGAATTTGTACATACAACTGCCTGACACTATGGGGGGGGGGGCATTAATTTTTCTCACCTCTTCTTATTTGAAGAATAAGTTAAAGTCATCTTTCCTGGACCCCCTGAATGTTAGAGAGGCCTTCAATGCACATACATTTGCAATGCAATAGAGACCTCTCTAGCATTCAATGCTTGATTTTACATCAATGGGATCCTTTCAAATATACAGTGAGGAAAATGTACAAGGAAGACCTGGATCAATTCTTGGAAAAACCAACTGAACTATAAGGACCAATAAACAATCCCAGTGAATTAATTTTTTTGTACCTTTTTGAATGCTAGAGGTCTCCAAAGTAATGTGTTGAAGAATTCTCTAAGCATACAAATGGGTAACAATATCTATTTAAATCAATGTGAATTTGGAGATTTTTTTAGTCACCCATGGTGTGGTTCATTGGTACCCAATATTCTCCTGAGGAAGCCTAACAACCAAATCCTTAAACTCACAGATGCTAGAAGGGTTAATCAGAGTACCAATATCAGAATACTAGTTTGCACAAGTAAATTATGCTTACATTATTTGGCTGACATTTCAGGTAAGCATTGCCAGGAAATTGTTTCAGTGTCCTACGTGTCCGCTGGTAGTCACAGAACCACAAATACAGTGAAGGCCACCCCACCAGTGGTTTAGTGGATGCACCCTCTGCACCCACTATAGTTACGCCCCTGCCACAGTCTGTTATTATTGGAATATGTTCTTTCTGGGGGGCCCATTGTACTTTTTAAGGTAACACTGGGGTTCCACTAAACACAGCTGCAATCCACTGGTGTAGTTCTTCTGAATACATCATCCTTTGTACCTTCATATTTTCAAAACTCTTGTAAGCCAGCTACTAAAACCACAAGATAACAAAGTATTCCAAAAGCATATATAAATATATATATATATATATATATATATATATAATGAGGCAGTGGGTCTTGTAAATTGACCAAATAAGGTGAGTTGTAGTGGTCAATGTTCTACTTTGGACCTTTATTGATAAATGTCCACAGTGGGACCAAAACACTGATCAATAAAACTCATCTTTTTTGTACAATTTACAAGATCCAGACCCATGTCTTTAATGTTACCCTCAGGTCTGAAACACAAAACTTATGTGTTTCCTTTCTCTCTATCTATCTACTACAAGGCTCTGAGTTAACACTTTGATCAATTTCTTTTCATTCCCACTCTGTAGTTATGATAGAATGTGCTAAATCCACCTATCACTTTTACCAATGAATTGGCAGAGAAGCTAAGTGTTTGACATAATTCAGAAACCCTTTTCCTGTGTGGTAAAAAACATGGGTTGTAGCTATATGTCAAAGGTTTGTGTGGTCCATAGCTAAACAGGCATTTGGAGGCATAGAAAAATATGCAACACTATCAGCCTGTTCTTGAGTTTTTCAGAGGAATGTACTAATAAAGTTCTGAGCTTAAAAACAACAACAACAAAACACTGTAATCAATTTTATGAAGTGGACCTGCCTATTGTTTATGTACTATGAAATCTTCTTCAAATCTTCTCCCCTTAACTGCATTTGTTCCAAGAGGAGGCAGTATGGAGTCTGAATGAGCATTTGGGGGTGTTATGTTTCTCTTCCCTCTTTTTATTACTATGTAATAGCTAGGGAAATCACTGTCAAATTATTCAGTTTTCCTGAGCATGCTATGGGGTGGTATTTGGATTAAAGTGGTTGATTGTGTGTGCAAGCAGGTACTAAAGTGTAATTGTACAGTGCTGCGGAAATAGTTGGCGCTATATAAATAAAGAACAAATAATAAAATAATAATAACATATACTCTCCTACATACAATGGTGAACAGACACATGATCACATGATTTTTATGGCAACATACAAGTGCAGAAAATGAGATGGATGCTGTATGCTCATACAGAGACAGGCAATAACATTATCTGCACACAGTCTTAAGTGTAAACAACCATTACATAACTATTTTTTCAAAAGTAAGCAAGTGTGCAATTTCAATTAGAGCACTCCTCTAATGACAGTTGCTACATACGGTTGACAGTATTTAACTGTACTTCAAAAATGACACTGTAAAACATCTCCAATCTACCCAAATCTGTGTTCATTTTTTATACCTAACTGATGCAGCATTGCCTCCTACATGCACACCAAAGAGGTGACACGTTGGTGCACAAATCAGGCATATGTTTATACCAAAACTGCAACAATTTGGGGGTAAAACTCTTCCAGCTGCACCATAGTGATGGAATGCAGATTCACACATGTGAATTTTTAACCATTTGAGTGCCAGAGGCGTACGCAGTGCATTGCCCTGCAATGCACTGCGTACGCCTCTGGCACTCAAATGGTTAACAACCTGAATGCTAGTGGTCTCCAATTGCTAAGCAATCCATGGTGCAAACATCTAGCATTCAAGGAATTAAAAACAAAACGTACATCTTTGGGATTTTGTGTTTGGTGTACTTTATTTACCTCAGACATACACACTGTGTCTTTATACATATGCCTTAATTAACCATATCTAGCATAGTAAACATCCCGATGAAAGAAAAATAAATGCATTAAAAAGTGGTCATCTTTGATACCCTCGTGTAAAGCTAAACGTTTTCAAAAGAAATCACTCTGGAGCAACCCAACTGCATCACAGAGAACACTATACCCAATAGCCACTGAGTTAACCCTTTGAGTGCCATGATGAGCCACCTTATTGCTTTAACCATTTGAGTGCCAGTAGAGTAAGCGTTGCGTAACATTCTGGCACGCAGATTTAAATTGGGGGTTTTAACTCCTTGCTAACCTCTCTTGCAACCAAGGGGTTAAATTCCCCAGTTGTATTAATAGGAACTTGCGTTTGTCCTGTATGGTGCAGTGTCTTAGACCCAGAATAAATCTGCTCCTCTGTGTAGACTTTCACACTTACTTTCTTGTTGAGCTTGCAGTTTGTCGTGTCCCTGGAGCTCCTCTGACTCGCTTTGGCCAGCACTAGGAGAAATGCTTGCAGGAATAAATTCCAAATGATTACCATCATAACTTAAGGGCTACAAAAATGCCAAAAAAAAAACAAAAGCCAGTAAAACGGAATGAGATGGGTATCTGCCAATTTAGACCTTTTAAAAATAGTAATATACAGTATATATTAAAATAAATAAATAAATACAAAAATCTCTCTTTGTAAAACTTAATTTCAAAGTGGACCTAAGTGGATGCTGTTGCGCATGATCCCATTTGCAGATATAAACGTATGGCCAATGCGTATACGCTGTGCACATTGTGCCATGCTGGCTCAACTGAAGCACTAGCCAGATTTCCTGATCATGCAATGATAATGTGCCGCTCAAATGTCACTCTCAGGTACCCGGTCCTGATTTTGCAAAAAGTGTGAGAAAGAAGAAGACAACATTCACATGCCCTGTGTAAAATAGAAAGTTGTGGGAGGTGCCCGGGAACTTGTATTCCTCCCCTCTGTTGCATTTGCCTTTCTCTCCATCCCATCTCTCCTCCTCTGTCCCACACCTCCTCCCCCCCCTACAGCTAGGGTGTCCATGCTCGCTGATCTGGAAGCCTTGTACTCTGTAATGGGGTAAAACAGAAAAAAAGATGGTACCGTGTTAGCCAGTGGAGTAGAGAAGATTCAGTGTAGCAAAAACTCAGAAGAGTGGTAGAAAGGTGATACCTTTTAATGGCTAATTTGCACTTTTTATATCCTCAGCTATTAAAAGGTATCACCTTTCTACCAGTCTTGTGAGTTTTTTGCTACACTGAATCCTATCTAATGAGGTAAAAGGAATACACTCTGAAGCTGAGGTGCAATACGGGAACAAGTCACCTGCACCCTAGGGAACAAATAAAAATTCCACACATTCCCTATGAGCTTAATAGGAATTCTAACCACTTTAAAGCTAGAAAGGTCTACAGTGCATTGCAAAGAAATGCGTTCCAGGTTTATCTAGAATTCAAGGGTTTAACCATTTAAGGGCCAGAGCGGTTATGCTCTGGCACTCAAGGGTTTAAACGGCACTTTTATTTTGTTCCCTGTGCTGGTAGTCTCCAGAACGGCATCACTTTTTCTTAGTACGACAGCCTCACTTCCAGTTAAAACGGCTGCATTTAATTCTGTGTAAGTGTCATGTGAATAAAGATCAAAATAATTTGGAGCGAAAAAGCTGCACCGGGTACATCAAATAAAAATTCATATTGACTTGAGATGCTATAGAGTTCTTAAACTTAGCCCTGTAAAGAATTGCTTTGGAAACCAAATTTAAAGGGGTTAGTTTTATCAGTATTATGTCGTTGTTTTGCCCCAGAATTACTCCACATTTAAATGTTGCTATGTTTGCAACTCAGTGGCTGTAACCTGATGGCTGTCTGCCATGTTAGCCTATGCTCCTTGCGAAATATGGCTATAAAACCAGGATATAATATGAGGAGATTTCAAAGTAATATTTTTCCATGGTTTATCTTTTGTGCACCAAAGTGCATTGTTTTACTTACTTATGGTTAGCTGTTTGGATGCCAAGTTGATGGTGCTGTAAGTTGCACACCTCTCTGGCACTTCACAGGTTAAAGTTGCAATTGTTAGTACCCTTTTAAAACATCTACTTAAAAAAAAAACATGTTATTATGTTGAATAAAATTCACCTCTTAGGTTATATACACGACACAAAAATTGAGTCATTCATGTGGAGCTCACTGCTCAACAGGTAATAAATCAAAATTCAATTTGATTTAAACTGAGCTTTTAACCATTTAAATGTTAGCGAGGTCTAAAAACACATTGAAAAGTGAAGAGCTGGACACCTCCAGGATTGAAATGTATAAATGCCCCATTTAAATAAGTGAGTATTTATTATTTCCACCCTGTGTGGTGCAGGTCGTTTGCCCCACTATTTCTGTGCATATGGAATATGATATATAAAAAACGAATAAGGGCCTGGGTTTGTTATATATTTTAAATGTTTATTTTCCTTAAATGACAGCAGTAACTTTATAAAACTAATATTACAACTTTCTGCATTAATGGTCTGGATTCAACTGCCATGAATAACTTTATGACTGGTTTTATCAACAGATTCCCCTGTAGACTTCAACAGGAATCCTTGAGATAATACCAGCAGTAACATTAAAAGGAACACAGTCCATCCTTTGCAGTTTATGATAAAATTAGCTTTTTTATAATATAACTCCCCCGCCCCAATTATTTTAACCTCTTAAATGCTAGAGAGGTCTGTAGCATCCACGGTGGTGGCGTAAAAGGGGTTGTTAACACAGTAAAGACCAGAGGTGGGTACAACCCATTCCTTTTCAATGAATTGGGCACCCTCTGGTCATTTAAGGGTATTGATTATTCTCTAACACATTACATCTGGGTAAGGCAACCTGAGACCCACCAGCTGTTGTGGCCTACAGTTCTCATCATGCCCAACCAGCCAATGTCTGGGAGTGCATGGGATCATATACACAAAGTTAACGTTAATGTGGCCTGCCTTTCAAAGAAGGCAAATTTCCCTGTTGAAGATGGTTCTGGTTTCAAGGATGCAGTGGATAAAAAGATGGATACAGTTCTCCAGAGATGCTTTGAGGCTGGGGCATTGTCCTTCAGACAAGCATGGTGACCACATGCGTATGTAGGAAAATGGTACAAGAAATTGGATGCATCGCTTCACACCATATCCAGGTTTGTGACAGACAATACAATTCCCAGAACTCCATTTTTTACCCCTACACGAATTTCAGAAGAAACACGAAAGGAAAGAAAACAGCCAATAAACTAATCTTGCCATGGGTAACAAATCTTGGAGTACTATAAAATGTTGCCTTTGCAAGAGCAAGTACCAAAATACCACATTCACAATCTTGTGGGCTTCAAAATGGTGCACGATAAATGTTACATTGAAAGTGTCCCCCTACCATAATCTCAAGTAGTCTAACTTAATCATCCCCCAAACCTAACACATTGGATGTAAAACTGACCATAACCCAACCTAGCAGATACAGATAGTGAACTTAATATACTGGACCTAATCGAACATAACAGATAGTAACCTAATAGACACTGACCCTAATCTGACATAACCTAACAGATACTAACCTTATAGATACACACCCTTACCTAATAGATACTAACCTATGGATACTGACCCTAATCTAACTGATACTAACCTGTGGATGACAGAGGTGACATTGTGAATTATTATATTTAGCTGGTGCCATTTTGATGCCCACAGTGTTGTGAACACGTTGTATTGATGTTCACCGTTTAGGCAGGGCCATTTCAAAAGGATACTACAAATCTCCAGAAGATATTCTGAAAATTCCCATGCAAAGCTCAAATCCTGATACCACATATCAGTATCCACTAGAAGGAAGATTACAAAAATTCGTTACTCACTTGGAAAGTATTACTACAGATTCCTGGGTCTTGGATATGATCCAATACGATTATAAAATCTATTTATCTTCCCTGCCACCCAGAAGATTCGTTGTTACTCAAGTCCCTGTCTTTGGAAGGAAACAACATGCATTCTTGTCAGCTACTCAGGAACTTTTCAGTGTTCACATACACCATAGTTCTTTTAGTGCCAAAGCATTCAAGTGTTTTTGAGCTGGTAGTAAATTTAACTTTTCTCAGTCAGTTTAGTCTCACCAAATACTTCAAAATGAAAGGAATAAGATCTGCAGTCAATATTCAGCAACAAGGCAATGTGATGACTACTGTCTATTTACCTGCATGTTCCCAGCCATTTAACCTGCCAAAACTACCTCATGGTAACAATTAAAAATGGCTTTGTGATTCATCATCTACAATTTGCAGCTCTGCCTTTTAGCCAAAGTATTTACCAAAAGTGATGGTAGTGGTGGAAACCCACCTTCTAGATCTGGATGCAGCTGTCCTCCATATTTGGACTTCAAAATAAAAAAAAAGACAAGAGAACGCCTCATAGGGTAATATTGTTAAACTCTATATCAACCTCATGACCTACTTAATAGTTATACTTGTATACTGTATTATCTACAAGTCTTATATACAGTAAAAAAGCATTTTTGGCAAGGATATTATATCTTCCCCCACACATATGGCTTTGTGTAAATCCCCAGCTGCTCCTCTGGATAGGCAGGTCAATTCATTTAAAACAAAGAGCAAAACAACTAAAACACACAAAGAAAGGGGATAACTGGATGAGTTGTTAATTGTACATTCTCTGCCCGCCATCAGCAGTGTTCAAGAGTGTGCTGAGAGGACAACATTGTATTCTATTTTGTTCAGTTTTCTTGTTCTTGTCTTTTGTACTTTCTGGTTGCTTTTGGTTGTATTTAATTGAGAATATCTGTCTATAAGCGGGATTGCCATCAGTATACGTGTGGGGCAGAAATTGTCATGACAGAGGCAACACCTCTTTTCTTGATTGGTGGAAAATATTTTTTGTGCACTCTTGGGAGATGAAGGTTGTAGAAAGCAGAGACTGTCATTATGACTCCTTTTTCTAATTGAAAAAGAACATTCTGCTGATCTCCTGTTGGGAGTCTGAGAATCCTTTGTTCCATATAATATGGATCATACACCGGCTGATTTCTTTTATGTTGGGCCTGACACCCTGATGAAAAAGTCCTAGAGAAACTTGTAGGTTTATCAGGTCTGTATGTTGTTTTCATTTTTTAATAGGTGTTTTAAAATGTTTTTAATTAAACGTATAGCAAATCACCATTTAAGTCTTTTTTTGTGATACTCAAACAGTGGTGGGTTTCTGAAACTATTTAGCTGATCAGCATGGAATACTGGCTGCTAGCCCAAGTGGGTAAATTGCGAAGAGGTATATTTGTATATCTTATCAAAATATAGCACTTACTCCTTCTGTATCAAACCTACCTTCCTCTAGACTGTAAGCTCTCACGAGCAGGGCCCTCTGATCCTCCTGTTCTCCACATCTGATTGTACTATTTAATACCTCTGTATGTCTATTCCCAATTGTACAGCGCTGCGGAATTAGTTGGCGCTATATAAATAAAGAATAATAATAATAATATGTGCTCCATTTGCAATGTGTTTTCTTTCATATTTGGACTGTCAGCTCATAAAAACCTCATCACCGGCTAACCTTCTTGAGAACAATCATCCTGTGCTGGCGATACTACAGTCCATGGGATAGATGGTAAACTTCAGGAAGTAGAATCTTATCCTGGAAAAAATTAACATATTTTTTGAACTCATTTTAGACTACTTGGCAACAAAGATCTTTTTTGTCTGAAGACAAGACCAGTTTCCTGCTCTCCCAGATCATCTGCTGAGAACATCCAGCAGAAGCAAGGTCTTATGACAGCCTCAGTAGATGCAATGCCATGGGCTTGGCTATTTATGAAGCCACTTCAGTATCTAATCCTATCATAGCAGAACAGAAACAACAAAGTTATCCAACGTAAAGCCTCAATTCTTCCTCAGGTGAAGCTTTCCCAAACCTGGTAGTGCCGGTCAATTCTTCAGAAAGATCTTCTTTGGTTAATCCCCTGTGGACTACATTGACTATGGAAGCTAGCAAGCAAGATAATTGTGAGGCAGTCCTCCAAGGTCAGTCACTTCATGGACAATGGACCTTGAAAGAGTGCAGGGTATATTCCAATCATTTCAAATTGTTCAACCTCTGATACAGGGGAAAGAGATAAAAAAATTAGCTTAGACAACATCAACAGCGTTGGCTCAAGAAGATGTAAGGATAAGTCCTTCTCTATTGCACCTTTTCACTCTGATCCTGCAATGGGCTGAAACCAGTCTATTAGCTATTCCAGAAATCCACATAAAACGGTGAGACAACATATGGGCAGACTATCTGCAGACAACTAGTCTTTCTGGACAAATGGTCCCTGAATCAGGAACTGTTTCTCTACTTTACAGACAAATAGGAGATTCCTCAGATAGACCTGATGGTGACCAAGGAGAACTCAAAGGTTCCTAGGTTCTTTTTGCAATTACCACAAGACCATCAAGAGGCAGTAGATGCTTCTGGAAACCTGGTAATGCTCTCTCTCACCTTCATCTTTCTTCCTTTTGAGACTCATTCAAGTGGCGCTCAAGAAGATTGTTAAAGTGTTAGTAATGTCCACAAAAAAGTTTTTTTTGCATTTAGAAGAGCTTAAAAAGCTGAGCTAAATGCAAAAAAGGTATCTCTCAAACCGTTATGGTTTAAGAGATACAGGTGTTTAAAGTTTGATCTCTCCTACTGACAGCTGTAAAGCTGTCAGCAGGTGATCTGTGTCGGCAGACATGGAGGCGCTTGAGAAGTGCCACAATCTCGTTATTTACCACAAATCCTTTCATTGGAATGGTCTAAAACGTGTGTCTGGTTTTCAAGCAAGTGTTTTAGACCATTCCAATGAAGGTATTCGTGGTAAATAATGAGATCGCGGCTCTGCTCAAGCGCCTTCTTGTTGGCCGACACGGATCTCTTGCTGACAGCTTTACAGTTGTCAGTAGGAGAGATCAAACTTTAAACGCCTGTATCTCTTAAACCCTAGCAGTTTGAGAGATACATTTTTTTGCATTTAAAAAAACTTTTTTGTGGACTTTACTAACACTTTAAGGATCAAACACCAGTGATCCTCATCCATAGGCCAAGAAGAACTTGGTTCATCCTTCTGAAAGCTCTGGCAGTGGAAGTGCCAATTATGATCCCCATGAGACAGTACTTGCTTAACCAAGGTCTTGTGTTTTACTATCAAAATGGTCAACAAGAGGCTAGTAGCATGGATCCTGAGGCTCGGCTCCTGAAAAATTGATATAAATGACTTGCTGCTTCTTTCCAAAAGAAGAGCACCACAAACGCATGCAACCACACTTGGAAGAGGTTCTTTTACTCATGTCCAAGTCATCACAAATGTATTTTCTGTAAATCTGTTCTACGTCTTTTGGATTTATTTTCTGAAACATTTTCTAAATCAAAGCACATTAAAAGTTCAGGTATCTGTTTTAGGGAGTTTTTGTGGTTAATCATCTGATCAAGAGGTTTTTTAAATTGGTCACCTGTCTTCAACACAGTAATAAACCTTCCTTTCCTCCTTGAGACCTGAATCTAGCCCTGAAGGATGTTAGCCCTTTTTCTGACCTTTAGAATCCTGTTCTCTATCTATTTAATTCCCTTCTCTAACATTCAATAAAGGCTCAGTTATACTCTGCTTACATGCAGTATTTATTTCCCAGGTAGCCTCTGTATTACACAGGGAAACAAAATGTGTTTACTACCCTTTTATCCTCATCCACAGGAGAACAGGCAAAAGTCTTTGTACACTGAATATTCAATGCTTTCTGTAAATTTATTTCCAGAGAACAGAATCCTTTTGCATCTACTCTATTTCAGGGACAGCTCTAGGTTTTTTTGGGGCCCTAACCAAAAAATTCACATGGGGGCCTCCTCTACTCCTACATTGGTATTTGTAACAAGTAATTGCCATCTGATTTTGTTTACATGCAGTGGCACTACTGTATATGCACTACGGGCCCTCTGACCAAGTGGGGGCCCTAAGCAGCCACTTATTCTGCTTATAGTGTACCACACCACTGCTCCATTTTATTTGTTAATTTATTTGGGCGATCTAAAGGAGCTAAGACTTTCCAAGCTATGGTTGCCTGGTGGGTACTGTGTACAATTGAAGAGACTTATACAGCTCAGAACTTGGAACTGCCGGCGAGAAGCTCAAGACTCATTTGATCAAAATTTTAGGGCAGCTACCTGGTGAAGCATCCATACTCACTCCAGGCTGCTAGCCTCGGAGGATGCTGCTTTTTGTCATAAAGTATTGGAACCAGTCCTGTAATCCCCCCTCACCCGCATACCTGTCTTTGTTATATCTCAGAGTGGTCTACCAAGTAGATGATGAAAAGACAAGTTTTTCTTACCTGCACTTCCTTTTCCCTCAAGTCTCTGTAGGTAGCACACAGACTTCCTGCTCTTCTGTATTTGTATGCCAGTAAACTTTCTGTTGCATTAGTATTCTGGTGTCTGGTTTGTCTTTATTCAAATGCTGGGCAAGGAGAGGATGGAAGATAATTGAATACTTGTTTCATATTCCTGTCCTACCTGTGGAAGGGAAGCAGAGCCTCTCTCAGTGTGGGCTACGTATGGAGACCTGGAGGAAAAGGGACTGACACATAAGAAAATTCTGTCTTTCTGATCTACTTTCATTTTTTTGTGTGTAAATTTTGATATATTATATGAACTTGTCTTTGTAATAATAAGAATATACAGATAAGTATTGTAAATAAAGCATCCTTATTTGTAGAAGAATTGGGTTTCCATGAACATGTTAATCTTGATGATCAAATATATGAAATTATTCTTCTCAGAATACAGAGTAGTGTTGAGTGCATCAGTTAGTGTTAATAATCACACTTAACGTATGTGTTTTGTGACACTTTTTTCATATACAATTTAACAAGATTATAGTATTATAACATTGCTGCTATAGTCTGTCAAGAAAATATTCAGGCTCTGTTAAAATATAATTTATATTAATTTGTATAATGCATATATTTATCTTTATTTGTTGAAGCAAATTCTCCCTTTCCTTACAGAGGCCAACTCTATCTTTGTAATATAACATTTTCACTCAGTCTTAAGGCTGGCTTCTCACGGACAGCTTGACAGTAATGCATTTCATCTACATTGTATCAACGATCAAACCTCACGTGCAGCTTACCGCCAATGTTCCTGTGTTTCCCCGGTGATCCCATCACTGGGAGTGGCGAATGCGCCAGACATGATTGACTGATGACCACGTGGGCCACCATTGATTGGATGACTCTGATATTCACTGAAATAATGCAAAACTCAAAGAAAACAAGAAGATAGAAAAGAATGCATGATTATTAAATTATAAGTAACCACAATACAAAGCTGCCAAGTAGGGAAATCACTCAAAAAGAGGACTAGTTCAGTGTTATATACTTCAAACGGGATTGAGAGTATATGGTTTATTTAAAAACACATTTTTATTGTTTACTACATTAAAATATTTTTAAAATAAACAATTATACATTTTTTCAAACACATAGGATTGCAATTTTTCTTTTACAGCAGTCCAAGAAACCACACTATACCAGTGCCTATATTGTACAGTACTTAAGTACTACAGTGTATGATTGCTTTAGTGCATTCTGACATGCACTCTCTGCTATTGTTAGGACTTTAATGTCAGCAAGCTCTGAAAAACAACCCATTTAGTATGAGCAAGAAATTGGAGTAAAATCACGCCAGTTTCCTCTAGGTCTTGTTTTATTGCATTAACTCCTTAAGTGCTACATGGATGTCTAACACATTAGATAGCTTAGTGGTAAATGCCTTAACTACAAAGCGTGTTCAAACTGCAAGGTTGTAGGTTCGAATACCGGCAGGGTCAACTCAGCCCTTTATCCTTCTGAAGTCCATAAGTGAGTAACATTGATTGGGTAATAATAACATCTATTATTCAGTTAATTCTGTGATTGTGCACTGAAAATACTTTGAGTCCCACTTGGAGAAAGTCGCTATATAAATACTAGTTATTATTGTGAAGCAATGGCAACAAAAGGTATTAACACCTTAAGGACCGGTGATGCGCCAGGATCAGCACCAGTGGATTTGCTTTAAGGACCGGTGACGGTCATGGAATTAATAGCAAAAAGAAAAAAGTGCTGTGGTCCTTAACGGCCGCTCCCCACCGGATCGGGTGGTCGTTAAGGGGTTAAAGATGGTGCAAAGGAAAGGAACACTCCGAAGCACACATACCCTCCCACACTACACTGCCTTTATAGTGCAGAATCATTTTAGTTCATCCTCTCCAAGAGCTTAGAGTGCTATCCATGCAGCCTTCATTTACAAGAAGGATTTATGGACCGGCTCCTTCTAGGAGTGCTAAATACCAACAAAATGTGATATCAGGGGATTTGACAGAGGGAGATTTCATGATATAAAACAAAGTGTTAGACATTTAAAATAAGCATTAACAACTTGTTAAATTAAAGCAATGTTTAAACAAAACAGATGTCAGCAGCTCATTAACTAAACCAACATATTATTTTCTCTCTTAAATTAGACTGAAGAATTGAAGCAATTTTAGAGCAAACCGAAGGTACCATTGGGGACAAATTAACATTCCCCAAATTCACTTTGGTTTAAATGGGGATTTTAACCTCTTGAACAAAATGGGGGAGATTCACTAAGGTGTGATAAAGAGGTGATAAAGCGGATATGACTTCTCCAGTGATATCACTTCTCCAGTTCCTATGATATTCTATGGAGCCAATGCACTAAGATTTTTCCAACTTTGGACATCTTAGTGCACAGGCTCTATAGAATAACACAGGAACTGGAGAAGTGATCTCACTGAGACGTTATATCCTCTTTATCACCACTTAGTGCATCTCCCCCCAATGTGTTGGAAGCCTCTCTAGCAGGGGTTCAAAGCCCTATTTACGTCAATAGTAATTTTATTTGCCCTTATAATGCAGTTGATTTGCTTCAAAATGGCTCCAGTTCCTCAAAGCACCTAAGTCTCTCTGTATGGACCCTCCTTTGTACTAAATATTACTGTCCCTTTCAGGATAGCATCTATTACATTAATGGCAGCATATAAATACATCCATACTTATATACAATGAAAGAAACATAAAAAAACATAACCATGGTTTAGTAACCATTTACTGGAGTATTTAGTGTATTATTTTTTACAATGTGCTAACAGCAAATTCTACCCTCAGGGTTGGACTTACATCCCAGGCACCCCTAGGCAAGGCACTGTAGGTGCCCTTAGCTCCACCCATGGCCACACACCCTTTCCTCCCATGGTCCCATTCCCATCTACTTTTTCTTGGAACAGAAAATATCCTTAGCCTATAACAAGCAAGAACAAAACCCCAGCTTTAATCCTTTAGTTACTAGAGACATCTGCAATGCATTGCAAAGCAATGCATTTGACCAGGCCCGGCCCAAGACATTGTGCTGCCTGGGTCCAAGGATGCTGCCCCCCCAAACCACACCCACCAAAACACACCCAAATGGATGTTCTATGCACATTTAACCCTTTGAGTGCCAGAGGGATATGCAATGCATTATTTTGCAATGCGTTGCATACCCCTCTGGCACATTAAGGGTTAAGCCCCAGGTCTTTCAAAGCCAACCAACTCCCCTGGTTACATTCCCTGTGCAATTAGTATAATGTTAAGACAAATGGAAAAATTGTACATTTTAGATGGTATTTTAAAACTGTCCATTTTTTACAACTGCAGCAGTGTTAGATAGCAGTCTTTCACATAGGGCACCACTTTAACCATTTCATAACCAGGGATGTCTGCTCCTGTACTCAAAGCGCTAGATTTTCTACCATCTAAAAGTTCTAGATTATATTTTATAAATGTCCATTTTTTTACTTTTTCAACAGTATTAGATAGAAATCTTTAACACAGGGCACCACTTTAACCCTTTCATAACCCGGTATATCTGCTCCTGTACTCAGGGCTGGTGCAAAGATTTTTGTCACCCTAGGTAAAACCTTATTTTGCCGCCCCTATGCCAACCCCCCAGCCAACACCCACAGCTGTCAGGCTCCCTAGTGTCTAGTGGCAGGCAGCTTGATGCTCCCATGCTGCCTCTTGCGCTTCTCACGTGGTCTGAAGTCTGAGCGCCGGCAGGTCATGTGACCCTCGACACTCTGACCTCAGTACAGCGCGGAGAGCGAGAGAGGGGACACAGGAGGATGTCTGTGGGCAAACTGACTGCCAGCCCTCAGAGTGACTGTTGAGCCAGCTCCTCTGCCAGCAAGTTTTTTTTTTTTTTGCAAGACAGAATGTGCCTTGGGGCGGCAAATTGTCGCACCCTGTCAAAGTGCCGCCTGGGTCCCATGGACCCTCCGGGACCCATATAAGGGCCGGCTCTGCATTTGACTTGTCTCTAGAATCTAAGGGGTTAAATAATAGCCTGTAAAGGAGTATAAAACTGGTGAAGATCTATTGAGATTGCTCTGGCCCCACCCACAATTTATAATGTGGGTATGACCAGCTCATCTGCGGCACCCCTCAAAATCTGGAGCTCTAGGCAGCTCCCTACTCTGCCTGTTTAGAAATCCAGAAATTAAAAAAAAAGAGAACCCAGCGCACAAGGGAGAATATAAAAGGACAAAAGACAAAAAGAAAACCCTGCCAAACTAGCACTCAACAGATAGTCTAATGGGTCATTGGAACAAAAAGCATAATTGAATAAAATGTATCCTTTATTAATTCAATAAAAATGAAAAAAAAAACAGAAGCAAACGTAATTATTTGATGACAGAGTGTACTGCTGAACAAAAACAATACATAACTGGCTCGCCATAAAAAAGCATGAATTGCCTACGTAAAACACCACGATGCAATGGTGATATATAAATAAATACCAAGAAATATAAATACCAGAGGTAAAAAAAAATAATAACTGGTATTCACAGAGGTAAAAATAGCTACCCAACAGCAAAGCCAAAAGTAACACATAGAAGAATCATTATTAGAGTCTGAAAGAGTGTAAAAATGTGCAATGAATTATAACTTTGCAACCTTACAGTGAAGTGGCTTAAAATGTTTTTATAAAGGCCATTTGATGTGACACAATTACCCTTATTACCAGCCCTTAAAAGGGCCTTTTCACATACAGAAAATCTCTTGAAGTGGAACAAAATGTTATGTAGAGAGCTTCTAAACAAAATCAAGTGAAACTAAAGAAAAAACACAAAAAGCTGGGCGCAGTGTCTCCCTAGTCTAACGCATTTCGCTACCATGATTTGTGTATTTGCCTCTTGAATAAGCATGGTAGCAAAATGCACGTTACAGTGTTGCTCTACTTAAAGTGATTTTCTTCATGTGTTACTATGGGGGTAATTGTGTTACATCAAATTGCCTTTACAAGCAATTTTTTAGGCCACTTCACAGTGAAGGATGCTAACTTCTAATCATTTGCAAATGGAAAAATTGTACATTTTAGATGGTATTTTAAAACTGTCCATTTTTTACAACTGCAGCAGTGTTAGATAGCAGTCTTTCACATAGGGCACCACTTTAACCATTTCATAACCAGGGATGTCTGCTCCTGTACTCAAAGCGCTAGATTTTCTACCATCTAAAAGTTCTAGATTATATTTTATAAATGTCCATTTTTTTACTTTTTCAACAGTATTAGATAGAAATCTTTAACACAGGGCACCACTTTAACCCTTTCATAACCCGGTATATCTGCTCCTGTACTCAGGGCTGGTGCAAAGATTTTTGTCACCCTAGGTAAAACCTTATTTTGCCGCCCCTATGCCAACCCCCCAGCCAACACCCACAGCTGTCAGGCTCCCTGGTGTCTAGTGGCAGGCAGCTTGATGCTCCCATGCTGCCTCTTGCGCTTCTCACGTGGTCTGAAGTCTGAGCGCCGGCAGGTCATGTGACCCTCGACACTCTGACCTCAGTACAGCGCGGAGAGCGAGAGAGGGGACACAGGAGGATGTCTGTGGGCAAACTGACTGCCAGCCCTCAGAGTGACTGTTGAGCCAGCTCCTCTGCCAGCAAGTTTTTTTTTTTTTTGCAAGACAGAATGTGCCTTGGGGCGGCAAATTGTCGCACCCTGTCAAAGTGCCGCCTGGGTCCCATGGACCCTCCGGGACCCATATAAGGGCCGGCTCTGCATTTGACTTGTCTCTAGAATCTAAGGGGTTAAATAATAGCCTGTAAAGGAGTATAAAACTGGTGAAGATCTATTGAGATTGCTCTGGCCCCACCCACAATTTATAATGTGGGTATGACCAGCTCATCTGCGGCACCCCTCAAAATCTGGAGCTCTAGGCAGCTCCCTACTCTGCCTGTTTAGAAATCCAGAAATTAAAAAAAAAGAGAACCCAGCGCACAAGGGAGAATATAAAAGGACAAAAGACAAAAAGAAAACCCTGCCAAACTAGCACTCAACAGATAGTCTAATGGGTCATTGGAACAAAAAGCATAATTGAATAAAATTTATCCTTTATTAATTCAATAAAAATGAAAAAAAAAACAGAAGCAAACGTAATTATTTGATGACAGAGTGTACTGCTGAACAAAAACAATACATAACTGGCTCGCCATAAAAAAGCATGAATTGCCTACGTAAAACACCACGATGCAATGGTGATATATAAATAAATACCAAGAAATATAAATACCAGAGGTAAAAAAAAATAATAACTGGTATTCACAGAGGTAAAAATAGCTACCCAACAGCAAAGCCAAAAGTAACACATAGAAGAATCATTATTAGAGTCTGAAAGAGTGTAAAAATGTGCAATGAATTATAACTTTGCAACCTTACAGTGAAGTGGCTTAAAATGTTTTTATAAAGGCCATTTGATGTGACACAATTACCCTTATTACCAGCCCTTAAAAGGGCCTTTTCACATACAGAAAATCTCTTGAAGTGGAACAAAATGTTATGTAGAGAGCTTCTAAACAAAATCAAGTGAAACTAAAGAAAAAACACAAAAAGCTGGGCGCAGTGTCTCCCTAGTCTAACGCATTTCGCTACCATGATTTGTGTATTTGCCTCTTGAATAAGCATGGTAGCAAAATGCACGTTACAGTGTTGCTCTACTTAAAGTGATTTTCTTCATGTGAAAAGGCCCTTTTAAGGGCAGGTAATGGGGGTAATTGTGTTACATCAAATTGCCTTTACAAGCAATTTTTTAGGCCACTTCACAGTGAAGGATGCTAACTTCTAATCATTTGCACATTTTTGAATGGATATATACCACCTGGCTATCTTTCAGAGTCTAATAATGATTTTTCTTAGTGATATTTTTGGCTTTGATATTTTGTAGCTATTTTTACCTCTGTGAATACCCATTTTTATTTTTGTACCCCTGGTATTTAAATTTGTTGGTTGATATTTATATATCACCATTGTGTTGTTTTATGTTGACAACTCAAGCTTTTTTATGGAAAGACGGTTATGTATTAACACTCTATCACCACGTTATTTTTTTTTTGCTTCTCTTTTTTTTATCATTTTTATTGAATTAATAAAGGTTAAGTTTTATCCAATTTTGCCTTTTGCTCCAGTGACCCATTAGACTGTCTGCTGAGTGCTAGTCTGGCAGGGTTTGATTTTTGTCCATTGTCCTATTGGGAAATCCGGCCCTGTCTACCCTGTTGTTAAGGATTTAGCTGTTCATCCTGGCAATTCTGCATCGTAATTTGCAGCCCAAATGCAGCTTACTGAAAACTTCCGCAAGCAACACAGGATTCCTGAAAGGTTTAGCAGAGTGAATTTGCATGGCAGCCTATGGAGCTTTTGTGCACATAGTTCACACAGATGACTGGATCTCTGCGCTGCTCATTGCAACCATCCAAGTAATGGCTGTCCATGTGAGTATTGGACAGAAACATTTGTCTGACAACTCAGTGGGCCGGCCATCAGCTACATTTCCATAATGCACCCCAGTGATGGCATCGCCGGGGTAATACAGGAGAAGTGCAAGTAGGTTTAAGTGGGGCTTTTAACCCATTGAATACAATACCCCTCCGGAGTAATTCTGGGGCAACAAACTGCACCATAGAGGACAAATACAAATTCCCCAAAACCCCCATTAATTAACAGTGAGTTTTTGTAACCTCTTGATTGCTGGAGAAGTCTCCAGCACAATGCATTGAAAACCTTTCTAGCATTCAAGGGGATAAAAGCAACATTAAACCTTTGAAAAGTGAAGCAATGCGTTGATACCCCTCTGGCACTCAAATAGTTAAATCAATGGCCATTTTGGGAGTTTATCTTCTTTGTCTTTTATGGGTTTTGCCCCAGAATGACTCTAATTTTTCTTTTCACCACAGAGACCTAAAAGCTTTAACTTGTAAAACCCAGGCAATATTAACCACTTTCAAATATGTTAAAAGGAAGGAAATTGTTTGAGGTGTGTAATTCCATGTAACTAAATGATTTAATTAACTTATTTCCTCTTTCAAATGGCTTCCATTTTACTTTAGAAAAGGTAATGATTGCCTAATAATGAACTTGTTAAAGATGTGTTAAAAGAGGCATCTATTTACACTTAAGTAAACTGATCATCCATTAGCACATACACTTGCAGCTACTCAATTTCATTCCTTCTTGGCATATTTGCACAGTAATTGAGCAAATCATGGGAAGTGTTATTGACTACATCAGCTCAAGCTGTGAGTCTAGTGTGTTGGTATTACCTGCTTTTTATGAAATTAAATACGCTTGCGTGACATTCCTTTGCAAGTAATGCTTTTTTGTTTAAAATGGTCACAAGCTCTGAGTCGTTTTTGAAAAATAGTCATAAAACTATGCAAGAATTTCTGAATATAATTCTCTAAAATTTAGGAGAGTTCTCAGATCTTTTTTTCCACATTCCTTAAAGCGGAACTTTCATGTAATACCAAGTCACAATGCATTCATTAAACGAATGGCAACTAGCTTGAAAATAGATGTCTTACCATTAAAAAATAGCTGTGTCTAAAGGAATCCTTCCAGTTTGGAGACCGGAACCCAGGCTACAGCACAGACATCTTGTCTGTGCGCCAGTGCAGTCAGTCTCGGTCTCCAGTGAGTAGACTGCAGTGCACCATATGGTCCCCGTAAGGGACTGACAGCGTAGGCGCACAGACCGCACTAACCTACCTGTCAGTCCCGAAACGGGAAGGATTACACAGCTATTTTTTAACGGTAAGACATCTAATTTCAAGCTAGTCGCCATGTGTTTAATGAATGCATGGCGACTTGGTATTACATGAAAGTTCCGCATTAATAAACCTACACTTCCCTTAATCTGAGCATAAAATCCTATTAGCCAGTGTCAATTTTGAGTCTATTTTTCTACAAAATGTATCTTTAATTAGTGCTGGATATCATGTCCATGGAGGCAGACATGAATCATTGTGACAGGACTCAAGGACCCCAAACTCCTGACACTGAATGCTCTCTAAGAAGACTTCAGTGGGGGAAGTATTGTCCAGGAGTCCCACAGAAAGAAATATGTTTGCCTCCATGGACAAGCTATCTAGTGCTAGTTAAAAATGAATTAAATAACTTCTGCACATGCACACAGTTGAATCACAGTGAACATTAGATTAATACAAGTGGGGGTCATTATTAGGAAGTATTAGTGTTCCTTTAATCTAACAATATTTCTTAACATAATCCTTTTAACCCTTTAATACCAGTTCCCTGCCCAATCCAATCTTTTCCCCATATACCCCTCAATATTCTCCCATACACCCCAAACATTCAACAAGGGGGCAAGATCCGAACCTGGAAATTATAGACCTGTGAACTTGACTTCTATAGTAAGTAAGGTATTAGAAGGGTTACTAATGGACAGTATTCAGAACTATGTGAAGACCAACAATATTATTAGTAGGAGCTAATAATGCATGGTTTTATGAAGAATAGATCATGTCAAACTAATTTACTTGTGTTTTACAAAAGGTAAGTAGTAATTTGGACAAAAGAACTTCTGTTGATATAGTATACTTGGATTTTTCAAATGCCTTTGATACAGTGTCACATAACAGGTTACTGCATAAATTAAAAGGCTTCGGTTTGAGAGGTGCTATCTGTGCATGGACAGTGAACTGGTTAAAGATAAATGACAGAGTTGTTGTTGTAAATGGAACCTTTATTAAGTTGCTCTAAAGTTGTAAGTGGGATGCCATGGGGTTCAGTCCTGGGCCCAATGCTTTTAAATTTTTTATTAATGATCTAGAAGTGGGAATTGAAAGTAGTCTCAATCTTTGCTAATGACACTAAGCTGTGCAAGGAAATACATTCAGGGTTGGATGTTTTTTTCTCTGCAGAAGGATTTAGACAAAGTGAATGAATGGGCAGAAAAATAGCAAATTAGGTTTAATGTAGAGAACTGTAAGTTAATGCATTTCAGCTTTTTCCCTTATCTTAATTGAAGATTGCCCCTCTCTGCAATCTACCTGGACACTCCCTGCTGCTCTAAGTTGAGCAGTGTTACATCAGTAGAAGGGGTGGGAGGGGGATACTTTATCATTCAATTACTCTTGAACTACAACACTGACAGAACTGAAATAACACTCTCCAAGGCCCAAATACCATGAAGATTAATTAGAGCTGCTTTTATTATGAAACATTACTATCCCTTTAAAGAGTGTCACTCAGCTACTGCAATAGCAAATAGGGTACTATCCTGCAAAAAAGGGGTATAGATGCACAGGATGCAAATATAACTCTACATTTGCATAAATCCTTTGTGAGGCCTCATCTGGAATATGGAGTACAGTTTTGGGCACCAGTTCTTAAAAAATATATTATTGAACTGGGAAAAAGTGTAGATATGTGCAACAAAACTGATAAAGGGATTGGAGGATCTGAGTTATAAAGAGAGACTAGCCAAACTGGGTTTGTTTACATTAGAGAAGATACATTTAAGGGTGATTTACAAATATATTCAAGGTCAATACAAAGAACTCTCCAAGGAACTATTTACTCAAAGAGCTGAGCAAAGAAGAGGTCATCCATTAACATTAGTGGAAAGGTGCTTTAGACTAAAACAACGGCAGGATTTTTTTTTATAGTAAGGGTGGTAAAGTTGTGGAATTCTTTGCCTCTGGGTGCTGTTCTTGCAGATACTGTAACTGCTTTCAAAAAAGTAATGAATACCTATCAAGCACATGTCAATATTGAGAAATATGACAGATGGCTTCAAGGCAGATAGGATGTTGAGGCAAGGAAATATCTGATCGCCATTTGGAGTCAGGAAGGATGTTTTTTACCCACTTGGGGCTTCATTTTAAATGACTTCAGTGTTTTTTTGTTTGTTTGCCTTCCCCTAGATCAGCAGGAGTGATTTGACAGGGGCTGGACTTGGTGGATGCATGTCTTTTTATCAGCCTCATCAACTATTTTACTATGTTATGTTGCTATGTTACTATCCCTATTTCACCTGTGCATGTATGGTGTCCCCCTCATAATTTTTTTTCTCCAGAGCTATCGCATTATCTCCTTCTCCCAGACCCATTTCTTTGGCTGCCTTAGTCCTATACCTCTACCCCCAATCCATTCCTTCCAAATATTTAGTAGATTTTCTTTCATGTGGTACAGATGTCTGCCTCAGAATTGCTCCTGTTCTTCTTACTTCATCAGCCTCTATATGTTAATCACCTGCTGGCATCCAGAAGTCTTGGCCAGTTGTATGGGGAGATTCTGGGACTGAAGTTCATATGCAATTTTCCACTCCAGAGGGCCTGCATATTTTTCCACCTAAGAAATTCAGAAGGTCTACATATAGGTAGTGAGCTAATAAAACATTTCAAGCATCTCATAACTATATCAGTATATACAGCATGACACTCGAATAAAGCTGAATAAGTTTTCTCTGCACTGCAGTTCACATCTAATGTAATGATGTTCGGTTTCAGAGTTTCATGTCTTTCATAATCATGTAGATACCCCTTCTTGTATTACAAATAACCCCACCCAGGGCCATCCACAGACATTTTTTCAGGGGGAGAAAGACATAATATGACCCCCAGGCCCGTCTGCCCAGCCCCTATGTTTATATGGAGGGACAAATGCCCCCATGTGCCCCCTCTGGATGCCATGACCCTACTAAGTGCACCAGTGAGACACTCGGAGGCAGACAGCACTATATTTGTGAGTGGAGTCTTGGAGTTTGGGATATCCAACAGCTTCAGGTGGAGAGGCACTGCTCCCTAAAGGATGAACTTCAGCCTAATTGATGAAACCCAAGCCTTGGTCCACTTGGCAGTAGAGCTCACAAACCATCTCCATCATCAGTCACTATCAATGAACTGTATCCTTCCTATCTCTCCTGGATCCTTCCTATGTCTGCTGGATCCAAAATATCTCTGCTGGATTCTTCCTGTCTCTGCTGGATTCTTCCTAGCTCTGACTTAACAATATGCCGGATACTTGGATCTATGGCTCTACATACACAATACCTACTTACCTATTCATAGCTAATCTTTAACGTTGGAAAATTCCCTTCGTAGCACAGGCAATCTGTGTCTCATTGTATCTTTAACATCAAAACGGGCACACATTCCGTAGTCTCGTGTTACCCACAAGAACAGATACCACCTGGATCTGGACTTTCTGGCACTATGGTTTACCTTTAACCTAGCATGTGCCGTCTCCTTGGCATTCCTTTAAATTGCAATTGCAGAACATGTAAAGTAAATTTTCCTAGAATTCTTTTTTTTTTTTTTTTTTTTTTATCTTAAAGTGACAGTAATGTTTCACAATAAAAAGCAGCTCTGATTAAGCTTCATAGTATTTGGGCCACAGAGAGTGTTATTTCAATACTGTCAGAGTTGTAGTTCAAGAGTAATTGAATGATAAATTATCCCCCTCCTGCCTCTTTTACTGATGTAACACTGCTCACCTCAGAACAGCAAGGTGGTATCCAGATGGATCGCAGAGAAGGACAATCTTCAATTAGCATAAGGAAAAACCTATCAAGGGGGGCAGGGTTTTTGTTATGCTCATAGTAAGAAGAATGTCCCATTGCTACAACCTGTCCGGTCAAGGGACCAGATTTCACATCTGAGGGGAGGTGCTTACACTAGGTTTGTTTGTTTGTGCTGTTTGCTTTAGCTCGTAGAGCATTTGCCGGCAGATAGGAACTAGTTGGTCCATCTAGTCTGTCCATTTCCCTATCTGGTCACATTAGGCTTATTATATTCTTAGAATAGCCATATGTGTGTCCCAAGAGTTCCTAAAATCAATTACTGTTTTATCCTCACCCACTTCTGCTACCCCATTTATCTATCACTTTTCCTGTAAATTAGGTTTTTTGTTTTTTTTTTACCTTTCCTCATATATTTCCACCCTAAAATTTTAGGGGCATGTTCTTTTAATTATGTAAAATGATTTCCTCCTGGAGGGCGTGGAGCTGACCTCAGACAAAGATGGCTGCTTGAACAGTGTGCTCCCGGACTCGTGGGCTCAAATTAGCTTCTAACTGTCTGCAGAGAGATTTATTTTTACACCCTGGGTATTCTTTTAGCCTTCTGAATGATGGGGGGCAGAGGAAGGGCGCACAGCAGCCCTCAAGTGGGAAAATCTTGGACTTTTGCCGGTGCAACATCATAGTGGGGAAGGCCCGGGCGTTCTGCCCAAACTGTTGGGAGACAGCCCTCCTACTCCTCTTTCATCTCTGGGAGGCTCTGAGAATAATTTGAGGTGGAATGATACTGACCGTGATCTGACTGACATGGACCTGGTGCCTCTGGGGAAAGAGAACCAGCCTGTTATGGCAACATTGACACACATTACCATAGAGGACCTGGAGCCGTTCCTCACTAAAGATGATATGCTCTTCTTCATGTCGGACATCAAGTCTGAAGTTAGAACCACTGTTAAAGCAGAGATGTCAGACTTGAAGAAAGATCTGAGTCTTTTAGGCCAATGTATCCGTACCCTGGTGGAGGATCGGGAGGCCTCATGGTCGAAGATGCAACACTTGGAACATGCATTGGCACAGCAGGAGGAGTCCATAACCACTCTCTCCTTTAAGCTTGAGGACTTAGATAACCGTGGCTGCCGATGCAACATAAGGATTAAAGATTAAAGATTAAAGATCTCCCTGAATCCGTACCCCCGAAGGACCTTCAGTCCTCCTTGCAATGCCTTGGCCTACCCGGAGGGGAGCAGATTAAGATTGAAAAAGCACACTGGGCATTGAGACAGCAAGGCCCGCCAGACTCAAAGCCTCCTGATGTAATTTGCTGCCTCCACAACTATGTGGAGAAAGAGAGGATAATGACTAAAAGCAGAGAAATCCCGGAGATTAAATTTGCAGGTTGCACTGTCCACCTCTTCAATGATTTATCTCCACAGACTCCACAACGAAGATGAACACTGAAATCCCTAACAGATCACCTCACAAAGCTGGGAGTAAGATACCGCTGGGGTTTCCCATTTCAATTCTCTGGAATGCACAACGGGGTCTCCGCTTTCCTCTGAGATTTCTCAGAAGCTTCGGATTTCTGTAACGCATTGGGCCTAGACCCACTGACTGCATTACCTGATATGTTTGCCACTCAGCTCACTCGGGAACAGGAAACCCAGCCGTGTGAGTAGAGAGACCACTGGCCAGAAGGCCATGGGCGAGAGTCAAAGAAAAGCAGGCCGGCAGTTGCAGCTTCACTGGTCAAGGACTGGGACTGATACTGCATGTTCCTAAGTGTATTATAATTTCATTATGGTATCCAATAAATTTGATTTGGAACTCTCTTTTATATGGGGTTTATGGCACTTTCTATAGTTTGGTTGGATTGGGGTTGATGACTTACTGGTGCTGCTCCTGGTTTTATATGCTGGGACTGGTTCCAGTGACTCTGAATTTTACTTCAGCTGAATAATGTTATGGTTTTGGTCCTCTTAACCTTAGTCAGAGGCAAGGGTTTCGAGGCTTACTTATGGCTGGTGTTACAGCTCTTGTGTTGCTTTAAACTATTTTGTGATATCAATGGACTTGCCAGTGCCGCTTCTGATCCAGCGTGCGGGTTGGGATCGGCTCCAGTGACTCTTAGACAATTGGGGGACACTGCGTTTGTGTTATGTCTTTATAGCACTATAAGTTCATAATGCTTTTCTCCATATCATTATCTTATTTGAAATGTTCCCTCTGGAGCCTTTTATGCCTTCCTGTTTGGTTATCATCCACATAGTACATACCCCATGACCATTTAGGCCTTGCTTACTGTAGCACTACACATATCCTTCCCTTCCTTCATCTCATGCCCCCTTCTCCCACTATAGCCCCCTTCATACTTGTGGGTCGATTCCGTAGCCCTCCCTCTCCCCTGCTTTCCATAGTTGAGATTTCCTAGGTACTTCCTACCTATGTTTGGCTAGATCCCAATGGCTATATGGCAATTACTCCCCTTATACATGTTACTATCTCATATTGGTACTCTGCTGTGCTGTGCCTATACCCTCCTTTCCCTTGGAGGTTGGACCTCTGATGCTGACTTTACCCCCAGGGCCGGTACTCAATAGCACTGTCTGTTTTGCTTTAAAGTGATAGTAATGTTTCACAGAAACAGCAGCTCCAATTAATCTTCATAGTATTTGAGCCATAGAGAGTATTATTTCATTACTGTGAGCGTTGTAGTTCAAGAGTAATTGAATAATAAAGTTTCCCCCTCCCGCCCCTTTTACCTAGTGTAAGCCACCTCCCCTCAGATGTCTTAAGACCAGACAACTCACAGCAAGGGACAATCTTCTTACTGTGAGAACAATGAAAACCCTGCCCCCCTTGACAGGTTTTTCAGCTTTTTCCCTTATCTTAATCGAAGATTGTCCCTCTCTACAATCTACCTGGGCACCTCCCTTCTGCTCTGGCTGAATAGTGTTACATTAGTAAAAGGGGCAGGAGGGGGATACTTTGTCATTGAATTACTCTTGAACTACAACTCTGACAGAATTGAAATTACACTCTCCATGGCCCAAATACTATGATGATTAATTAGAGCTGCTTTTATTATGAAACATTACTATCCCTTTAAGTGTTCACTGTTTAGTTGATATGTTTCCCACTGCCCCCTCTTGTCTCGCAGTTACTCTGTGATTGGCAACTACTGCAAACTTTGGCCTGCCAGTATCATACATCTAGTCTTTTGCTAGATTATCTGTTTAACCCATGTTCTCTCATAGTTCTTCAAATTAGGACTTTCTACTTACGTTTCTGCTACTCTATATACCGTCCCTGTACTCCAAAATGATTGCTATCAAGCTGAGATAAAGATATGTTGTTTGTTTGGGTACTGCTGTACCCTTTCCCTGCTATGATGTCCTCTTTCTTCTATGCATTGATGTAATTTCTCTCATTGTTTATTGCTATCATTTGCATAATGTTTTCAAATGTCATTTTCTTCACAAGTATTGTTATTTGGAAGTCTTTTAATAGAAGTTAAATAAATAAATAAATAAAATTATTTCCTCCTGAATGTTAACCTTTTGAGTGTCACTGGAGTACAAGGCATAGCCCTCTGGCACCCAAGGGGTTGAATCCCTTAACCCCTTTAGGACTATGGGCATTGCATACCCATCTAGTCCTTAGGCCCTTAAGGACCTGAAGTCTGGGGATGGGGCGCTCTGAAGGACCAGGGAGCGCTGTAATTTTTTTTTTATGCAGAAGTTAACTGTGGTCACAGTGTTGTGTAGTCGAAGGTTTCAATAGCTTATTTGGTTAGTACACCAGCTGCAGAATCTGTTCAAACCTCAGGGTTGCAGGTTCTAGTCCCAGCACATTCAACTCAGCCTTTCACCTTTCTGAGGTAGATAAAATGAGTACCCAGGACATACTCAAAAAAGAGAGACAATCTCACTCTATCCTTCCTGGGAAAAGTATTTTCACAAAAAAAGTAATAATAATCACCACCTTATATCATCCAAGGACCTGGAGTCTCTCCTGATAAGTTTTGTTAATTTACCCATGCACCATTTTAATGGCCCTTCTTTTATTCATGTTCTTCTTTAGGTATGGGGGCAAAAGTGTGAATTCGCCAATGCAGCTCTATACAAAGAGGTATGCACGACAGTGTCTGATCTCTGTAGTGCAAAGTGGTGGACAATCTGTTTTGCTATTGTTTTGTCAGCAAGGCCCACCTACCAACTCCACAGTATGTATACACTTGTGCCATTTCCTCTACACCTAGTTTAATACCATGATGTTTACAAGGCATAGAGCATGGCATTCAAAATGCATCCCTCAAGCAAAATACGGGCAGAATGCTCCCAGACTGTGGCCCTCCTGAGATTTTTTACAAAAAAATATTTTAAATAATTAGCTAGTACACACATGAACTATTAAACTAGTAGGGGCTATCAACTCGCGGTGTAACTGACACAATATCATGATATCACAGTTCAACCTGTTAACCGTTTGACTGTCAGAGGGGTTGTCCAATGCAATGCAAATAAACCTGGTACTGAAAGGTTAAAGTATTTTTCACTGTCGTCCAATACAGGTTACTGGTAACTCCGGGAGGTGTCAGTCCCCTTTAAGTGGGCAGGAACATTCTCTAAATGTATGCAGGGGATGGAGCCTCCCTTCCCTCTCAGGCTGCAGTCTACCCAGCCTGCCCAGAATTGTTTGTTCCTGTGTGTGAACACACCAGGTGGAGAACATCTCGTCAGTTTTTAGTTTCTTTTTTTATTTTTCCGTTAAATATGGAATACCACCATTAGGCGGGTTACCTTTCCTGACAAATGCCCTCTCCAAAGTTGCTAGCTCAGCATCCAGGGCCTTTTGGTGGACCTTAAGCCCTGAAGGGGGAATATCTTGGTTACAAGTGCTTCCCCATGGATTACCTTTCTGAGGTAATTCTTACTACAGGGTAACCAGAAGACAGAAGATCTGCAGAAAGGTGAGCCACCCTTTGAGTGCCGAAGGTCCACTTGTCCCACAGGTTCCCTTAATTGGGCTTGTATTTGGGAGTTCTCATTGCGCACTCCGGCACTCATTGGGTGTATATGTGTATGTCTGTGGGTATTTGGAGCAGGTTTCTGTGGTAACTTAAGCCTTCCTCTGCTGGTTTGATAGGTTTAATGGGGTTTTCTGACACTTTCCTTACTGGATCGGTGTTTTCTCTATATGCATACATGTTCACTGCATGTGTTTCATGTTTTTAACTTGTAGTTTAACTTTTATTTAACTTCTGATTGGCTCCCGTCGCAGCAGCCATTTTGGGCACTTTTCTCATTGAGTATCCTACACAGCGCTTGGACAATCCTTTTCTCCTATGGAGACTGACCCTTCGCCTGACAGAACAGTCTATATTTAGCGTTTCTGGGGTGAAATATCAATCTTATACACTTCAATTGGGTGATTCATTGTACAGCTGGTTATTTTGACAATGTGAGAATGTCTATACCACTGGTGCTAGGGGTTAGACTTAAGACTAAGGAAGTTGGGGTATCAGTATCCCCCATTGCGCATTGCTCTTCCTGTCACACAGGGCTACCTAGAGTGTTCTCTGGTCATTTCTGTCCAGCAGGTTTTGAAGTTCCTGGCAGCAACCCAGGGCCTTCCAGCCATGCTATTGAGCCAGATTGGGTGTGAGAGTTTAAGGCTGCAACTGGAGACCTCAGGTCCACTTTACAGCTCTTTAAATCCCAGATACAGGGGGTACTTCAATCATGGCAGACCCCCTCTATTATCAGATCCTCCCTGCCTCAACCGCAGGGAGCACCTGATGTGTCAGATTCTTCTGAGGAAGAATTGTTGCTAGATTCGAATGTTGAGGTTGGTGCTCTTTTGGAATCTTCCAGGTCTCTTAGGGGACCCATTTGAAGCTGATCCTGAAACCTCTACTGAGGGCCTGATCAGGGCTGTATTGTCCACTCTCAACATTCCATCAGTTCAGGGGGTTCCCTCTGATCCCTCTGATGTTTTTCAGGTGGCTGCAAAGCCCCTTACTCATTTTCCTCCTAATCCAACTCTTGATTGTTTGGTTCTGACGCATGGACTACTCCGGTCACGTCCTCTTCAGTGTCTAGAAAGTTTGCTAAACTTTTCCCCTTTTCTGAAACAGAAATGATTGCATGGGTTCATCCCCCCTAAGGTGGACGCACCCATATCTAGACTGCCTAAATCTACTGTCTTACATGTTTCTGATGCTTCTGCGCTGTAAGATAGGACTGATAAGTAACTTGAGGTTCCCCTCAAGTCCATTTTCTCTTCTATTGGCTCTGCTGTGCGTCCAGCCTTTGCTGTTGCATGGGTTATCCGGGCAGTTACAATCTGGACTGAGCAACTTACGATGGCGGTCCGTCAGATGTGCCTACTTCGGAGAGATCGCGTCTCCTTGCTCTTATCTTTGTGGATCAACAATATGTTTCTGCTGCTGCCTTTGATGCCATCCGCATGATGGCAAGGGCCTCCACTACTCCTGTGGTGATTGGGCGTGCGCGTTGGCTTAAGATTTGGTCTGCTGTCACGGCTTTTGATGGTACTTCCTTGTTTGGATCCGAACTTAAGGAAGTAATTAGCGAGGCCTCGGGGGTTAGAGTACTCTTCTACCCTTGGTCTTAAAAAAAAAAAAAAAAGTGTCCGTTTACGCGTAACCGGTCCTTTCGTTCCTTTCACTCTGAGACACGTATGACGAACCAGGCGGTTCCATCTGCTCCGCATTCCTCCTTCAAGCCCATGCACCAATTGCAGCCCAAGGCCGCATTCGAGCCCATGACTTTGTTACTGCTTCGGCATGACTCACCAACACCGTGGGATGATTCAGTGTCGGACCCATGGACTTTTCTGGTGGTGTCTGTGGGATATAAGATCCCTTTCTTTTCTCTCCCACCTTTTCATCTTTATTAGTGATGAGTGAGCATGCTCGGCCGAAGCTCGGTTCGGCTCGAGCATCGCTCTGCTCGGCACATGGCGGTACTCGTACGAGTACCGCACGTGCTCGCCCGCCATGTTCGGGTCTCCTCCCCGCACGTTTCGCGGCTGCTGCGCAGCCAATAAACGTGCGGGGAGGCTCTGACATCAGTGTAATGCCAGCAGCCATGTTGGCTGCTGGCATTACACTGATTGGCTGGGCAGAACTCGTGATCGGGTGCTGTATAGCACCCGACTCGCGAGTTCTGCTCATTCTCAGCCAGGGAGAGATGCGATCAGGCAGGGAAAGTCAGTGTAGGGAGAATAAAAGTGTTGGTAGTAGTTCAAGACCCAAAAGTCCTTTTTAGGACTGTTGTGTGTGGGGGCAGCATTTATATTTTGTTTGGGGGGGCACAATTTCATTTTTTTTTTTTAAGGTGGGATATTCTGTTTAGTGTGCCTAGCCGCAGATTAGCGTCACATTCTGTTTAGTGTGCCTAGCCGCAGATTAGCGGCACATTCTGTTTACTGTGCAAATTCATAAATTAACGTCACATATTCCGTTCACTGTGCCTAGCCGCAGATTAGCGTCACATTCTGTTTAGTGTGCCTAGCCGCAGATTAGCGGCACATTCTGTTTAGTGTGCAAAATCATAAATTAACGTCACATATTCCGTTCACTGTGCCTAGCCGCAGATTAGCGTCACATTCTGTTTAGTGTGCCTAGCCGCAGATTAGCGGCACATTCTGTTTAGTGTGCAAATTCATAAATCAACGTCACATATTCCGTTCACTGTGCGTAGCCGCAGATTAGCGTCACATTCTGTTTAGTGTGCCTAGCCGCAGATTAGCGGCACATTCTGTTTAGTGTGCAAAATCATAAATTAACGTCACATATTCCGTTCACTGTGCCTAGCCGCAGATTAGCGGCACATTCTGTTTAGTGTGCCTAGCCGCAGATTAGCGGCACATTCTGTTTAGTGTGCAAATTCATAAATTAACGTCACATATTCCGTTCACTGTGCCTAGCCGCAGATTAGCGTCACATTCTGTTTAGTGTGCCTAGCCGCAGATTAGCGGCACATTCTGTTTAGTGTGCAAAATCATAAATTAACGTCACATATTCCGCTCACTGTGCCTAGCCGCAGATTAGCGTCACATTCTGTTTAGTGTGCCTAGCCGCAGATTAGCGTCACATTCTGTTTAGTGTGCAAATTCATAAATTAACGTCACATATTCCGCTCACTGTGCCTAGCCGCAGATTAGCGGCACATTCTGTTTAGTGTGCCTAGCCGCAGATTAGAGTCACATTCTGTTTAGTGTGCAAATTCATAAATTAACGTCACATATTCCGTTCACTGTGCCTAGCCGCAGATTAGCGTCACATTCTGTTTAGTGTGCCTAGCCGCAGATTAGCGGCACATTCTGTTTAGTGTGCAAAATCATAAATTAACGTCACATATTCCGTTCACTGTGCCTAGCCGCAGATTAGCGGCACATTCTGTTTAGTGTGCCTAGCCGCAGATTAGCGTCACATTCTGTTTAGTGTGCAAAATCATAAATTAACGTCACATATTCCGTTCACTGTGCCTAGCCGCAGATTAGCGGCACATTCTGTTTAGTGTGCCTAGCCGCAGATTAGCGTCACATTCTGTTTAGTGTGCAAATTCATAAATTAACGTCACATATTCCGTTCACTGTGCCTAGCCGCAGATTAGCGTCACATTCTGTTTAGTGTGCCTAGCCGCAGATTAGCGTCACATTCTGTTTAGTGTGCAAATTCATAAATTAACGTCACATATTCCGTTCACTGTGCCTAGCCGCAGATTAGCGGCACATTCTGTTTAGTGTGCCTAGCCGCAGATTAGAGTCACATTCTGTTTAGTGTGCAAATTCATAAATTAACGTCACATATTCCGTTCACTGTGCCTAGCCGCAGATTAGCGTCACATTCTGTTTAGTGTGCCTAGCCGCAGATTAGCGGCACATTCTGTTTAGTGTGCAAAATCATAAATTAACGTCACATATTCCGTTCACTGTGCCTAGCCGCAGATTAGCGTCACATTCTGTTTAGTGTGCAAATTCATAAATTAACGTCACATATTCCGTTCACTGTGCCTAGCCGCAGATTAGCGTCACATTCTGTTTAGTGTGCCTAGCCGCAGATTAGCGGCACATTCTGTTTAGTGTGCAAAATCATAAATTAACGTCACATATTCCGTTCACTGTGCCTAGCCGCAGATTAGCGGCACATTCTGTTTAGTGTGCCTAGCCGCAGATTAGCGTCACATTCTGTTTAGTGTGCAAAATCATAAATTAACGTCACATATTCCGTTCACTGTGCCTAGCCGCAGATTAGCGGCACATTCTGTTTAGTGTGCCTAGCCGCAGATTAGCGTCACATTCTGTTTAGTGTGCAAATTCATAAATTAACGTCACATATTCCGTTCACTGTGCCTAGCCGCAGATTAGCGTCACATTCTGTTTAGTGTGCCTAGCCGCAGATTAGCGTCACATTCTGTTTAGTGTGCAAATTCATAAATTAACGTCACATATTCCGTTCACTGTGCCTAGCCGCAGATTAGCGGCACATTCTGTTTAGTGTGCCTAGCCGCAGATTAGAGTCACATTCTGTTTAGTGTGCAAATTCATAAATTAACGTCACATATTCCGTTCACTGTGCCTAGCCACAGATTAGCGTCACATTCTGTTTAGTGTGCCTAGCCGCAGATTAGCGGCACATTCTGTTTAGTGTGCAAAATCATAAATTAACGTCACATATTCCGTTCACTGTGCCTAGCCGCAGATTAGCGTCACATTCTGTTTAGTGTGCAAATTCATAAATTAACGTCACATATTCCGTTCACTGTGCCTAGCCGCAGATTAGCGTCACATTCTGTTTAGTGTGCCTAGCCACAGATTAGCGGCACATTCTGTTTAGTGTGCAAAATCATAAATTAACGTCACATATTCCGTTCACTGTGCCTAGCCGCAGATTAGCGGCACATTCTGTTTAATGTGCCTAGCCGCAGATTAGCGTCACATTCTGTTTAGTGTGCAAAATCATAAATTAACGTCACATATTCCGTTCACTGTGCCTAGCCGCAGATTAGCGGCACATTCTGTTTAGTGTGCCTAGCCGCAGATTAGCGTCACATTCTGTTTAGTGTGCAAATTCATAAATTAACGTCACATATTCCGTTCACTGTGCCTAGCCGCAGATTAGCGGCACATTCTGTTTAGTGTGCCTAGCCGCAGATTAGCGTCACATTCTGTTTAGTGTGCAAATTCATAAATTAACGTCACATATTCCATTCACTGTGCCTAGCCGCAGATTAGCGTCACATTCTGTTTAGTGTGCCTAGCCGCAGATTAGCGGCACATTCTGTTTAGTGTGCAAAATCATAAATTAACGTCACATATTCCGTTCACTGTGCCTAGCCGCAGATTAGCGGCACATTCTGTTTAGTGTGCCTAGCCGCAGAGTAGCGGCACATTCTGTTTAGTGTGCAAATTCATAAATTAACGTCACATATTCCGTTCACTGTGCCTAGCCGCAGATTAGCGTCACATTCTGTTTAGTGTGCCTAGCCGCAGATTAGCGGCACATTCTGTTTAGTGTGCAAAATCATAAATTAACGTCACATATTCCGCTCACTGTACCTAGCCGCAGATTAGCGTCACATTCTGTTTAGTGTGCCTAGCCGCAGATTAGCGGCACATTCTGTTTAGTGTGCAAAATCATAAATTAACGTCACATATTCCGCTCACTGTGCCTAGCCGCAGATTAGCGTCACATTCTGTTTAGTGTGCCTAGCCGCAGATTAGCGTCACATTCTGTTTAGTGTGCAAATTCATAAATTAACGTCACATATTCCGTTCACTGTGCCTAGCCGCAGATTAGCGGCACATTCTGTTTAGTGTGCCTAGCCGCAGATTAGAGTCACATTCTGTTTAGTGTGCAAATTCATAAATTAACGTCACATATTCCGTTCACTGTGCCTAGCCGCAGATTAGCGTCACATTCTGTTTAGTGTGCCTAGCCGCAGATTAGCGGCACATTCTGTTTAGTGTGCAAAATCATAAATTAACGTCACATATTCCGTTCACTGTGCCTAGCCGCAGATTAGCGTCACATTCTGTTTAGTGTGCCTAGCCGCAGATTAGCGTCACATTCTGTTTAGTGTGCAAAATCATAAATTAACGTCACATATTCCGTTCACTGTGCCTAGCCGCAGATTAGCGGCACATTCTGTTTAGTGTGCCTAGCCGCAGATTAGCGTCACATTCTGTTTAGTGTGCAAATTCATAAATTAACGTCACATATTCCGTTCACTGTGCCTAGCCGCAGATTAGCGTCACATTCTGTTTAGTGTGCCTAGCCGCAGATTAGCGTCACATTCTGTTTAGTGTGCAAATTCATAAATTAACGTCACATATTCCGCTCACTGTGCCTAGCCGCAGATTAGCGGCACATTCTGTTTAGTGTGCCTAGCCGCAGATTAGAGTCACATTCTGTTTAGTGTGCAAATTCATAAATTAACGTCACATATTCCGTTCACTGTGCCTAGCCGCAGATTAGCGTCACATTCTGTTTAGTGTGCCTAGCCGCAGATTAGCGGCACATTCTGTTTAGTGTGCAAAATCATAAATTAACGTCACATATTCCGTTCACTGTGCCTAGCCGCAGATTAGCGGCACATTCTGTTTAGTGTGCCTAGCCGCAGATTAGCGTCACATTCTGTTTAGTGTGCAAAATCATAAATTAACGTCACATATTCCGTTCACTGTGCCTAGCCGCAGATTAGCGGCACATTCTGTTTAGTGTGCCTAGCCGCAGATTAGCGTCACATTCTGTTTAGTGTGCAAATTCATAAATTAACGTCACATATTCCGTTCACTGTGCCTAGCCGCAGATTAGCGTCACATTCTGTTTAGTGTGCCTAGCCGCAGATTAGCAGCACATTCTGTTTAGTGTGCAAAATCATAAATTAACGGCACATATTCCGTTCACTGTGCCTAGCCGCAGATTAGCGGCACATTCTGTTTAGTGTGCCTAGCCGCAGATTAGCGTCACATTCTGTTTAGTGTGCAAAATCATAAATTAACGTCACATATTCCGTTCACTGTGCCTAGCGGCAGATTAGCGGCACATTCTGTTTAGTGTGCCTAGCCGCAGATTAGCGTCACATTCTGTTTAGTGTGCAAATTCATAAATTAACGTCACATATTCCGTTCACTGTGCCTAGCCGCAGATTAGCGGCACATTCTGTTTAGTGTGCCTAGCCGCAGATTAGCGGCACATTCTGTTTAGTGTGCAAAATCATAAATTAACGTCACATATTCCGTTCACTGTGCCTAGCCGCAGATTAGCGGCACATTCTGTTTAGTGTGCCTAGCCGCAGATTAGCGGCACATTCTGTTTAGTGTGCAAAATCATAAATTAACGTCACATATTCCGTTCACTGTGCCTAGCCGCAGATTAGCGGCACATTCTGTTTAGTGTGCCTAGCCGCAGATTAGCGGCACATTCTGTTTAGTGTGCCTAGCCGCAGATTAGCGGCACATATTCCGTGTAATATGAAGAAGGCGGGTAAAAAGGGACGGGGAAGTGGACGTGATCCTGATAGTTCAGGGCGCGGGTCAGGACGCGTAGAAACTGTGCCTGGTGCCAGAGCACAAGAAAGAAAGACATCCACCATACCTAGCTTCATGTCTCAGTTTACAGGGCGTCGCAGGACATCACTCTCGAGGTCAGACCACTGTGAACAGGTGGTCGGTTGGATTTCAGCTGATACTGCTTCCAGTCGGTTAAGAACCACCCTGTCTTCCACCAAGTCCACTCTCAATAGCCAAGAGTCTGGTCAACATAATCCTCACCCTGATCATCCTTCCTCCCACCATAGAGGGTCTGGCCAAAGAAGTGATCCCACACTGGGATATAGTGAGGAGCTCGTCTCATCACCAATCCTTCATTTGAACCTCTCTCCAAGCACGCTTGCAGAGGAACATGAGATCTTGTGCCCTGATTCACAACCTCTAGAGGGTACCCAATCACAAGAAGATGACAGAGGGGAACGGCATTTAAGGTCAAAGGAAGTGGATGATGATGATGATGAGACACAGTTGCCATCAAATCAACCACAATTACTGTCTCAAGACCTTGTTGAGGAGGATGATACACAGTTGTCAATGACTGAGTATGTGGTGGGATCAAGAAATGAGGAGGATGATCAGAGTGAGGAAGTGGAGGAGGACTTGGTGGACGATGAGGTCACTGACCCCACCTGGGAAGGTGGAGAGCCGAGCGATGACAGCAGTCCTGAGGGTGAGCCATCTGCAGCACCGCAACAGGCTGGAAGAGGCAGTGGTGTGGCTAAAGAAAGAAGGCGGACCGCACCAAACCGGCCCGCAAATGTTCCACGGAGCACCCCCTTGCGTAAATCTCCCTTGCCAAGGGCTAGGTGTTCCGCGGTATGGCGTTTTTTTAAGGAAAGTGCGGACGACAAAAAAATTGTAGTTTGCAACCTGTGCCACACCAGAATGAGCCGAGGCATGAACACTAGAAACCTCACCACCACCAGCATGATCCGACACATGGCATCCAAGCACCGTAATAAGTGGGAGGAACGCCCGGATCGCCAATCTGTGTCTGCAGGCCACACCACTGCCTCCTCTTCCCCTGTTTTCGGTGCCGGCCAATCGCCTGTCAAAGACGCAGGCCCGCATACCTCCCGCCCTGCACCTGTACCATCTGAAGCACCATCAGCGACCACATCCACTTCCCTTTCCCAGCGCAGCATCCAAATGTCGTTACCCCAGGCATTTGAGCGCAAGTGAAAATACCCAGCCACCCACCCACAGGCCATAGCACTAACCTCACACCTTTCCAAATTACTGGCCATCGAAATGCTGCCATTTAGGCTTGTGGAGACTGAGTCCTTCCGCAGCCTGATGGCAGCAGCTGTCCCTCGGTACGCAGTCCCCAGCCGCCACTACTTTTCCCGGTGTGCCGTCCCCGCCTTACACCACCATGTGTCCCTTAACATCACCCGTGCCCTGACCAAAGCAGTTACTGGGAAGGTCCACTTAACGACTGACACATGGACAAGTGCTTGTGGCCAGGGACGCTACATTTCCCTGACGGCACACTGGGTGAATGTTGTGGAGGCTGGGAGCGACTCGGACCCTGGGATGGCACAGGTGCTACCCACGCCGAGGATTGCGGGCCCTACCTCCATCAGGGTTTCCGCCAGCACCTACGTTATTGGCTCCTCCTCCTCCTCCGTTTCCACCTCCGAATTCTCTGCGCGCAGCGCCACTCACCCATCAGCCGGTAGCTGGAAGCAGTGTAGCACTGCAGTGGGGAAGCGTGAACAGGCCGTGCTGAAGCTGATCTGCCTTGGGGACAAACAGCACACGGCCTCAGAGCTGTTGCAGGGGATTAGTCACCAGACCGAGCAGTGGCGCTCGCCACTCAACCTGCAACCAGGCATGGTTGTGTGTGATAATGGGCGTAACTTGGTGGCGGCTTTGGAGCTCGGCAAGCTCACACACGTACCATGCCTAGCGCATGTATTTAATTTAGTGGTTCAGCGATTTCTAAAAACCTACCCCAATTTGCATGATCTCTTGACGAAGGTGCGCCGCGTGTGTGCACATTTCCGTAAGTCATCTACAGCTTCAGCCAGCCTGTTGAAGCTGCAGCAGCACTTACAATTGCCAGCTCACCGGCTGCTGTGTGACGTGAGCACGTGCTTGAACTCCACCTTCCACATGTTGGCCCGGCTTTGTGAGCAGCAGAGGGCAGTAGTGGAGTACCAGCTGTTACACGGTCGTCGCCTCTCCGTTCAACTTCCTCTAATCAGAAGTGAGGAGTGGGAATGGATGTCAGACCTCTGTGAGGTTTTACGCAATTTTGAGGAATCGACACAGATGGTGAGCGGCGATAACGCTATTATCAGTGTAACCATCCCACTTCTGTGTCTACTGAAACGCTCGCTGCTCACAATTAAAACCGACGCTTTGCATGTGGAAGAGGTGGAAATGGGGGAGGAAGAGCTTACACAAGGTGATAGCCAGAGCACCCTCACTTCGTCTTCTCAGCGACAATTGGAGGAGGCGGAGGAGGAGGAGGAGGAGGAAGACACGGTTGCCTCCGCTACAGAGGGTAGCCATGGAACTTTATTTCCATCTCTTCAGCGTGGGTGGGCAGAAGAGGAGGAAGAGGA
Organism: Rhinophrynus dorsalis; assembly: GCA_037306005.1. NCBI lineage: Eukaryota > Metazoa > Chordata > Amphibia > Anura > Rhinophrynidae > Rhinophrynus > Rhinophrynus dorsalis. The sequence continues at coordinate 337,507,424 of CM074718.1, forward strand.
TGAGGAGATTGAGAGTCATCCTCCTGGTGAGGACAGCGAAATCTTGCCTGTTGGTACTCTGGCACACATGGCTGACTTTATGTTAGGCTGCCTTTCCCGTGACCCACGCGTTATACGCATTTTAGACAACACGGATTACTGGGTGTTCACCCTTCTGGACCCCCGCTACAAAGAGAATTTCTCATCTCTCATTCCTCCGGTGGAGAGGACAAGCAAAATGGTGCAATACCAGAAGGTTCTTGTCGAAAAATTGCTCCAAAATTTTCCATCTGACAACGCTGGCGGCAGAGTACGTGCTACCTTGGCCAACCGAGAAGGGGAGAAAAGGGGAGCACACAGCAGTTCCGACAAAGGCAGGGCAACACTCTCCAAGGCGTGGGACACCTTCATGACACCCCGCCAGCACCCTCACCCTGATGCGCAGCCTAGTGTCACAAGGAGGGAAAAGTTTTGGAAGATGGTGAAGGAGTACGTAGCAGACCGTGTCAGCGTCCTCAATGATCCCTCTGTGCCTTACAACTACTGGGTGTCCAAGCTGGACACGTGGTATGAACTGGCACTCTACGCCTTGGAGGTGCTGGCCTGCCCTGCCGCCTGCGTTCTGTCTGAGCGGGTATTTAGTGCTGCTGGTGGCATCATAACAGATAAGCGTATCCGCCTTTCCACCGAAAATGCTGATAGGTTGACACTTATAAAAATGAACAAGGCCTGGATTTCCCCTGACTTCTCCACTCCACTGGAGGAAAGCCCCGGGTGAACATAAAGTCACTTTAGATATGTTATTTACAATGATGTGAATACTCTGTATTCCCATTCACCCCTTCCACCCAAAAAACGGGTATATGGTTGACTCTTAATCTTCTCATCCTCCTCCTCCTCTTCCATATGCCCAGTGATATAATTTTTATATAGGGCCAGCTCACCAGCGGGCCCAGTGATATAATTTTTATATAGGGCCAGCTCACCAGCGGGCCCTGTTTGACAATTTTTGTATAGGTCAGCTCACCAGCGGGCCTTCTCATATAATGTTTTATTGGGTCAGCTCTCTAGCGGGCCCTCTCATATAATGTTTTATAGCGTCAGCTCACTAGCGGGCCTTCGCATATAATGTTTAGGATGGTCAGCTCCGCAGCAGACCCTCACCCATAATGTTTTAGATGGTCGGCTCAGCAGCAGACCCTCATTCCTAATGTTTTAGATGGTCAGCTTAGCGGCATGCCCTCGCCCCTAATGTTTTAGAGGGTCACCAGCAGGCCATTAATCCTAATTTTTCAAGGGTGTGTATGATGCCCTCCTTTATGTGTAATAAAGGGTGTATTGGAGTGACATTTCTGTCTAATATTTGGCAGCCCTTTCACTTAGTGCATAGGCTTTATGAGTGTTGGACCACTACCTGAACTATTGTACCACAATGTGAATGAGGCCCTCCATTTTGTGATATACAGGTTGTATTGGAGTGCCTCAGGTCCTCCCATTGAATTAAATAGGGCTGGGGTGTTCGACAGAGCAGAAGGTAGTTCTTGGCTTCATCCACTAAGTCACTTCGTCACTTTTACTCAATGGATCAGACCCCACTGTTCCGACTATAAATTTTGGACTTAACAAGGGCAAACGGACATGTTGTAAAACCTGTGGTAGCTGCGGCCTCCGTTCCTGAATGCTGTACCTTACCCGGGCCATAACCACGTTGAACACCTGCTTTACGCTGCGCACGTTTCCCTCTTAATCATGGCCCCAGTTCCGAAAAATCGATGAAATTTTTTGCAGAATTTGCAGATGATATACAAGTAAATATACAGCAAATACTGTTTGGTAACAATTTTTCGCCTAAAATCGTTTTTATCTTCCTTTTTGTGTGTTTTACGGTCAGTCTGTAAAAATGGCGTACTACGGGCGAAACATTGTTCCCAACAGCGACGTTGGAGTCCAAGATGCATCCAGACATCCTCCCTATGCTGTCCCTGAACCATTTCTGTGGTGTTTCCATCATTTTCTGACCTTTTCCTATGAACCAGGCACCCTCCCCTCATCAGAGCAGGGGGTGCCTGGTGTAATGCTCGAGTCCTCCCATTGACTTCAATAGGGCTCGGGTGCTCGGCCGAGCACTCGAGCCTCCGGGGGCGCTCGGCCAGAGCACCCGAACACCCGAGCATTGGGGTGCTCGATCATCACTAATCTTTATCTTTCTCATCTCCTCAAGAAGTCGAGTGAAGCCGTCTGTTCGAAGACGCTATTCAGGCTCTTCTGGACTAGATTGTCCTGGAACAGGGGTTCAGGATTCTATTCAAGCCTTTTTGTGGTGACAAAAAAAAAAAAAAAGGGGACGGTGGATGCCGCCCTATTTTGGGTCTGTGAGATCTTAAAGGGATAGTAATACTTAAAATGTAAAAAAAAATATGTTGTAGGGTTTATCCCCCTGAGTAAAACAAGAGTACTCCCACTGCTGAAAAGTGTTTCATTCAAAAGTTATTAATTTTCAAAGTTGAATTTTTTAGGTGCAATATCACAGTGGCCTGAAATTGTACAGTGGCGCTGTTGCTACACCATCCTATGGAGATTTATGGTCAACTGACCAGAGCTGTCCATAGGATCATGTAGCAACAGCGCCACTGTACAATTTCAGGTCACTGTGATATTGCACCTAAAAATTCAACTTTGAAAATTAATAACTTTTGAATGAAACACCTTTCAGCAGTGGGAGTACCCTTGTTTTATTCAGGGGGATAAACACTACAACATATTTTTTTTACATTTTGCATTCACTTCCTTACACATCACGGTTGGATTGCGAACTTAGTCAAGTCTGACCTTGTTCCGTCTCGGCACCTGGGTCTTCTGTTCGATACTCAGAGGTGCATGATTTTTCTACCGGACGAGGTAACCATCAATTTGCTCAAAGGGTCTCTATGATCCTATCCCGCTATTGGATACAGGTTCCGAAGTTGTCTTCTCTGATGGGGTAGTTCATCTCCACGATAGAGGCGGTTCCATTTGCCATGGTACACACCAGGGAACTTCAGGGATTTGTGATACGGACATGCAGGGTCTGACCGATCATCAAACACTATCGATCACCCCCCCCCCCCCTCATGTCGAGTTGAGCTTGGAGTGGTGGTTGGGCCTTCCAATCTCCTACAAGGAAGATCCTTCCGGATTCCCTACTGGACCGAGGTCACAATGGATGCCAGCCTCCTGGGCTGGGGAGCTGTTCTGGGACGCTTTTGCGCTCAGGGAAAGTGGTCCATTGAGGAGTCCCTTCTTTCCATCATTGGGAGTGTCAACTGGAGGATGGGCCAGTCTGAGTGGAGTCCGACTTCGCCACGGCAGTGGCTTACATTGACAGACAGGGCGGGACAAGAAGTCTCGCTGCTTGGTTAGAGGTCAAGGCCATTCTGTCCTGGGCAGAGGTTCATGTTCCGGTCATTTCCGCAGTGCTCATTCCAGACGTAGACAACGTCATGGCAGACTTCCTCAGTCGTCACACAGTCAACAGCGTAGAATGGGAACTACATCCGGAGGTGTTTCAACTTCTGGTTCTGAGATGGGGAGTGCCCCAGTGGATCTGATGGCAATGGGACACAACAGGAAGGCTCCGCCGTTTTGCTCTCTGTGGAGCGTCACTCTAACTCTGCTGCTGATACAATGTCCATTCCTGGACATTCTCTCTGGCCATTTTTCCTCTCTCTCTCTCTCTCTCTCTCTCCCTATGTTTATATGGGCGTTACGGACATTGTAATTGGTACGTTGTCCGGCAATTCTGATTGTTCAGGATTGACATCGTCAACCCTGGTATCCGGAGTTTATGACCCTATCTGTGGTGGAGCCATTTCTGCTCCCCTCTCGTCCAGCTCTTCTTCTACAGGGTTATCTGTGGAAGACGATGTTCTTCGGCTCAATTTGACGGCCTGTATGTTGAATCCTCTATGTTATGGAAGAAAGGGTTTTCTTCTGCTGTGGTTTCTACTATGCTTAGTGTCATAAGCCTGTTTCTTCCACGATCTATCACCGTGTCCGGTCGATATTTGTGTCTTGGTGTGCTGACAGAGATCTGTCTCATGACTTTGATCTTCCCACTGTCCTGTCCTTTTGGTTGGACGGTGTTGGCAAGGGACTCAGTCTGAGTTCTCTTACGGTTCTTACTTCGGCGCTTTCTGTCGTTTTCCATAAACGCAATGCTATCTTCCTGACTTCAGAGGTTTCTTCCAGGGTGTTGCTACTGTGCACCCTGCCTTTCAGAGTCTGGCTCCTCAGTGGGACCTTAATCTGGTTTGGGGATTCTCCAGCGTTCCCCCTTTGAGTCCTTGGCTACTATTCCTTTGCGCCTTTTGTCGTGGAAGATGGCCTTTCCTCCGGCTATTGTGTCAGTTCGCCGGGTGGCGGACTTGCAAGCTCTGTTCTGTAACCACCTTATCTGGTGTTTCACAAGGATAAGGCTGTGCTTCGCACCTCTAGGAGTCCTTGCCTAAAGTGGTGTCCGAGTTCCACATCAAGCAGGAGATTGTGTTGTCCTCTTTCTGCCCTAACCCTTCCTTTGTCAAGAAGAGGGATCTCTACTTGTTGGATGTTGTGCGTTGTCTCAAGTTTTATGTTCATCACCCTGAGTCTATCAGGAAGTCTGACGCCCTGTTCGTCATTCCTGAGGGTCCTAGGACAGGAAGCCCCGCATCCGGGGTACCTTTTGCATCTTGGATTATGTCTTCTAATCGTGTAGCTTACAAGTTGAGGGGTAAGCATGTTCCCTTTCGGGTTAAAGCCCATTCTACCAGGTCATTTGGGGTCTCTTGGGCCTCCAAGAATCAAGCGTCTGCCGCTCAATTGTGCCGGGTGGCCACTTGGTCTTCTGTGCACCCCTTCTTGAAGCGCTACCGTGTGGATGCCAGCTTTGGGAGGAAGTTCCTGGAAGAAGTTTTGCCTGTCTAGGATCTTTCTTTTCTGCGGTTTTCAGTGTTCCTTACTGTTGAGCCCTATTGGCTCTGGTTCAGTGTGCTGTGTAACAGTTCTTGGGGTCTGTTTTTACCTCTAGTTGGTGTCCGTTGACACCTCTGGTTAGTTGGGATCTCTGACCGGTTTGTTCATGGAGGTCCTGGTGACTTTGGGGGCCTTGCGCCTGGTCCTTGCCTTCTTCCCACCTCAGGGTAACTCAATGGTTGGACATCCCAGAGTTACCAGTAACCTGTATTGGGCGACAGTGAAAATAGGATTTTAGTCTTACCTGTTAAATCCTTTTCACTTAGTCCATACAGGTTACTGGTCTCCCACCCTGTCAAGAGACCATGCTTGGCTCTCCTGTGGCATTATGTGGGAGTCCTTCGGGGCATGCTCACAGGAGTCTTCTTTCCTTCTACTATCTAGTCTGGTTAGTTCTCAAACAATTCTGGGCAGGCTGGGTAGACTGCAGCCTGAGAGGGAAGGGAGCTTCACCCCCTGCATACATTTAGAGAATGTTCCTGCCTACTTAAAGGGGACTGACGCCTCCCGGAGTTACCAGTAACCTGTATGGACTAAGTGAAAAGGATTTAACAGGTAAGACTAAAATCCTATTTTACTGACGAACACTAAGCCTATAACTGCATTTTTATCTAACAAATAATTTAAAGTTAGTAAGTTAGGTGCCAGTGAGATACCTTAGTTGGTTATTGCACCAGCTGTAGTATCTGTTTAAGCTGCAATGTTGCAGGTTCTAGTCCCAGCAAGGTCAGTTCAGCCTTTCACCCTTCCGAGGTAGATAAAATGAGTTCAGGACATACTTGAAAACCAGAGATAATCTCAATGTATTCTTCATGGTAAAACACCAAAAACCACAGAGTATTATGAAGCAATGTGTTTTACATGCCCTCTGGTGACCACTCGTACCGGAATGCCCGGAACTGTCCCGTATTGGAGGTCTGTGTCTCGCATCCGGGGTCACCCCCCACTGGGACAACAAACAGTCCCAGAATGGAGCAACAAAGCCGGCACCTGTGACCCACAGCACAAACAATCTCTGAGGCCACTCAAAGTCAATGACACAGCTTATAGCGCAGCACGCACCACCACCACCACCACCAGCAGCCAACGAAATGTATTTGCTATATGGTCCTCATTGGCTGGCTGAGCCAGTCAATGAGGACCATATAGCAAATACATTTCATTGGCTGGCTGGTGTGTGAGACAGCTGGGATGGCGCCGGTATGCTGGCTCTGCGAGTGAGACTGAGTGAGACTGAGTCCCGTGGCTGAGGCTCCCGCCGGCGCTGACTATCTTTCTCAGGCTGAGCCGGACACAGAGTAAGAGTTCCCACTCACCTAGAAACCTAGGTAATGGTACGTTGGCATGCATAGTTGTACATGGCGAGCGATGGGAACTGCGAGGGTGTGTGCTTCATATGTGAAGCAGTCCATGGCATGAGATAGACTTTTTAGAGATTGTGGGAGGGATATGTTGTCACATAACTTTTCATGTGTAATTCACAGATTTGAAACAAACTCATGTGAGAAATTTGCTTCATCAAAACACTCAGTAGGTGGTGTGAGGACAAGCTTAAGTGAACAACCACCCTGAGACTGTCTCCTTTCTGCATTGCAGATCTCGGTTAACCTTTTAACCCTTTGAGTGCTAGAGGGGTACCCCTCTGGCACATAACTCTGGACCCCTCTGGTCCATGACTCCTTGAATGCTAGAAGAAATGTATTAAAGGGATAGTAATACTTAAAATGTAAAAAAAAATATGTTGTAGGGTTTATCCCCCTGAGTAAAACAAGAGTACTCCCACTGCTGAGAGGTCTTTCATTCAAAAGTTATTAATTTTCAAAGTTGAATTTTTTAGGTGCAATATCACAGTGGCCTGAAATTGTACAGTGGTGCTGTTGCTACACCATCCTATGGAGATTTATGGTCAACTGACCAGAGTTGTCCATAGGATCGTGTAGCAACAGCGCCACTGTGCAATTTCAGGCCACTGTGATATTGCACCTAAAAAATTCAACTTTGAAAATTAATAACTTTTGAATAAAACACCTCTCAGCAGTGGGAGTACTCTTGTTTTACTCAGGGGGATAAACCCTACAACAGTTTTTTTTACATTTTAAGTATTACTATCCCTTTAAAGACCTTTCAAGCATTCAAGGTTACACTTTTAACACCTGTGGAGAAGCCTATTGAGACTTAACCCTTTGGGTGTCAGAGAGGTATCTAACTCATTGTGTTGGATACCACTGTGGCGCTCAAAGGTTTAAGGCCATATTCACAAAAGAAAAGAGAAGTAATTCTGCAACAAACAAACTGCATTATAGTGGACAAATACAACTTTCCATTGATGTACATGGGGCGTTAAACCCTTTGAATGCTAGGGAGATCTCCAACACATTGTGAAACAATGCACTGGAGTTCTCTCCAGCATTCATGGGGTTAAAATCCCCATTTAAATCCATGGGGGATTGTAGGATTTATTTCTTCCCTATAGTCATCCCTAGAAACTTCCAAAATGAGTTGACCCTGAGATCTCTGGATTACTAACCCTAAACGATACCCATAAAATAGATTACAGGGGCTATGTACCTGCTTGCTGTAAACCGGAGGCACGCTAGTCAGTTCTCATAACATGTTATAACTTAGAGATCTCACTGCCCGTAAACACACAACACAAACAAGGCTTCTCCCTCTGCCTTTCTGCTAGAAATTGCACCAATTTAGAGACCAAAGAAACAGTAACTTTCTATAGATTCATATAGAAGGAAACATTGGACATTGTCACCTTGAAAATTTGGCCTTTCACCCTGAGATCTGAATCAAAACCCTGAATCTCAGAGTCAAACCCTAGGAGTTCCCAGGTATTCCTATAGTGTATCTGTTTAGCCCCAGAACTGCTTCTCATTTATTTTGTGAACAAGACCTTTGTAGCTTAAAGGGATAGTAATGGTTGCTTTTAACAGTTTAATATTGTAGATATTAAAAAAATATATCCGGTCTCTCAAACATATATAGTTTGAGACATATACGCTTCTAAAGTCCCTCCCGCCCTTTTCACATACGTCAGCGCTCTAGCTGACAGCATGAGATTCTGGTCCTGGGACCGGATGGCAGCTGCTCAGCAGAGCTGAAATAGCTCTATCTAAAAAGAAATACTTCATTGGAACGGTCTACAAAGTGTGCCTGGTTTGCAAGCACACTTTGTAGACCGTTCCATTGAAGTATTTCTTTCTAGATATCGCTATTTCGGCTTTTCTGAAGAACCACCAGCAGGTCGCACGACCAGAATCTCATGCTGTCAGCTAGAGTGCTGATGTCTGTGAAAGGGGTGGGAAGGGTGAACTTTAGAAGTGTATATCTCTCAAACTATACATGTTTGAGAGACCAGACTTACATCAATTCATTTCTTTTTCTAATATGTACAATATTAAATGTTGTTAAAAGCAACCATTACTATCCCTTTAAACTTATGAACAGAATTCAGTCACACAACAATGCATTACATAGCTTATGAAACAATCCATGTTAATGTCCTGAAGTCCAAGATGGCCCTTGTTCCTTATATTAGTTAATTTGGGTGATTTGTTTTATTTTTATTTGTTAGCTGTATAATGTGGTAGTAGTCAAGCCCGTTTTCCATGTTACCCTTTTACATTATCAGGCTCACAAGTCCATTCCGTAAAGACATCCTTGCGACTTCCATTCATAGAGAAGCAGTTATTGATCACAAAAGAAACTGTATAATTACCAGAAGCATAAGTTGCTAGGGGCACTCTCTAATTCAAGGATCAGCCTCCACAACAGATGGTCTTTTCAGATCATCTGGCCTGCACTGCTGAAATGGGGGAAGGATGGGAAAGACCAGGTATAGATAACTGGATAAGGACAGGCACCACGGGTTCAATCATTTGTTCCAGAGACAGTAACTAGACACAAGGAAGTGTAAAAGGACATAGGGCCTTATATAGGAAGCTAAAGAGGTGCAGTTCAGGAGAAAACCAAGAGCATGTAGGGGACAAATCAAAATGCCACAAATTCTCATTGACTAAAATGGTAATTTTAACCATTTTAATGCTTGTGAGGTCTAAAATGCACTGCAAAGTAACATAAAAAATTGGAACCTTGATTAAAGTTTGCATATTTGAAAACTGAATTAAAAACCGCCTATATGTCATGTTAGACAAAAAACTAGCAAATGTATAGTTAAGGCGATAGTCATACTTGTTACCATATGCTAATTGCAGTACCAGTGCGGTACTAGTGATGTTTCATATGCTAATGAAGCCCTTTCACTCAGTTGTCATATGCTAATGAAGGTTTTCAGTGACAATTCATATGCTAATGCAGCTCTGTGCTGTACCAGGACATTTTCACTTTCCCCAGAGATAAAAGTATGAATATCTTCTAAACTAAACATTCGCTGGAATTTTGGTTAACATGACACATAGCAGTTTTGAATGACGTTTTCAAATATGTAAAGAAAATTAAAAAATTCAAGGTCCACGTTAAATACCTTGTATTCCATGCTAACTTTGTATAAATTCTCTATATGTTTTCTGAGGCGTGCAGTCTAGGCCTTATATACATATGCTCTTTGATACCTCCAGTTCCTGTCTTTTCTAGGGCTTCCATTCCTATAGCTATCTTGATAAGTAATAATGTTTTATCCTATACTGTAACTAGCTATGGATGTTTGTCAGAAGCGGTCATGCACAGCAGAGATGGCTGCATGCACTGCAGTCATGTGTAGCACAGACTGCCCATGTCGCGACTGTCTTGGGCCCACGAAGGTGTGCAAAAAGGACTCTGGTCTGAACTTGGAGCGCCCTGCAGTGCGGGCAGTCTGTACTGCACATGACTGCAGAGCCGCCAGTGTTGGCCCGTGTACACGGACTTTAAAACTAGTTGTCTATAAACTGCTTGAGATGTATCAACCATTCCAAATAGAAGAGCAGTGGGTACTAATCTGAATACATCAGCAGCATTAGCTCAGCACAAACAACCAAATGTATACATTCAGTAAAATGTAAGTCTAGGATAGGGTTTAAAGGGATAGTAATACTTCGTTTTATCTTTATCTTATTTTGTAGGCATTAAAAAAACATGAAGAAAGATATAAGTCTTATCTCTCAAACCTTTATGGTTTGAGAGATATTCACAAGCAAAGTTTCCCCCTCCCGCCCGTTTTACCTAGTGTAAGCCATCTCTTCTCAGATGTGGAATCTGGTTGTAAGACCAGACAGATAACAGAAGGGGACAATCTTATTCCTATGAGAACAAAGAAAACCCTGCCCCCTTGACAAGTTTTTCAGGTTTTTCCCTTATCTAAATTGAAGATTGTCCCTCTCTGCAGTCTACCTGGGCACCTCCCTTCTGCTCTGGCTGAGCAGTGTTACATCAGTAAAAGGGGCGGGAGGGGGATAACTACTCTTGAACTACAACTCTGACAGAATTGAAATAACACTCTCCAAAGTCCAAATACTCTGATGATTAATTAAAGCTGTTTTTATTATGAAGCATTACTATCCCTTTAAGGGATCTGACATAAAATAATTTAATTCTACATATGCAAGATGAAAGTACACAAACAAATAGACATATATATGTCTCATCCTAGCGTTCAGAGCTGTTCTTGGCTCCAATTTTGATAGGGTTTATGTTTTTAAGACCTGTATTTCACACTCTGCTGTAATCTTGATAAGGCTGGCTGAAACGTTGATTCCTATTAAACACTTGTTCACCACAAAAAAAAAAAAAAGGATTCCTATCAAACACTCGTTCACAGCAAGAAGTCTCCTGAGTAGTGCTTTCCTCTAACACATTGATATATATATATATATATATATATATATACATATATATACACCATTTTAATTTTTTGATTTTAGTGTCTGTTTAAGGGTTCTAATATAGGATACATTACGGTGTGTGGTGTGTGGTGTGTGACGCATTGTTTTAGTTAACAAGCTTATCCTTGCCTTGATTATATGTCACGGGCACCCAGGAATGCTAAGAACTCAGTACGGTAATGTAATGCAAAATATTTATTAGAATAAATCACAGCAAAAAATATGTAGTACAACAAGCAAAGGGTTACTAGCTGGCGACACTACTACCAGAAATAGGCCTCTCGCTAGACCACAATGCTGGAGACTGTGCCGAAGCCCCTGTGAGTCTCAGCAGGAAACAGGATCGCCAGCTCTTGATTCATCGACTGGAACACTGGAACAGGCGACCACTGTGAACACTGGCTCAGTAATCTTGATCCGATGACCAGGAACACAAGGACTGCTGGACTGGAGAACTAACCCACGCCTGCAATCACCGCTAAGAAACCCTGTGACTCTGCCTGCAGTCACTATATCGAGACCCTGTGACTCACGCCTGCAGTCACCAATCAGACTCTCTGTCCACAAGAGTGGTCTGTCTTAGGCCAATGGCACAAATTGATCACAGTAAGGGGTACTCGTGATCACTGGGTCATAAACAGAGAGGGTTCTTGTACTTAGCTGGGTCATACACAGAGAGAGGGTTCTCGTACGTATCTGGGTCATACACAGAGAGGGTTCTCTTACTTAGCCGGGTCATACACAGTGCGGGTTCTCATAAATAGCCAGGTCATACACAGAGTGGGTTTTCATAGATAGCCAGGTCACACACAAAGCCCAAATACTTCGCCTAAGAACAACAACTCAAGGGCATCTGAGTCAGGCCTCAGTCTGCCTTTTAAACCCCTCCACAGGAAGTAGGAGGAGCAGCTCAGAGGGAGGAAGTAGGAAGTAGGTAGGAGGAGAGTACAGTAAGCAAACAGATAAAACAGAGGCCTGCAGCCTGCTTGAAGCCTTGCGCCTGTAATCATGCCGAAGTCAAGGTAAGCTGTGACATTATATTGTAGGCCATAATTGTTATCACTGGTTTTCACTCACGGATTCTAGCTATATTTGGTGCCACCTTTCTCATACTTATGTGTATTATCTGAATGTGTAATATTTCCTGTCTTTTATTTGGATCCTTCCTTTCTTATTATCTATAGCCTAGATTCCGTTGTAAGTGATAAATGTTATTAATGGTTTCAGGTAACAATTTCCTATTGAAGTCTATGGGGACACATTTGTAAATAAAGCCCTTAATATGAGTTATCTACTGCAGTTTACTGGACACCCATGTTAGATAATACACCTTATTGTACCTCTGTGTGTTTTTGTTTACTTGTCAGCTGGATACCATGGGCCTTATGTATAAGGACAAAGAGCATCATATACTAAGAAGAATGATGGTGGGGTAGGCACTAAAGAGTTTAAAACATAAGATGTCTTCTCCAATGTGACTAACGCTTCAAATCTGTTATTCTCTGGAGACTACGATTTCTCAATTTGGAGAGAACTTAATCCATAAACTCCATAGTATAACATGGAAATGGAGAGTACATCACAAAAGAGGAGATGCACTAAGGGCTGATAATAAGGTGATAAAGTGGAGATGACTTCTCAAGCGATATCACTTCTCCAATTCCTATGCTATTCTATGGAGTTTATGCAAGTGGGAGGGATCTTGGTGCATATGCTCCACAGATTAACATAGAAATTGAAGAAATTATATCACTGAAGAAGTCACTCCACCTCTTTCTCACCCATCAGTGCATCTCTCCTCTTTACTACCTCTTTATAATGCCTTAGTGCATAACCCCCTTGTAGTGAACTCTGAAAACTATGGGGTAGATGCACTTAGGTGTGATAAAGAGGGGACAAATTGTCTTGTGTGATAAACTACCCAAATCTATGTTATTCTGTGGACCCTACACACCAGAATATCTGAGATTTGTTTAAATAAGTTAATTCTTTGAAACTTTCACAACACTTATTACCAAATCTCTTTGCATCAGATTCATGTCATACAAAATTGTTTATGAAAATAGAGACCCCAGTTGAACTGCCAAAAAAAAAAACCTAACAAAACATGCCCTATACATTCTAATCCCTAACAAAGCAATAACATCAAAAATATTTTGTATTTATGGGAATATGAGAATATCTGTGGTTTAAATTATTCAGAAATAGTTATGGACAAAGTATTGAAAAATGTTCATCTCCCCAAAAATACAGAAAAAAAGGATTATTATAATGAATAATTCTGATTATGGAAACAAACATAACATCAAATCCTGAAACATGAATATGGTCATAATTTGTTAAATTTTTCTGTTCAACAAAAATATGAAGTCCAGAAGAAACGTATAAACTGCAAATGATGCAAAAGAAATGTTCATGTTTGGGTTAGAAAAAGTGTGGTGTTTGCAAAGGCTTTATCTAATTTGCCATACTAGATATATTGCCACCCTTTATCGATTATGTTAAGTAGTGTCTCTCACCCACCCCTGCTCACACATGGAAGTTACCCACCACTGATACATGCACTTGTTACTGTTCCTGGGGTAACCACAGCAGTGGCAATTCAGCATTTATCTTATGCTTGTCCTCTGTTTAGTGGACTACATTGCACTTCCAGATCAGTTGATCTTCTGAACTACTTGGGAGCAGCATACCTCTATTCACAATTTATTCATATTATCTGACCCCATCCGCAGTACATTTCAGAACTCACTGGTTCCTTCCTCAGGCAGATTCCTTTTAAAATTTCCCTTTTCTCTGTCACCCAATATAGGTTACTGGTAACTTTGGGTAGGTGACCGCCCCTTTAAGTAGGCAGGAACAATTCTTGAAGAGAATGCTGGGTGGAGCGTACCTCCTCTCCTTCGCTACATCTAGCCACTCCCCTCCAGTAAAATGTGTTCCTTGATGAAGACAAGGCAGGAGAACAGTTATGCTATAGTTTTAGCTTATTTTTTTTGTTTTCTGTTAGATATGGAATACCACCATTAGGCAGATTACCAATACTGACATTCCCTATTGGATAGATCAGTATCCAAGTACTGTGGTGGGCCTGTCAGCCCTGAGGGGAAAATCTTGTTCGGCAAGTTCTTTCCCTAGAAGTGGCTCACTGAGGTTTATTCTTGACAAATGGTAATCTGAAGACAGAAGACCTGCTAAAAAGGTGAGCAACCCTATGAGTGCTGAGGTCCACTTGTGCCATGCTTCCCCTCCGCACAGGGGTCTCCTTTGGAGTTCCTATTACATACTCCTGCACTCATTGGGTTTATGTGTATGTCTGCTGGGGTTTGGAGCAAATGAGTTTCTGTGGTAATTTAACCCTTTGTTTGCTGATTTGGCACCTTTTGGGGGTTATTGGCGCTTTTCCCTACTTGGTACAGTGTTTATTGGTTTATTTTTATGTGGTTTGGTGTTTGTACTACTTTCAACATTCTTTATAAGCTTTTGGAATTTGAGTTTGTGCACTTTACCGCACAGACGCCATGCTCCATTCACCTCTATGGGACTTTACAGTTTGGGACATATCTCTGCAACCGCTCAACGTAGCGACTTCAGAGATGGCTGATTTTGTTTGTCTGCCCTTGTTCTATCACCCGGTCAACGTTCTGTGTGTTTTGGGGGGGGGGCTTCGGGCACTGTTAGGGTACTTTTTAAGGGAAAACTATATTTCCCATGAGAGTTTGCTTTGTGCACTCGTTTCTGACTGGCTCCCATCGCAGAAGCCATTTTCTTCTTTCCCTTCACGAGTATCCTACGCAGGGCTTGGACTCTCCTTCTCTCCTCAGCAGATTAATGCTTTACCTGCCAGATGAGTGCACATTAGCAATTTCTGGGGTGAAATTTTAATCTTACACACTGTATTTGTTGTTTTCCTTATACTTTTAGATGTTTTGACTCTGTGAGGCTGTCAAGTCCATTGGAACTTGGGGCCTAACCTAAGACTAAGGATACTGGAGTGTCTCTGTCCCCCATTGCACATTGCTCCTCATGTTAATCAGGGTTACCTAGAGAATATTCATGTCATTTATGCCCCGCATGCGCTGCTGCCCCTGCGTCTCCCCCAGGGACCTAGAGCTACTGTGGATGCAAGAGTTTAAGGCCACTACTAGAGACCTAAGGTCTACCTTACAATGTCTTCCATCCCAATTGCAGTGGGTCTTCCTGTCTTGGCAGCCCCCTACTCCTATCAGGTCTTCCCTGACTAAAATGCAGTGTGTACCTGATGTATCAGACTCCTCTGAGGAGGAACTGTTAGTGGATTCTGACAAGGGGGAATGCTCTGCTGTGGTGTCCTCTCAGTTCTTTGGGAACCACTTTGAAGTGGACCCTGATCCCTCTGCTGAGGGCCTGATCAGGGCAGTATTAACTATGCTAAACATTCCCTTGGTTTCTGAGACTCCTGTGGACCCCTCTGATTTGTTTCAGGAGCCTAAGAAGCGGTCTACCTGTTTTCCTCCTAACCCCACTCTTGACCGTCTTGTGTCTGATGAATGGAAGTCTACTGACAAGAAGCCTTCTGTGTCTAAGAAGTTTGCTAAGTTGTATCCCTTCTCTGACACGGGCTTAGCTCAGTGGGCTCACCCCTCTAAGGTAGATGCCCCAGTTTCCAGACTTTCTAAGTCCACTGCTCTCCCTGTGGCTGCCGCATCTGTCCATAAGGTCTGGACTGACAGGAAGCTTGAAACCTCCCTGAAGACCATTTTTGCTATGGCCGGTACTTTGTTGCATCTGGCATTCGCTGCCGCTTGGGTGAACAGGGCCATTACAGTTTGGACTGAACAACTGACTGTGGCTGTTCACCAGGGCGCTGAAATGTTGCGGCTTCTTGCCAACATCTCTGAGGCTCAGCATTATGTTTCTGCTGCTATCTTTGACTCCATTCGTAAGGTGGCTAGGGTCTCTACCATATGCAAAAGAGCTAGTAACAAGGTAATCCAGACGTGGACCCCTTGCTCACAGTGCCTAGAGAGATCAGCTGCACCTCACTGATGAGGCCCAACAAGGCTAAAATGTACGTCTGGGGTTGGCTGCTTCTCTCGTTCAGAGAGGAATTGCCTGGCACTTCGTGGCTGGACTGCCTTTTGGTGGGATCAGTATGATGTGTTTCAGGATATTTCCTCTCTGTGAAAGGCACTAGTGAGCTAAAAGAGATTGCACCCTGGGTACGATACTTATCCTATAGAGCCTCATCATTTTGAGGGTAGGTTCGTTCCTAGTTGAGCGTCTCTGACTAGTTCTTTTGCATATGCAAATTGCCCTTGGGACTAGTCACCCTAAGGGTAACAGGGTAATCCAGATGTGGACCCCTTGCTCACAGTGCCCAGAGAGATCAGCTGCACCTCACCGATGAGGCCCAGCAAGGCTAAAATGTACGTCTGGGGTTGGCTGCTTCTCTTGTTCAGAGAGGAATTGCCTGGCACTTTGTGGCTTGGCTGCCTTTTGGTGGGATCAGTATGATGTGTTTCAGGATATTTCTTCTCTGTGAAAAGTACTAGTGAGCTAAAAGAGATTGCACCCTGCGTAGGATACTTATCCTATAGAGCCTCATCATTTTGAGGGTAGGCTTATTCCTAGTTGAGCGTCTCTGACTAGTTCTTTTGCATATGCAAATTGCTCTTGGGACTAGTCACCCTAAGGGTAACAGGGAAATCCAGACGTGAACCCCTTGCTCACAGTGCCTAGAGAGATCAGCTGCACCTCACTGTCTAGGCCCAACAAGGCCGAAACGTACGTCTGAGGTTGGCTGCTTCTCTCGTTCAGAGAGTAATTGCCTGGCACTTCGTGGCTGGACTGCCTTTTGGTGGGTTCAGTATGATGTGTTTCAGGAAATTTCCTCTCTGTGAAAGGCACTAGTGAGCTAAAAGAGATTGTATCCTGGGTAGGATACTTATCCTATAGAGCCTTATGATTTTGAGGGTAGGCTCATTCCTAGTTGAGCGTCTCTGACTAGTTCTTTTGCATATGCAAATTGCCCTTGGGTCTAGTCACCCTAAGGGTAACAGGGTAATCCAGACGTGGACCCCTTGCTCACAGTGCCTAGAGAGATCAGCTGCACCTCACTGTCGAGACCCAACAAGGCTGAAACGTATGTCTGGGGTTGGCTGCTTCTCTCGTTCAAAGAGGAATTGCCTGGTAGACATGTGCAAATTAATTCAGAGACATTCGGCCAATCCGAAACTCAAGGGTCATTCGGAAAAAATGATCCGACTCCGAACAGCCCAGGTCCGAAATTCATCGAAACTTTCGGAAGTTTTGGCAATCTACGCATTTCCAAAAGTTTTGACTACTTTTGACCAGGACTTTTTTGTACTTCCTGTGCGCGCTCAATTACTTTCCCTCCATAATTTTCCCTCCATGTCTCTAGTCCAATTCCATTCTCCGTTTCATGCACTACTTCCCTCTTTTGTCTGTATTCGAATAGCCTTCTTCGTTTCATGATGGGGGTTGGACCAATGACACAGTCACACAGACAGACAGCCTGCATTTCCTCATTGCGTTGTTGGAGCTCAGACACAAAAGAAGAGATTAGAGAGTGTCCAGTTGTTGTGTAGGCAGGCAGGTAGCATTAGGCTAGGCATAGGTAGGAAGCCAGCATTAGTTCCAGTTATTGCCACTGCAAGAGCGAGTAATATTTGTTCCTGTGCAAAATATAAAAAAATATTAGGTATTTGTTCGAATACAGGGCCGGCCCTTACATGGGTCCCAGTGGGTCCATGGTCCCAGGCGGCACTTTGACAGGGGCGGCAATTTGCCGTCCCATAGCATGTTTATTTTGTGCCAGTTCTGTGTTGCAGGGTGTCCCATCAGTGTGACTGTCAGCAGCCAGGCAGCCCTATGCTCACTCAGTGGCGATGCCTGTTGGCTGCCTCAGTGACATGAATTATGTGATAGTCAAACATTATGCCTATTTTGTATTGTTTATCACCCACCTAAAGTCAAGACTTGAGTAAATAGGTCTACCGTCCCAGATTTGCTAGAGAGGTTTTACAAATACAGGAGGGTGCCCCCTGTACGAAATGAGTCTAAACATTTGGGATCCCTAGTATGAGTGCACGACAGTGCATGATGTGTCCTGAACAGGATTGCTGTGAGGTGTCTCCACCCGGAAGGTGCTGGCCGGGCTGAGCTTCAACATTGTGACAAATGGCCAACTAAGAGCAGCGTGCCAGACTTAATCTGCAGCCATAGCATCACCCCCTCCTACTCTCCGGGTCCCGCTGACTGGCAATAACAGGTGAGTCACTAAGAGATCTGAAGCCTTTCCGGGAGTCCTTTCACTTGGAAAGGGGCTAGGTATTACTTGGGGGAGTTGCCTCGTGTGTAAATAATTTCTAGGTGGGAGATGAATGTGCATCACTTATGTGTTTCCTAACAGTAGTTAGAATACAACTCCCATCATCCCCTGATTATGACGTTGGGAAATGCCCAGCAATTACCGTAGAGCCCTGTAGTGCACACTCACGGAAAACGGTGATATTGCTATACTAAGACAATGCTGTATAGATGTCAAGCATTTTTTTTTTATTTCTCTCCTGTGTTGCAGTTCGTTCACAACAGAATGTCTGAATTTTTCTTTTTAACACATTACATCTATCACATTACAATCATTGATGTTTATTCTTGATGTAGTATGAAACACTACAATGTATATACACATAGACTTATCTGATATGAGGGGAAATCAGGATAGGAAAACGAAAGAGAGGAATTTGGGTACTAAAGAGGGACAGTAGGGTAGGAGGCTGGTACCAGAAAATGAAACCTTAATCTTTATCCATGTACTAACATAGAATGTGACATGTAGTTTGTCCATGTTCGAGTCGACCACTTATGTTGAGTAGGATGTGACAGGCATGGGTTTTCGATGTTTGAGCATATGCTAAATTGAATGACAGGCATGGGTTTTCGATGTTCGAGCATATGCTATATTGAAGGACAGGCATGGGGTTTCGATGTTCGAACATGCTAAATTGAATGACAGGCATGGGTTCTTGATGTTCGACGTTTGCATTGTGACTGGCATCCCATGCTGGAGTAGAGGTGACATGCACAGACTGGCAATGTACGACAATGTCCGTTTTTGGGATGGATCTTTTTCTAAATGCACACCCTGTCTGCAAAGAATGATAGTAGCGTGCACGGAGGCACACTGCTATAATTTAACCCATGTTAAATTCGGCCGAATAATTCAGAATGGATCAGAATTTCGTTCGAATCGAATAGGCCCGGTCCGAAATTAGGATCATCCGAATTAGAAAAAAAAAATTAGTCCGAATTTGAATTTTACCAAAAATTTTGCCCATGCACAAGTCTATTGCCTGGCACTTCGTGGCTAGACTGCCTTTTGGTGGGATCAGTATGATGTGTTTCAGGATATTTCTTCTCTGTGAAAAGCACCAGTGAGCTAAAAGAGATTACACCCTGAGTAGGATACTTATCCTATAGAGCCTCATCATTTTGAGGGTAGGCTCATTCCTAGTTGAGCGTCTCTGACTAGTTCTTTTGCATATGCAAATTGCCCTTGGGACTAGTCACCCTAAGGGTAACAGGGTAATCCAGACATGGATCCCTTGCTCACAGTGCCTAGAGAGATCAGCTGCACATCACTGACGAGGCCCAAAAAGGCCAAAATGTACGTCTGGGGTTGGCTGCTTCTCTCGTTCAGAGAGGAATTGCCTGGCACTTCGTGGCTGGACTGCCTGTTGGAGGGATCAGTATGATGTGTTTCAGGATATTTTCTCTCTGTGAAAGGCACTAGTGAGCTAAAAGAGATTGCACCCTGGGTAGGATACTTATCCTATAGAGCTTCATCATTTTGAGGGTAGGCTCGTTCCTAGTTGAGTGTCTCTGACTAGTTCTTTTGCATAGGGTCTCTACCATGTCTGTGGTTGTGAGACGGGCTCTTTGGCTCAAAAATCTGGCCTACGGATACTACTTCCAAGAAAGCCTTACTTTCTTTACGTTTTCAAGGTACATCTTTGGGCCGGAGGTTAAGGACCTCATTAGTGAGGCCACAGGGGGTAAGAATACCCTGCTGCCCTTAGTTCCTAGGAAGAAGCCTCCAGTCAAGCGAAATAGTTTTTTCCAGGCTGAGGTGTGTGTCGTGAACCAGGCGGTTCCCCAGGCTCTGTGCTCCTCCTCCAAGCCCAAACAACAATGGAGGGCCAAGCAGTCCTCCACCAAACTCAAGGCTTCCAAACCTGCTTTGGCATGACTCACCGAACCCCGGTCCCCACGCCCCTGTAGGTGGTCGTTTGTGCCACTTCTTCAGTGTCTGGACAGACACCGTGGCGGATCCGTGGATTTTGCAAGTTGTGTCAGAGGGTACAAGATCCCTTTCCCCTCTCTTCCTCCGTTCAGGTTCTTTCCTTCTCACACTCCTCAGGGAGTGGAGAAGCACTGTCTCTTCAACAGCGTGATCCAGACTCTTTTGGATAAGGAGGTTCTGGAACCGGTTCCCGTGCTGGAAATGGGTTCGGGGTTTTACTCTAACCTGTTTGTGGTTTCCAAGAAGGATGGCAGCTGTCATCCGATTTTGCACCTAAAAGATCTCAATTCCTTTGTGGTCATAGCGGCCATGTCTCCTGGGGAGTTCCCCGCCTCCCTGGACCTTAAGGATGCCTACCTGCACATTGCTATCCGTCTAGAGAGCCGGCAGTATCTCTGGTTTGCTTGCGACCAAGGGCATTTTCAGTTTTCTGCTCTTCCCTGTGGTCTAATGACGGCCCCCCAGGTCTTCAGTAGCGTCCTGGTTGCTTTAGTGTCTGTACTCCACTGGCACAGCATCAGAGTTACTCCATACATGGACAACTTGCTCCTGAAGGCCCCCACTCCAGAGCTTCTTCATAAGCAGGTCAAGGACTGTATTCACGCACTCACCCATCATGGATGGATTCTCAACATAGACAAGTCGGACCTTGTACCACCTCAGAGACTGGTGTTCCTGGGCCTTCTATTCGACACCAAGTAGGGCACGGTGTTTCTCACAAAAGAGGTGGCCCACCAAATCGTCCACACAATGTCTGGCTTATGATCCAGTTCTGGCCAAAAAGCTGACCTCTCTTGTGCGGAAGTAGTTCATTTCTACCATAGAAGCAGTATCCATGGCTCACACCAGGGAACTTCAGAGGTTTGTGATCCATGTGTGCAGGGGTCAGCTGGATCTCCTGAAGATGTCGGTGTCTCTTCCCCTTCACGTGGAGCTGAGCCTGTCGTGGTGGCTCAGCCTCCCCAGTCTGCTGAGGGACTGTCCCTTCGTAATACTCTTCTGGACTACCGTGACGATGGATTCCAGCGTCTCCGGCTGGGGAGCGGTCCTGGGTCACAGCAATGTCCAGGGTCAGTGGTCTCCGGAGGAATCTCTCCTCCCCATCAATGTGCTGGAGCTTTGGGCGATATATCTTGCTCTTCGCCACTGGACGTACCAGTTGAGGGGATGCCCAGTCAAAGTTCAGTCCGACAAAGCCACGGCCGTGGCCTACATTAATAAGCAAGGTGGTACAAGAAGTATCGCAGCTTGGTTGGAGGTCAAAGCTACTTTAACCTGGGCAGAACATGTTCCTTCCATATCTGCAGTTCATATTCCCGGCGTAGACAACATGCTGGCAGACTTCCTAAGTCGACACACCAAGGACTCTGGAGAGTGGGAACTGAATCAAGATGTGTTCAAACTCATTGTTCAGAAGTGGGGACTTCCTTGCATTGATTTGATGGCGACAAAGCAAAATCGGAAGGTTCAGTTGTTCTGCTTCCACTAGAGGGACCCTCTAGCTCTGGCAGTGGATGCTATGTCGATCCCATGGCACTTCCCTCTGGCGTACATCTTTCCTCCTATTCCCGTGCTACACAGGGTGTTGCGGAAAATGCATCTGGAGGGTTCTCCAGTCATTCTGATTGCTTCATACTGGCCTTGTCAGGCTTGGTTTCTGGAGCTCCTGGATCTTTCAGTGGTGGAGCCCTTTTGGCTTCCCTGGCATCCAGATCTTTTTCTGCAGGGGAACCCTTAGAAGGAGGATGTGGACCATCTGGGTTTGACAGCATGGAAATTGAATCCTCAATATTGAAAAAGAAGGGTTTCTCTTCAGGTGTTTTAGTCACTATGCTTCGTGCCCATAAACCTGTTTCCTTTAAAGTGTACCACAGCGTCTGGTCCACCTTTATCTCTTGGTGTACCGATAAGGATCTTTCTCACAAATTTGAACTTCCTACAGTCCTGTCTTTTTTGCAGGACTGGGTAGATAAGGGCCTCAGCTTGAGTTCCCTTAAGGTTCAAACTTCCGCGTTCTCTGTTTTCTTTCAGCGACACATTCTCGTCCTTCCAGATGTCAAGGTTTTCTTTCAGGACGTTGCTCATGCTTGTCCTGTTTTTAGGAATCCTGCTCCTAAATGGGATCTTATTTTGGTCTTGGGCATTCTTCAGCGCCCTCCATTTGAGTCTTTGGCTACTATTCCCCTGCGTATGCTGACTTGGAAAATTGCCTTTCTCCTGGCAATTGTGTATGTTCGCAGTGTCGTGGAGTTGCATGCCCTGTCTTGTAAACCACTCTTTTTGGTGTTTCACAAAGACAAGGCTATTCTTCCCACTTCTCAGGAGTTTCTACTGAAGGTGGTCTCTGAATTCCACATTAATCAGGAAATCATGGTGCCCTCTTTCTGTCCTGACCCTACTTCTGACAAGGAAAGGGATCTTCACTTGCTGGATGTGGTGCGATGCCTCAAGTTCTATGTGCACCGCACTGAGTCTATGCGCCAGTCTGATTTTCATCTTTCCTGAGGGTCCCAGGGCAGGGAGACTTGCATCCAAGGTGACCATAGCATCTTGGATTAAGTTTGCTATTTGTAAGGCTTACAAACTGCAGAAGGAGCCTGTTCCATTTAGGGTTTTGTCTCATTCCACTAGATCCATTGGGGCATCTTGGGCTTACAAGAATCAAGCCTCAGCTGATCAGTTTTGCAAGGCTGCCACTTGGTCATCTGTGTACATCCTCTCTAAACACTACATTGTTGATGTGCTGGCATCGGCTGACGCTAGCTTTGGAAGGAAGATCCAGGAGGCAGTCTTGCTCATCTAGGTTCTCCTTTTGCCTCTTCAGTAATACTTCACTTTTGAGCCCAGTTGGCTCTAGTTCAGTGTGCTGTGCTACGGTTACTGGTGTGTTTATACCCCAGTTTTGTGTCTGTTGACACTTTGTTGTTATTGTTGGGCTGTCTATGATCTGATGGTTCATATATGCTCTGGTGACATTTTGGGGCCCTGCGCATGGTCCTTGCCTTACTTCCTACCTCTGGGAAACTCAATGGTTGGACATCCCAAAGTTACCAGTAACCTATATTGGATGACAGAGAAAAGAGGATTTTAGTCTTACCTGTTAAATCCTTTTCTCTTAATCCATATAGGTTACTGGTCTCCCACCCTATTAAGGGACCATGCTTGGCTCTCCTGTGACTGAACGTGGGAATCCTTTCGGGTTCATGCTCACAGGAGTCTTCTTTTCCCTTCTTACTACCTAATCACTAGTTAGTGTCTCAAATCTTACTGGGGGGAGTGGCTAGATGCAGCTAAAGAGAGGAGGTAGGCTTCACCCAGCATTCTCTTGAAGAATTGTTCCTGCGTTCTTAAAGGGGCGATCGCCTACCCAAAGTTACCAGTAACCTATATGGACTCTCCCCTTCAGGTCCATAGATGCCTTTTCAAATTCCTCATCTGTGGAGTAGTTCCTGCGTAAACACAGGAACTGCCCTACCGGAATATTGGCAATTTGGGACCAAAGATGGGATGACCGGGTGTGAAGGAGACTATTGCCACTAATTGGTTTTCTATCATTTGCAGTCATAACCGCACCTAATTTTGAATTACTAGTATGGACCAATTCAAGAAAAGGTACAGTAAGATCATGATGACTAACTGTAAATCTTAAATTGTAGGAATTCGTATTCAAGTATTCTCCAAACAGGGACGCCTCCTCTTTTGAAAGGAATACATGGAAGAAACTCTCCATCATTATCACTGATTTCAAAGTAATGAAAATAGCAAAAAAAAAATGCATTTTTTGCAGGAAGGAAATGACATTTTCTGCATTTTTTGGTTTTGAATTGAGACATTTCACCCATCGCTACTTCCCAGCATTTCCTTATTTCTATGGTGTAGATGTAAGTATAGCAGAAAGTATAGGATACATTTACAAAGAAAAGAGAATTCTTGAGCAAATTCACCTTAGCAATCAATTAAAAATCTCTATATATTTAAAATTGTAAACCCTTCAGTACTAGAGAGGTCTGCATTGAGGACATATCTAGCATTTAAGAGATTAACCCTTTAAGTGCCAGATAGGTATCCACCACAATGCAGGAGATATCTATCTGGTATTCAAAGGGCTAATGTTAAAGGGATAGTAATGTTTCACAAAAACAGCAGTTCCAATTAATCTTCATAGTATTTGGGCCATAGAGAGTGTTATTTCAATACTGTCAGAGTTATAATTCAAGTGTAATTGAATGATACAGTATCCCCCTCCTGCCCCTTTTACCTAGTGTAACCCACCTCCCCTCAGATGTGAAATCTGGTCTTAAGACCAGACAACTCACAGCAAGGGACAATCTTCTTACTGAGAGAACAATGAAAACCCTCCCCCTCTTGACAGGTTTTTCCTTATGCTAACTGAAGATCCATCTTTACAGTCTTGCTGCTCTGGGGTAAGCAGTATTACATCAGTAAAAGGGGTGGGAGAGGGATAATTTTTCATTCGCTTGAACTACAACTCTGACAGTATTGAAATAACACTCTCCGTGGCCCAAATACAATGAAGATTAACCCCTTCCCGACAATGGATGTAAATGTACGTCCTGCAAAAATTGTCACTTAGTGACAGAGGACGTACATGTACATCCCGGGAGTTCGGGTCCCCGCGTGGCTGCACGCCATTCGTGGACTCCAAAAAATTTTTTTTAAAAAGTGACGGCCACGTGTGCGCACAGCCAGTCACTAAGGGGTTAATTGGAGCTTCTCTTTTTATGAAACATTACTATCCCTTTAAAGTCAACCTTTTTTCTGACTTTACATATTCTGTAAGTGCATAAGATGTAAAATCACACTGTCTAATTTTTGGTTATTATTATTATTTTCTTCATTTTCACCTACGGAGCAGTTGGTTTACTCCAGTATTGCTTCTCTTTTAATTTGTGGATAAAGTCCTAAGGGCCATGTGTGCAGTGAAAAGTGGAGCTATTCTGGGGCAAACCAACATCACCTTTGTTTTTAAACCCTTGACTGCTAGAGACATCTCAATGCATTATGTTGGAAACTGCTATTGCATTCATACTGTTTAAATCCACTTTTAAATCAACAGGAATGTTTATTTGTCCTCTATGGTGCACTTAGTTGTTTGACCCAGAATTGATCCACTTTAACATTGAAAATATGGCCCAAGAGAGTTGGAAATATGCCTGCTGTTACCTAAACTGAACACAGCATTATCAATAGCCATATGAGAAAAGCTTCATCATAAGAGGCATGATTTTAAGTCAAAGTTTGACTCATCTGCCAGAGATTTACAACAGTCCATTATATAATAAAATAACTGCTTGATGATCAAAATGCTGAAGGCATGTGACTTGTGCGGGAAAGCTGAACCAGTGGTTATATCTCAAGGACATTGAAGGAACATCAATTTTATGGAGCTGCCAGTGATCAATAAGCAGTTTTTACTTAAGTAGGGAGAGAACCCAGGAAGCTGGATCCAGAGTCCTAAGCGAGCAGGAACACTTTATCTTTCTTTTGGTGCCACCTTGTGGAAAGTCGTTATAGCTCTTTATATACCATTGAGGGTTGCCAACTATTCTAGAATTAAAGGAATACTAACATTGAAAGATGAAACTGGTTTATTTAATTTTGAATAGGTAACATTTGTAAAAGTTAATTATTGTATGTTATATCCATAAACCCTAATCATAAACTTGTATATTAATGCATGTGTAGACATTTGGTTATTTTCTTGTGTAGAGCTAAAGTTTTAATGTACTGAGATTAAAACCCAGTGCCCTTCAGTTCAGAAAGGTTGATAAGTTATCTGTCTATTTACAGACACTACAATTCTAGCTTCTAAGACACCCTATCAAGATAACTTTGATAATGGAAGCCCTGGAAAAGGCAGGGATGGTAGCACCCACATAGCATATATGATTAGATTTTAGGCCTCAGAAAACATAATTTTTACAGATGCAAGCTTGGAGTGCAAGATATTTAAGTATGTATAACTCCATATCATTTGTAGGTGTTAGTGTTCCTTTAATTCATGTTGTTTTTAAAGGAGAGCTGTACCCAAGGGAAAAATGTATGTAACATACATACAACAGTAGGAGACTGGTACAGTAAAATTATATCTTTATTGGCTGAATGGCTTTTGTGAATGCACCAATGTCCCTCAAGTTTCAGCTTTGCCAAATTCCCTCAGGAATACAGTAAAGTTGCAGTAAGGAAGGACTGCAAGTCTGCTGATGGGGCCACCTTCAAACCTCTGGTGGAGGTTGACATGCAAATCTCATTCTTCAATGAGTGGCCTATCCATGTCGGCACCAGCCAGTAATTTTGGCTGGTGCTCATGTGGACAAGCTGTAAGGCACACCACTCTTGAATCTGGATTGGCAGTGTGGCACAGGAGAAGGTGAGTGAAATTACACAGATGATTAAACTTCTTCAGAGGGCTGCAACAGTTCTCTCTCCCATGTGAAAGAGCCTAAGGGAGATGAAACAACAGTAAAAAAGCAGATTATATATATACCGGACTTCAGTTCCACTTTAAAGATGTAAATATACGCTTGAAATAAGCAACTCTTTTTTTATTTTTAAAGAAGGACTTACCTAGGCAGATGTCATTCATATAGCAGTCAGGTATATCTATTAACTGACTTTTGCATTTAAATTCTGCTGTAGTATATAACTGATCAATTCAATTTTTTACTACTTTGAGAATGTTTATACAGCCTTTTAACCCTTTAAGGTTTGGGAAAATCTGAGGTTGCTTTCACTTAAGGACCGAGAGCAGTTCTGACCTTTTAGACTATATCTTTGTTCAACAGTGTTTTCCCTCTAAATTATAGACTGTTTTTTAAGCACAAATAGGGCTTTCTTTTGATACCCCACTTTTATGGATAACCCACCATTTACTTTATTAAAATTAAAAAAAGGTAAAAAAAAATGTAAAAAAACCCACCATTTTTGTTTTTTCTCTTGGGATCAATTGGGTTAAATTTTTATGGAGACTGCATGAAAGGTATGACCAGTTTAAAGTGGCCACTGTTCCCCCTGGGTGAAAATCCCCATGTCCATTTCCCACCCTATTTTCCCACTTTTTTATCTATGACATTTGACGGTGTGTATAAGTGTATTACATGGCTCCACAACAATCACACTCCCAGTTTTGTTTATTGAGATTTTTTTATTTTTAATAAAATATTTTTTGTAAAAAAAAATTGTGTTGTGTTTAAAAAAAAAAAAAAAAAAAAGTGTATCATTGCAGGTCAGAAATTGACCTGCATTTAGCCAGCCTCCAGAACCAGCAGTGAAGGGATTAATACCCCCAGCTGCTGTATTTTCTTTTTCCACTAGGTGTCTCCTCTCTGCTTCTCTCTCTGTTACTTTTATAGTAAGGGAGACAGAGGCAGAGGAGAGACATAGAGGCAGTATGCTTTGCATACTGCGTCTATCACTCAGTGATTGCTGCTACGGTGATCACATGACCCGGCACAAGCAAGAATGGCTGAGACTGAATGCCCCGGTCTCGGAGCATTCAGTTTCAGCCTGGAATTAATGATAGCAGCGTGTACGGAGGCATGCTGCTATTCATTTAAGCCATGACAGTCCAGGACCGTCATGGGTCCTTAAGGGTATAACAACCCATGATGGCCCAGGACCGTCATGGGTCCTTAAGGGGTTAAAATCATGTGCTGGGCCTTGTCTCTACAGCTATAAGCAGAGAGAGATCCCCACTCATGATTCTAATGGGTTATTTAAACATTCTCAATACAGTGCAATGTTCTACTTCAGCTGCAACTGCAGTGTCTCAGGGTTCATTTTGGACCCAGTGATTTTTCATTTGTTTATTAATGTTCTTGAAAAGCATATTGAAAGCAGTGTTTCAAACTTTGATGACACTAAACTATATAAAGAATACATAAAGAGGAGAATGTTTTTTCTCTCCCGTTAGATCAGATAAACTGAATGAATTGACAGATGAGGCTTAATATAGATAAATGTTAGATTATACATTTGGATTGCAGAAACCAACATGCTAGATACACATTAAATTACATTAATGGGAAACTACTTGGTGAATGCTCGTTAGAGAAAGATTTATAACTAGAGTTAGACAACAGACTTCACAGCACTGTGCATTGTCACTCAGCCCTGCAGGAGTCATTAGAGTGCTATCATGTATAAAAAGGATTATAGATGAAAGGGATGGAAGTATAATTCTACTCCATTATGCATTTTTGGTATGGTCTCAACTAGAATATGGAGTACAGTTTTTGACACCAATTCTTAAAAATACATTGTTGAACTGGGTATTGAACTGGAAAAGATCCTGAGATGTGTAATCAATCTGATAAAGGTATTGTAATTTATAAAGAGAAACTAGCCAAACTGAGCTTGTTATATTAGACAAGATATGTCTATCTTTAAGAACTGGGAAAATCTGAGGTCGTTTTCACTTAAGGACCGGAGCAATTCAGATCTTTTTGACTATGTCTTTATTCAACGGTGTTTTGTCTCTAAGTCCTTTATTTTACCCATGCAAATTATAAACTGTTTTTTCAGGGAACAGTAGGGCTTTATTTTGATACCACGCTTTTATGGCTAGCCCACCATTTATTTTATTAAAATTATAGTAAACGGTAAAAAAAATGTAAAAAAAAAAAAGCCATTTTTATTTTTTCTCTTGGGATCATTTGGGCACAATGGGTTAAATTTTTATAGAGACTGCATGAAAGGTATGACCGGTCAGTCATACCTACAAAATGGGCAGTTTTAAGTGGGCATTGTTCCCCCTGGGTGAAAATCCCAATGTCCCTCTTTCTCACCCTATTTTCCCATATTTTAAGTGATGAGAATTGGCGGTGTTTATAAGTGTACTACATGACTCCACAACAACGAAACTCCCAATATTGTTTCTTGAAACTTAGTTTTTTTAATAAAAGCTGTTATTTTTAAAACAAACTTTTTTTTTTATTTTATTTTAAAAGTGTCTCTTAGCAGGTCAGAAATGGGACTGCATCCAGCCAGCCTCCAGCACCAGGAGTGAAGGGGTTAATACCCCCGCTGCTGCATTTTTATTGACCACTAGGTGTCTCCTCTCTGCTTCTTTCTTCCTTACTTTGATCGTACGGCAAAGAGAGACACAGATCAGACACAAAGACAGTGTCCTTGACAACTACCTTTTCCAGTCTAAATGCCGGTGCGTGTGATTGCTCCTGGAGCGATCACGTGTACCAGCAGAAAAGACACAGTCTGAAACAGAGCGCTCAGGTACCGGGGAGCTATTTATTAAAACAGCTGAGCAAAAAAGAAGGGCACTTTTGACTAAAACAAAGGCAGGGATTTTTTTGCAGCAAGGGCAGTAAAGTTGTGGAATTATTTGCCCTTTG
Organism: Rhinophrynus dorsalis; assembly: GCA_037306005.1. NCBI lineage: Eukaryota > Metazoa > Chordata > Amphibia > Anura > Rhinophrynidae > Rhinophrynus > Rhinophrynus dorsalis. Next base: position 337,536,898 of record CM074718.1, read on the forward strand.
GGAAGCTGTTATTGCAGATACTGTAGATGGAAATAGCTTCAGTATGGTCTTTTTTGTTTTCCTCTGGATCAACAAAAAGGGGTTATATGGCCAACGTTGAACTTGATTGATGCATGTCTTTTTTCAACCTTAGCTATGTTGCAAGGGCAGACAGAGGGAGTTTCTATTGCCCTTATTTACAGCTGACTAGGTTAGTCCTTCTGTTAAAACACGTATTCCAATTCACCTTTAAAACCCACATGACGGAATGAGATAATTGATGACTGATGAGCTAAATAATTAAGATATTTTTCCTGGAGACCCCACTGAAATAAATAATACCAGAGAGACCACATTCCTGGAGACTTCAGATGAAACCTGTTGGCTTGTTAAATCAGTACGCATGTGACTCAGCAGTTCCTTATTTTATCCACACATGAAACAGCTTCTTACCTCCAGAAAAGGGGTCTCTCTCTGTTTGCTCAGTGGGAATGTAGAGCTGTCTTGGACTTTTTCCTTCTCTGCTGATCTCGGAACCTAATCATCTAATATAACTAGAGAAAGGATAAGTATCAGATTTCACTACACCTATATATTATGTGCTAGTGAAAATATATAGAGGCTGATATACCCAGAAGAACTGGAGCAACTCATGGGTTATATCTGCGTATAACTTCTCTAAAGTCTCCCAACTGAGTTTGTCTATTTGATTCTATATTTTGGAATGGTTTTGTAGTGAGACTTCTTGAAGCATCTAGTATCTCCTTTATGTGTTATTGATATTTTTCTTATATATCTTAAAAACACCAGTGTTTATAGTGTATATTTAAATTGGTTGACACATATAGATATATTAAATAGAAGACTTTGTAGTCTGAGGCTGGATGAGGATATTTTACAAACTATCTGAGTATGCTAATTAAGCTCTGCTGCACTCAGAGACTTTCACTTTCACCTTTTCCAGAAATAAAACGATCAATGTCTCCTAAACTGTATATCTGCTGGACTGTTAGTTAAAGGGATAGTAATACTTATGTTTAAAAAATTCTAATATTGTAGATATTAACAATAGAAGTAGAATAACCTACCTCCCATCTCTCAAAATGTTGTACTTTGTGAGTTTGTAGCATTTAAAGTCCCCCCTCCTGCCCCTTTCAGAGATGCCAGCGCTCTATTGGTCAGAAGCCAATCCTGGTCATTTGACCGGTAGGCGACTCTTCAGTAGAACTGAGATTGCACTCATTTTGTAGACCGTTCCAATGAAGTATTTCATTCTAAATAGAGCTACCTGAGCTCTGCTAAAGAGCCTCCACTGGTCCCCAGACCAGATTCTCCTTCAGTCAGCTAGAGCACTGACGTCAGGGAAAGGGGAGGGAGGGGGAACTTTAAATACTCGCAAACAATAATGTTTTGAGAGATGGGAGGTAGGTTATTCTACATATATTATTAATCTCTACAATAATAGAAATCAATTTACCATGATACGTAGGCAGTTTTGAATAAAGTTTTCAAATATTAAAAAAAAGAAAAAAAATTCAAAATGACAGATCCATTTTAAATCAACGATGATGTGAGGTATTTTTATATGGTATACTTGGTTTGCTCCAGAATTGCTCCAGATCTTCTTAGAGCACCAGTGTCACAGTAATTCCTGGGGGAGATGTACTAACGTGAGGTAAAGGTAAGCTAAATGCTTCAGTACCTATGTTATTCTGTGAAGCCTGTTCAACAAGATCTCTGCAGCTTGAAAAAACAGACCCCATAGAATAACATAGGAACTGAAGTGTTTATCTCAACATCTCAGTTTAGTACATAATCCCCCCAGGTATGTACTAAGTGTAGCAAATAGATATAAAAAAGGGCAACAGTCACCAGGATTGTGCTGTATTGGTATATCTGCCCTTACTCTCCATGTGCCTAGATGGAATTAGGTGTACCTCATTGATGAGACGCACTAAACATACATTGGGAGCTCTGCTGTTTCTCTCGCGCAAAGAATATTTCTCTGACATTTCAATATTGGACTGTCGGTGGACAGAACCGGACTGATATCAATATGGAAATTTCTTCTCAGCGATGGAATGTGGGAATTAAAAAACTTGACTGAGCAGCACCAAAGAGATCACATTTTAAACCTTTGCGTGCCAGAGGGGTATCCAACGCATTGCTTTGCAATGCGTTGGATACCCCGCTGGCACTCAAAGGGTTAAAAAACAAACTGCTATGTTTTGTTTCCCGTGTGCACTTTTCAAACTAATGGTGTTGTAGCAGACCTGCAGATGAAGCCCCTTACCTGTTTTTACTTGACTTTTTGTTTTCTTATGTGTCCTCCTGCTCTGTCCCTTTAAATATAAGAACAAGATTTACTTTTATTTGATCTTGTTCTTATGTTTTCATTTATTGGTACCCTTAACCCTTAAAGGATAGTAGTGTTTCACAAAAACAGCAGCTCTGATTAATCTTCATAGTATTTGAGCCATAGAGAGTGTTATTTCAATACTTGTCAGAGTTGTAGATCAAGAGTAATTGAATAATAAAGTTTCCCCCTCCCACCCCTTTTACCTAGTGTAAGCCACCTCCCCTCAGATGTGGAATCTGGTCTTAAGACCAGACAGCTCACAGCAAGGAACAATCTTCTTACTGAGAGAAAAATGAAAGCCCTGCTCCCATTGAGAGGTTTTTCAGGTTTTCCCTTATGTTAATTGAAGATTGTCCCTTTCTGCAATCCATCTTACTGCTCTGAGGTGAGCAATGTTACATCAGTAAAAGGGGAGGGAGGGGGAAACTTTATCATTCAATTACTCTTGAACTACAACTCTGACAGTACTGAAATAACACTGTCCATGACTCAAATACTATGAAGATTAATCGGAGCTGCTTTTTTTGTGAAACATTACTATCCCTTAAAGGACCAGGGAGGACCAAGAGGTTTTTTTACACTGGAGGACCAGAGCAATTGTTGTCTCTAATTAATTTAGTCTACCCACACAATTTTTTAAATTAAAAGTGGGGCTTTCTTATTATACCACATTTATATTGCTAACCCACCATTTCTATTGTTAATAATTTAAAAAATAAAAACACAACCTTTTATAGTTTCTCCTGTGATAGTTTGTTCTCAATTGGTTAATTTTTAAAAGGGACTGGATAAAAAGTATGAACAGTTTTTCATACCTCCCAAATGTCCAGTTTTAGGGGGGTGATGTCCTTCTGAGGTAAAAATCCCCGTGTCCCTCTTTCCCTCCCTGGTGTCCCACTTTTTTGGTGATTAGACTTTGTGGTGTGTATATACATGTATTTCATTGCTCCAAAGCAAAAAAAAAATGACATTAATGTTTGTTTAAACTTCAGTATATGTGTTTATAAATTAGTATGTGTAAAGAAAATTGTTTGGTCTTGCTCCTAATAATTTATTTGGTTACACAGGTGTCCATAGGTCATAAAGTGACCTACACCTAATTCTGACGCCAGCACCACTAGTTTACATATAAATGGCCAAAGGTGAGGCAATTTTATTTAACTTAAGTCTATTCTACGCTTCTCTCTTCCTCTTCTCTCTTCCTCACTATCACAATGAGGAAGAGAGGGGCAGAAAATAGTGACAAAGACAATGTGCAGAATACTCTGCCTTTGTTATTGACTCAGCCCGTACATGTGATCATTGTACTGGCAAAACGGGGAAAGTCCTTGAGCAGTCAGTTCCAGCCTCCGCAGCGAGCTGGGATCATTTAACCAATGACATGCCAGGACTGTCACTTTTCCTTAAAGGACTGAAATCTGTGACAGTCCTGACTTAGCAAAAGCAATCATGTGAAGCCTCAAAAACGTCCCTATTCTTGGTAGGAGAACTTCTTCAGTGGGTTACAACTTTCTAGGCAGTCTGGACTCTCTCTCACTTTCTATGCATTCTCCTCTACTTTCTCTCCTTCTCCCACCTTCTATATGATGCTTTTACCCATTTTCCTTTCTCTTGCCTCTCTCTGTCTCTCTCTCAATCCCTGAGCTCACACCTTCTCCCACTCTTTCACATTCTCCTCTCTTGTTCACTGCTATTACCATTTTTCCCTTGTTCCTACCAGGGGCAGGGCTAGGTACTGTATGAGGAGCTAAAGATCAAGGTATCCTATGCAAAGCCAAGTCTTGTTGCAAGCTTGGAACATGTAATGGCACCAGTTTTCCTTAAAGCCCCAGGCCTTTTGGAGGATGGCCCTTGATATTTTGGAAATATCTCGAGCCCCCCTCCAAAAAACTTTACTGATCTCCCCCCCAGTCAGTCTCCCCGAATTCTCCATATTTCTGCCCCTTTGTCTCCTTCCCCCGTCTCTCAATGATTTGTTCAGATAAGTTCAGCTGGAAGTAGAATTAACTCCATGTTCTATGAATTGATCCATGAAACAAATTGCAGATGTTTTGCCTATGTAGGATCAGAGTGTTCAAACACTGGACACGAAAGGCACTTGTCAGATACAGGAAGATAATAGACAGGTTTGATTCTATGTACATTTACTAATGAACTTACAGATTGGGATCAGGTGCCAAAGTAGTTAAGTAGAAGCTCCTTTGGATAGCTGGGGAATGATGTGGTGTGTGTGTTAATGTTTCAGTATCTTTTCTGTCTGTTTTCGATATCTAATTAGCAATGCTGCATTTGTAATTGAAATAACTACACAGTTTATATGTGGTTTATTTGAAAAGGTAGGGCCTTACCCCTCTCTAAAATACTTTGCTCATATCTCTAACTCGCTAGACATGAGGTGGATCTTCAAGACAGAAGAAGAATTCTAGTCACCAACCTGATGACCTGGAGCCTCAGTCCTAAACCTGCAAATAGTAGCATTGTTAGCAGAGGCACAGGAACACTGGACAGGAAGTGAAAGAAGACTGGAGAGAAATCAAATAGTCAACTGGCACTTACTAAATATGCAGGTGAAGGTTCAGGGCTCCTTGAGAGCTACATAGAGAATAAAACTGATAATATAAACTAATGGGTGAGCGCTATACAAAGTGAAAATAATAAAACACAATGTAACAATCCACAAATAAGTGTACATAATTATAAATGTATACTCACAATTGACTAGAAGAAATGTCTAGAAGAGGCAACATTTTCCATATTTCACTCTCAAGGAGAATGTGAGACAAAAAGGAGAAAAAATACAAACTATAGTATGATATGTATTTACAAACACATAAAAATAATAAATAATAGAGTAATATCAAATGGAAAGCCCTAGTAATAAAGTTCCTGATCTTTTCAAATTCCTATTCATCTTAGTAGAATGGCTACAAAACATATAAAAATCATATATCTTAGTAGACGTAAAAGGCCACTTTGGACTCACTTGTAAAGGAATATGCTTGACTGATCGGAATGGTCAAGACAAGCAATTGTAGTAACTGTGGATATTGTTACAGCTGCCCTCACTCAACCATCCACAAGGTTCCAAAGAATAAACCAGGAATATAATCACAAGTGGCAATCCTTTTCTTGAGTACTCGCATTTTAATGTTGGCCTGGGAAACGGGTTTCTAAATCCCAGGACTTCCAAAGCATGTGGGGAATTTGAGACCACCCATACTCAGTCAATCTGTGTTTCTTCTGTGAAGGGTGATATCCAGGTAGTTAGCCTGTTTTTTCAAATCCCAAAATTCGATTAAATTGAATATACACGCATTGTGCGTTACAAAATAGTTTTATTCCAGAAATAAAACAAAACGTAATGAATCAATTAAAAGTGTAAAAGGCTCAACGTGTTTCAAAACAACAGTTTTTTCTTCAGGAGCTGAAAAATGGTAACAATGATTCCTAACAAAGATGCCGAATATTTAAGATCTCAGAAATGACGTCTTGTTGTAATCATTTGTCGGTGTATTAACTCCTTTACTCTCCTGAAATATCAAAAACTCTAAGAAACAAGGTGTATATTTAATATTTTAATTAACTGGCAACGAAGGCAGTTAAGTCACCTATAATTCAATCATATATCCTGGAATATCAAAAATATAAAAATAAAATAAAGACACATGTATATGAAACATATTCTTACTGATTAAAGGAGCAGTAAACTTTTTTTATGAAAACACATATTTTATAGAGCTTTTCCTGCTGAATAAAACAAGGTCACTCCCACTGCTGTCAGATGTTTTATTCAAAATTTATAGCTGTTTAAATAATCAGGAAGTGAATTTACTGTGTTTACTTCCTGATAGTTCTAACTGACAGGAAGTGACAGGCAGTTTCTATCACATTCTATGGAGAACTGTATGTCTCTGACTTTTCTGACTTTCCATTAGAATCTAACAGGAAATCTAATTAGAATTTGACCACTAGACGGCACTGCTAATGTAAAAAAACATGTGTTCAAACTATAATAACTCTGGAAATATAAATCTCTCTGCAGTTGGAGTACCCTTATTTTACTCAATAGGAAAATCCCTACAATATATATTTTTTCATAAAAAAAGTTTACTGCTCCTTTAATATGAAAGATTTTCATGAGTTAGATGGAGACAAAACACTTATCCATATTTCCATATTCAATTTAAAATTTGGAATCCTTTCCCAAAGGTAACAACTGGAAGTGGGACAAATCATTCGAATACTCAAATAATATATATCATTGTCAGACATCCCGTCAATCTCTTATAGACATGTTTTAGAACATATTTCCCTAGAATGAATTGAATACACTGAAGAATTGAGTGATTTCCAAGGCTATAAAAAACATCCCTTTAAGAGTGCGACATCACCATGTATAAATCCAGAAAAATATCAAATCTAATATAAATAAACCTATGCATAGATGCAAAAAATAAGAGAGAAAAAGCTAAAGAACCATATTAGAAGGGAATGTAAGAACGAATGGGCATATCGGTCTAAAGACATTAATTGAAGTGCCCATACCTTTAAAAGTTCAACACCATCCCTTTAAATATAAAACTGCATATGTTTAGAGTAATAACTCCAAAAAGATGTCATATGTAGTATAAATAAACCCATAGACATATGCGCAAAAAGAAAAAAGGAAAAAAATTAAAAAAAAATGATAAAAATGAAATAATAATAAAAAATATGCAAGAACATGAGAAAAGCTAGAATGGAAACATCTCACAAAAATTGACGAAAGTGGAATCCTATAGAGTGAATTACCAACATTCCTATAGAGTGGATTCCAAACACTCATTAAGCCCCACCGGTTTGAGGGTGCGGAGTGTGAAGATCCAAAAGGATTCCCTATTCGTCAACTTCCGCAGTTCCTTATAACTATCTGAGCCCTCAATTTTCTCTATTGGGATGATAGTAAGGTCCTTTGTGTTGGCATTATGTTGTATTACACAGTGTTTAGATAATCTGTGTAGTAAAAAATGATTTCTGATATTTATAAGGTGCTGACCAAAACATGTTCTGAGATGTTGAATTGTCCGACCCACATACTGTAGAGCATAAGAACATTTGATTATATATATCACGTAAGTGGATTTGCAGGACATATATTTTTAATTGGATAAATTTGACCTGTATTGTTTGACTTGAATGTAGTGCTCCCATTAGAAATATAAGTACAAATATGACGTATTTGCGTATTACATCTATCTATTGGTTCCCAAAACCGGTTTCAGAAAGCTATTAGTATGTAAATTACTTTGAATTACATTAGCTATTGTTTTTTTTTTTTAAACTGGCTGGGTGCCAAAATACTTTTTAAATTATTGGCTGTTTTATAGACAATTTTCGGGTGATCAGTGACATTTTTCTGTAAAAGGGGATCGTTCTTTATAATGATCCAAATGTTTTCTAAAGATCTTTTGAATAGACTCATGTGCACAATTATATGTGAACATAACCAATATAAAAAATCAAGAGGAGAACGCCACTCTAGGCTTAATCGATATGAAAAACAAAGAAGAATATCATATGGATAGATCTAGAATCCAGCACCCTCAGAAATATCAGGATGTTCCATCTTTTTTAGAACAGGGCCCGTGGCGACCCCTCAAGAAAATATCGAGCAACAAATTCCATACTTCCCCCCCTTTTTTGACAGAAAATCATTATTTTTCTCTGGAAGAAGAAATACTGAACTCCCTAAAAAGGAGATTATCTTCAGGTGGAGTGGAAGAAGAATTAGAGGAAGTCGAAATCACAAACAAGAGAGGAAAATATTGAGTAATGCCGATAGAGGTGACTTCAATCTATCTGACTATAATCTCATCTATCTAAGTATCAAGTTTCAGTCCTTAACAAAGGACTATCTTTCTGTCCAACTAGCAAACCAAATCTTTTTACCTTATACATTGATTTGAAAGAGTTTATTAGAAAACGGTCATTGAAAAGATTCTTTGCTCAAAGGACTCTTAAAGATAAAAATTAGATACCTTTGGTTATAAATAGTGAAGAATCTAATCAGCAACATTTATATTTTAAAAGAGAGGATACTGATCAGAACCCCAATATGGGGAATGCAAATTTGGTGTTCTCCCTAGATGAGACTTTTAATCAACCTATTCCCAGTCATTTCAAACCGAAGACTGTGTTTAATCCTGTACGATATGAGGGAAATTTTGTAGAGACTTTTTACACCTTAGTTTTAGAGGCTCTAAGACAGCTAGTGGAAAATCAAAATTACTCCTTTCACTCCAATATCACAAGATCTGAACAAAAAGCTATTCAGTCTCTCAAGAATAATTCAGGAATAATAATCAAACAGGCAGATAACAGTGGTACAAAAAATTTACAATTACCTAAAAGAAGCTGATCCTACTCATGGATACTGAGTGTAACAGACCACAGTCCATTTCTGGGCATACAGACTTTCCGCCCATTACTACGACTATGGGGAACTTTGGGACAGTATACCAGCGCACAGCTCTGCCAAAAAAGACTAAAATCATAGCCTGGCTTGCTTTAAAAGGACTCGGTAATACACTGTCCTATGTTAATTCTGGCCCTACAGTCTTGCCTGCTCAGTTAGAGGTTAATTATTTGTGTTGGTACAATACTACTTCAAAGGTGTATTGTATCACTGTCTGTTCCAGAGGTTGTTTAGGGTTCCACTTACTAATCTCTTCTCTGTTGTACATCCACTATTGTCTGTATGTATCACGGTGCCCCTGATCTCCATCTGTCACTCTCGCTTGTGCTGCACTCCTATTGGTTGAGCCTGTTTGGCCCGCCCCTGGTGACCTTTTTATGCCTGGCCATTGGCACCTGTCAAGTGCCCTTTCATGGTGTTCCTGAGCCAGTATTGCTGTGCTGTGTTCCAGTGTTCCTGATTCCGATATACCGACTTGGCCTGTTTAGACTATGCTCCCGTGTTCCTGCTCCGTGATCCGACCCGGCCTGGCTGACGTTCCTGCTTGTGACTTTATCTGGCTTGTCTGAGAACCCTGCTCTGTGATCCAGCCCGGCCTGGCTGACGTTCCTGCTTGTGACCTGATCTGGCTTGTCTGAGGACCCTGCTCCGTGATCCGACCTGGCCTGGCTGACTTTGCCCCCCATTCAGGCAGCTGATGTTCCAGTTTTCTAGGTTGATGTATCCAGCTTTCCAGCTTGTGTTCCAGCCTTCCAGTGTTCCAGCATTATGGCTGCCAGCCTGCTTTCTTCAGCTACCTGCCTTGTAGCTGACAGTAGGAGCCCAGCAGTTTCCAACTGAGTATGCAGTTTCAGAGATTTAGCCAGTTATCCTGTTTCACCGGACAGGCTACCAGCTTGTAGCTGCATCCAGGAGGGAGGGACCCATAACGACGGCTAAGGACAACCCAGTGTCCTTTAGCTTCCGTTACACTACTGAGTATTATCAGACCCTAACCAATGATTCATCTGTCACCTTTAAGAAATCTTTTGTGAATTAATTGAAACAGCTTATGTAAATGGAGTGATTTCCAAACAAGAGGGGAATTTTTTACATTTAAAAAATACCAAGATTGCCCACTATTACCACCTCCCTAAAATACATAAGAATCCATTAATAGCCCCCGGACGCCCCATTATTGCTCGGATTGATTCTTTAACATGTAACTGTAACGGTTTTGTAAGACACTCAGACCAGTAGGTAGAATAAAACACAGTTTTATTAAAAGACACAAAAGACTACCTCCTACAGGCAATATAGTATGACAGGCAATTGACAATAATGTACAGATGCCCTCTCAGGCCCAGTATACAGGGAAATTAATAAATACTGTCACAGGACAGGCATAAGCAAGCATTATAGGTGCAACATGGGTTAAAGTTCATGGAAAGCAATCAGTCTCTGTTGTGGTGTGTTTGACAACGCCCATAAGATGGTAAAGGAGCGAGACTGTGGTGCAAGGTGTAAGAGCACCAGTCAATAATGCAGAACTGAGACTACTACTTGTGCTGAGCAGGGAACTGAGGCCACAATACTCTGCAAGAGCTAGCACACGTTGAGCCGTGAGCACCCGACCGGTGCGGTAAACGGAGACTATGTACACTGCAAGAGCTGAGGTGTTTAGAGCCAATAGCAGCCAACCGGTGTGATAACGGAGACCAAGTACACTGCAAGAGCTGAGGTGTTTAGAGCTAATAGAACCCAACCAGTGCTGTAACGGAGACCACGTACACTGCAAGAGCTGATGGAATCGCCCAACAGCACCAGACGGTGCAGTAACTAGTACACTGAGAACATCAAGGGTTAACGGAAGCTCAGTGTTAACGGAGGCCACAATGCTCTGCAAGTGTTAACGGAAGGCTCTCTGTAACGGAGGCTACAATGCTCTGCAAGTGTAAGCGGAAGGCTCAGGGTTAACGGAGGCAACAGTGCTCTGCAAGTGTTAACGGAAGGCTCAATGTAACTGAGACAACAGTGCTCTGCAAGTGTAAACGGAGGCTCAGTATAATGGAGGCAACAGTGCTCTGCAAGAGTTAATGAGAAGGCCCAGTGAATCGGAGGCAACAACTCGGTCTGCTCTAATCAGCACAGCGGAAGTCAGAATGTCGCCCAAGCGACACAGGATCAAGATAACAGCTGGAACACAAGCAGGGTCGTCAGGATAGCCGGGTCAGGTCACAGAGAAGGAATGTCAGCCAGGCCAGGTCAAATCATGGAGCAAGAACGTCAGACAAGCCGGGTCAGATCACGGAGCAGGAACATCAGCCAGGCCGGGTTGAATCACGGAGCAGGAACCAATGAGAGTAGTCAGACGGGCCAAGTCGGTACACAGGAACGCAGGAACACAGCAACACAGTAACACTGGTACAGGAACACCACGAAAGGCCCAGTATATGAAGGCCATACTGGGAGGGCCAAACAAAGCTCAGCCAATGGGAGCGCACCACAACAAGGAGTGACAGATCACGGGAACCGCGATAGTAACTCGTCCGAGTTTATTGATTATCATTTACAGCCATACATTTCGAACTTAAGATCGTATTTGAAAGATACAAGATCTCTTTTACACATTTGTAACAACATAGTATGGCAGGAAAATTATATTTGGTCTTGTTTTTATTTGTGGTTGGGAACCTTTTTTAAATTAAATGTTAATATCAATAATGCTCTTGAGGTCATACTTACAATCAGATGAGTATTTTTTTTGTGATGGACTTGCATGTAGACTAAAGCATGTGGGAGTGTGGGAACTAACAGCTCCTATTATTAGCTCAGGTCATCACTTTTGTACATTTTTGGCTGCCATTTCACATTGATAGCTGTTAGAATGGCACATTACCAAAAGTAACAATTCAGTTGACAGTTACTGGGAATAAAATATATCCCCATCTGTCAAGCCTATGATTTTAACACTTATCTGTCTGTGAAAAAAAAATCAGCATTATCAAGTGTAAAAAGAATAAATCTTAGTTTAGTTGGGGAAATACTAAATAATTGTACTTCCTATCTATGTTACCATTGTTTCAATAGGCAATATTTTTTTAAGCTGCATGATGCTCTTATGCATTGTTAATGTAGAACTATAGTAAAAAAAACATTAAACATCAGGCTTCAATCTGAAGGAGAAATCCTCTAGAGAAGACGGGTGTTATTATTTAGAACAATGAAAACATTTTCAGCACTAAAGACTACAACACAGTCCATATGCAAAAAGAGAAAAAAAAAACTGTAATGGATAAAACTGACTGCTGCACAACTCCCTCTATTAAACACATTACAAGCCTTATGCAGAAAGCAAAAGATAGCAATCTGGAGCCTACCAGCTACATGATAGGAGGAAATATAGTTTAAACATTTCCAAATGATTTAAAAAGGCCTTTTAATCATATGAGTACTAAAGCGGTCTGAGGTGCATTACTTTATATTGCAAATACTTTGCCTTCTGCAAAAGCCCCTAAGGGGCAAACCAGCTGCGCCATAGAGGACAAATGAAACATCCCAATGATTCAATCGGCCATTTAATAGCTCAGTGGTAAGTTTCCTCAATATGGAGTCTGTTCAAATCTCAAGGTTGCAGGTTCAAATCCCAGCAGGGTCAACTCAGCCCTTCATCCTACGGAGGTCGATAAACGTGTAACATTGGGTAATAATAACATCTATTATTTCAGCTGCCGATTTGGTTAATTCCGAGAGCATGCACTGAAAGCGCTTTGAGTCCCACTGGGAGAAAGGCGCTACATAAATACTAGTTATTATTTAAATTCTTGACTGATAGGGAGTGCAGAGGTGAGTTGCCTGTTATTTTAGGACTAGTGTAATAGCCCGTATACACAGGCCAAAGTGTGTAAAGACAGACATTTTAGAGTGTTAATATATTATACGGTATATTTTAATGTAATTTATGTTAACAGAAATTTTTTTTTTCTCAAAATAAAGAATTAAAAATATAAACAGTTATGAGATCATAATATAAAGTAAATTAAAGTAAAATAACATTTAAAACGTACATGAAGTATCATCAAATAATATAAAATGCTAAATGTATGTTTGTCAGATGCAGTCATGCGCAGTACTGACTGCCTGAACGCACATAATTCTGGGAGGTATAGGAATGCTGGGAGGTGTAGGAATGCTGGGAGGTGTAGGAGTGCTGGGAGGTGTAGGAATACTGGGAGGTGTAGGAATGCTGGGAGGTATAGGAGTGCTGGGAGGTGTAGGAGTGCTGGGAGGTGTAGGAATACTGGGAGGTGTAGGAATGCTGGGAGGAGAACAGAATGCTGGGAGGTGCGTTTGGGCAGTCTGAACTGCGCATGACTACATTGGACAAACATACTGCGCACTACTGCATGCGTACTACCGCAGAACTACACCTTTACTTTACAACAACTTTATTTTTCCTCCCTGATCTACTTTCACCTCCAACCCACAATATCTCTTCTCAATTGTTACCTCTCTCCTTACCTACCTGCACCTATACATCCTCCCTTCATTCGCAGGATAAGACCTTGGCACTTATTTTAACCCCTTAAGGACCCATGACGTGCCAGGACCTTCATGGGAGAACTTGCCATAAGGACCTATGACAGTCCTGGCAAGTTTTGGAATTCAGGGCTGCAGCTGCACACCGCTCGGGGAGTCCTGAATCGATTCCTGAAAAGAAAAAAGAAGTCCTGTAGTTCTTAACTGCTGGCCGCACTGCAGGGCTGGGTGAGGGTGGAGGAATGCCCTATGGAGCTGGGTGAGGGTGGAGGAATGATCTGCAGGGCTGGGTGAGGGTGGAGGAATGCTCTGTGGAGCTGGTTGAGGGTGGAGGAATACTCTGTGGAGCTGGGTGAGGATGGAGGAATGCTCTGCGGGGCTGGGTGAAGGTGGAGGAATGATCTGTGGAGCTGGGTGAGGGTGTAAGAACGATCTGCGGGGATGGGTGAGGGTGGAGGAATAATCTGCAGGGCTGGGTTACTGTGGAGGAATTCAGGGCTCCCCGTGCTGCTGCACACCGTTCGGTTCATGGTCTTTAACTGCCGTCCGCTCTGCCGCCGGTCCTTAAAGGGTTAAAGAATTATTAACACCATCAGCCAGTAGTGCGCAGTATGTTTGTCCGATGCAGTCATGCGCAGTAGAGACTGCCCGAACGCACCTCCCAGCAGTCTGTGCTTTCAGGCAGTCTCTACTGAGCATGACGGCTTCTGACAAACTTTAGTGAATTATTATATAGGATTGGACTACCCTTTTGGGTGGGATTAGTCCCACGTATTTGGGCATTTTTTTGTCTATTTGTTTTTTCATTCCTAGCGAGTAACCCCATGAACGAAGGATAGGAGTATCTGCTATTTCCATATAGAGTGGATATGCCAGTAGCTGTGAAACTGAACTACCCATTTGGGTGGGATTAGTCTAACATGTTCATTGAAAATTTCTTCTCTGTAATGGCATGTGTGAGATAAAATGTGATGCTTCTGAATTTTGACTAGCCATAGAATAAGAAACATACGTTGTCATGTTTTTTGAAAACTCTTAGTGTGCCTCCTAAGAGTGAAGGGCAATGCAGATGTGGGCCCCTTGCTCACAGAGCTTGGGAAAAACAGCTGTATCTCACTGATAAGGTACAATCAACACTGAAACTTGTGTCTGGGGTTAGCTGGTATTTCCGTGCAAAAATGCCTTTCATTGTTGAACTGGACATCCATTTGGGGTGGGGTTACTCAAATTTTGGCATGAAAGTTTGTCCTCTGAATTGGCACTAGAAAGCTAAAATTGAAGGCTTCAGAAATTTGACTAGTTACAGAGCAAACAATATTTGTTTGCACTCAGAGCCTCTCACATACTTTGGCATGTTTTTTTTTTCTCGTTTGAAAACTTTTAGGTATCGTAGCTGGTGAGCTTTGGCAGATATGGGGTGTTCTTGATACGTATTGGCCAGAGGCGTAACTAGAAGCCACGGGGCCCTGGTGCAAGAATTGCCATGGGTCCCCCGACCACATTGGCCACCTCAATATTGCCCCCCGTCTCCACATTGCCCCTCAATCTCCACATTTCCCCTTCCACAATGCCCCTCAATCTCCACATCGCCCCTTCCACAATGCCCCTCAATCTCCACATTGCCCCTTCCACAATGCCCCCATCTTCACATAACCCTCATCTCCACATTGCCCCTTCCACAATGCCCCTTCCACATTGCCCCTAAATCTCCTACCTGGTGGTCCAGTGGCAGAGGACAGGTCTGTGCCTCTTTCTGCATAGACCTCTTCTCCCGCGCGGTCCTTTTCAGAAATGCAGAGTGCTGGAAGATGATGTCATCTCCCAGTGCTCTGCATTACGAGAGTGCCGGTCTGCCGGAGAGAATACTGATCTGGCAGACTGGCACTCTGGATTGATGGACCCGGTCGCAGGTGCGACCCCTATAGTTACTCCACTGGTATTGGCCAAAGCCAGGTATAGATGCTGGATGCAAGGCCAGGTAGCCAGTCCTGGAGGACCTGGGAGCTGGACCATGATGTACACTCCCAGCGACTTCGCAGGAAGGCAACTCACACTACTACCAGGGGAAACTGGTGAATCCCAAATGCAGAGGGTGAAGCCACTGCTTAGTGTTAGGGGAAGACCAGAACAAATCTGGCTCTCACAGCTCCAATAGAAGGAAAAAGAGCTGTGTATCAGAAGAAGGAAGGGATCACTGTCCCTTTAAACTGGTAGGTGAGGGTTGTTTAACAACCAGACACCACTGCTCGGTGAAGATCAGAGAGGAAAGAACTCAGCTAACTGACAGGGAGGTACCTGAGACAACACAGGCTGGGAGACTGGGGAATCCCGGGGCCGGAAACAAGAGAAGCAGAGTGGATGGATAGCCACTGGAGATGGAGACGAGGTTTGAATACTAGCCAAGGTCAGGCCATATGGTCTGCAGATAAGCTTAAGGGAAAGGGCAAGGAAAAAGTCTCGATTCAAGCCGAGTTCTAGCCAGACGGTCTGCGGATAGCCAAAGGGGAAGATAAGGATGAAGTCTGTATTCAAGCCAAGGTCAGACTAAGCTGAAGACAAATCTGAACACAGCCAGAGTACAGAGATGGTGAATGGGAATTAAGTTAAGCAGTGTCTGCTCAAAAACAGGAGAACAATCTGTCACAGCTTACCTTGTTTCCAGCGCCACAGCTTCAGCGATGCTTGGCTTCAGTCCACGTGTCATCTGCAGGCACGAGGCTTCAGAGTGAGGCAGGCCTCTGTTTTATGCCATGTTTCCTGTAGTCTCCTCCTACCTACTTCCTTCCTCTGAGCCTGCTTCTATCTACTTCTTGAGGAGGGGTTTAAAGGGCAGTCTGATTCCTGACTCAGTTGCCCTTGCGTTGTTGTTCAAAGCAGTTCTGTTACCTTGGGCTCTGTGTATGACGTGGCTTGTCTTCCATCCAATCTGGTGCTGACCTGTGGCTCTGTCTGACTATTCCTTTGTCTTATCCTTATAGTGGACACCCAATCTGGTGTTGACCTGTGGCTCTGTCTGACTATTCTTTTGGTTTTTCTGCTGTACCTGGCAGACACCCTATCTGGTGCAGGCCTGGGGCTCTGACAGACTAGCTTTGATACTGACCTGCAGGCGTAAGTCAAGTATCGCTTCCTGATACTGACTGCAGGTGTGAGTCAAGTATAGCTTCCTTATACTGACTGCAGGCGTGAGTCAGAGATACGCTCCATTCTGACTGCAGACGTGAGTCAGATTTTCTCACTACCTCGGATCAAGACTTCGAGTTCTGGTTCCTGTTCCTGTTCCGTTCCTGTTCCAACTCTTGGTTCCAGCAGAGACTACCAGTGGCTTTGGCTTAGTCTCTAGTACAGTGGTCCTCGGCGGCAGTTTATTATTTCTGGTAGTAGCACTGGCTGGCTGTGTTCCTTTGCTTATGCCTGCTATTCTCCTTTGTTTGCTACCTTATTGTTGTTTAATAAATTGCATTTTACTATACCGTACTGACTCCTGATCATCTCTGAGGAACCGTGACAGTATGCAAGGGCTATTAATTCAGACATGATAGTATTAATGCAGCTCTTCAAAGCATCCTGGCTAGGATGGAGGAATTGAATCAACGTATTGACCAATTGCCTTTTGCTTTTCAAACCTCGTTGCAACGCAAAATGCAACTTGAATAGTCTAAACCACAAGTGGTGGCCACCCCCGCTCTCTCCCTGGCACCAGTGGTCCAAACCTCTTCTGATGCAGGCATTATCAGAGGGTTGTCAGGTTTCGTTCAGCTCCCCCAGCGGTATGGTGGGGACCAAGATTCTTGCCGTGGTTTCCTTAATCAACTCGGCATATACTTTGAGATGGTTCCTCCTGCCTTCCCTTCTGAGCGCAGTAAGGTTGGCTTTCTGATTTCCCTCCTCACTGGCAGGGCATTGGCCTGGGCTAACCCATTATGGGAGTCTCACAAACCTATTGTGAATAACTTTACAGAGTTTGTGGACTCCTTCAGGAAAATTTTTGATAGGCCAGGCCGGGTGGTCTCGGCTTCAAAAAACCTTATGACCATTCACCAGGGTGCACGTTCTGTGGCAGACTACTCTATTGAATTTCGCACACTGGCTGCAGAAGTAGGCTGGAATGATGAGGCCTTGATAGCTGCCTTTTCTCAAGGGCTGTGTGACACATTGAAGGATGAAACCGCGGCATGTGAATTACCTAAAGATTTGGATGAATTGATTTTATTTTGTATTCTGATTGACACTAGAATCAGGGAGAGACCCTCGTTTAGGGAAAGCCTGCAGAGGCCATCAGGCAGATGTGTTTTTCGTTCTTCTGGCCCACCCTATCCTCCCTTGCCTCCCATGCCTCCTGGGCTTGTTTCTGATGGTTGTGAACCTATGCAAGTTGATGCCATTATCGGGGAGAGAGGCTCATTTCGTGAGGGCCGGCGTAGGGCTCCGGGTAGATTGTCCTCTCATCCTTCTGACATACCTACCACAACTCTTGTACCGGCCTCTGAGGGCACTGAACCCAGGCAAACGGGTGCTACCTGGCTTTCAAAAGAGGAGCGTGCCTTCAGGAGGAGGGAGGGACTTTGTCTGTACTGTGGAGGATCTGGACACTTGTTGTGGTCCTGTCCAGTCCTTACAGACTGGGGACAAATCATTGGCGGCATTTCACTTTCCCCAGAGAATGTTACGGATAAGCCTATGTTGAAGGCCTGCATTTATTGGGCAGATAAGTCAATCTCAGTTTCAGCGTTTCTGGACACGGGGGCCGCTGGCTGCTTTATTGATGCAGAATTTGCAGCCAGTAATAATATCCCCTTGCAACCGCTTGCTTCTCCTCTGGCCATAGAAGCCATTGATAGTCAACCCTTGCAGCCCTCACACATTACGAATGAAACCGCTTTGCTAACCCTGAGGGTGGGAGCCCTCCACACAGAAACACTGAAATTTCAGGTGATTAATTCTCTGCATTATGCCATAGTTCTGGGGTTTCCTTGGGTACAGAAACATAACCCCAGGAGGGATTGGCACATGTGTGACATTGTGGCTTGGTCTCCACAATGTACTAAGTCTTGTCTGTCATGTCCTTTAAGACTCACTCATGCTATTGCCCCACTCCTCCCCGAGGAGTATAACACATTTAAAGACATCTATAGTGAAAGTAAGGCTGGGTCTTTACCACCACATAGGCCTTACGACTGCTCTTTGGAATTGTTGCCTGGTACTATGCCTCCTAGGGGTCATATCTACCCCTTATCTGTTGGGGAAAATAAGGTTATAGAGGAGTATGTTTCAGATGTGGTGGCAAGAAGCATCATTCGTAAATCCACATCCCCCGCTGGTGCTGGATTTTTTTTGTCAATAAAAAGGACAGAGAGCTACATCCGTGCATTGACTTTCGTGGTTTAAACAAACTGTTGGTCAAGAATGCTTATCCCATACCTTTGATTACTGAACTCTTTGACCATGTCAAGGGGTCTAAAATATTCACGAAACTTGATCTGAGAGCTGCTTACAATTTGGTGTGTATCAAAGAAGGGCACGAGTGGAAGATAGCATTTAATACCCGGAGTGGGCACTATGAATACTTGGTTATGCCCTTCGGTCTGTGCAATACCCCGGCTGTCTTCCAGGAGTTCATTTATGATGTTTTAAGAGAACTAACAGAACAAACATAAGAGAACATAAGCGAACAAAGTTGTGTCGTTGTTTATTTGTATGACATCCTCATTCACTCTCCAAAGCTGGAGATCCATCGCTCTGATGTATCCAAAGCCAAACGCTTGTCTTCGAGGCAAGCCAGATGGGCGCTGTTCCTTTCCCATTTTAATTTTGTGGTCTCATATATTCCTGGCTCGAAAAATGTTAAGGAAGACGCATTATCTCGCCAGTTTTGCTTGCCTTCAAGGGAAGAGGTTCCACTGTCCCAGATCATTCCGGCTGATCGTATTCTTGCTACCATACGAACCTGTATTACTTCTCTGGGAGAGGAGATTTTGGCTGCTCAAACTTCAGCACCTGCTGACAAACCTGATGCCCGTTGCTTAGTTCCAGCGCAGTTGTACATTAAGCTGTTAGAGACCTATCATGCCTCAAAAATTGCTGGTCACATTGGTTGCGACCAATTGATTTGGTCTTTGTCACGAGTATTCTGGTGGCCTAGTCTCCATTCTGATTGTGCTGCCTTTACGGCGGCTTGCACAACTTGTGCTCAAAATAAGTCACCCCGACACTTACCGGTGGGCTTGCTCCAGCCAGTGGCCAACGGGGAATGTCCCTGGTCACATATATCTATCGACTTTATGGTCTATCTCGTTCTATGGGCTGTATAGTCATATTGATGATTGTGGACACATTTTCAAAGATGGCTCACTTAGTGCCACTTAAGGGTTTACCATCCACGCAGGAATTGGTAGGGAGGTTTTCCGACTTTGTGGCATACCCAAAGTAATTGTGTCTGATAGAGGTAGCCAATTTGTATCCCGCTTCTGGAGGTGTTTCTGTGCTCAAATGGGAATTCAATTGGCATTCTCCTCCCCGTACCACCCGCAATCTAACAGAAATGTCAAACCAAGCCTTAGAACAGTTCCTCCGCTGCTATATCTCTGACCAACACGATAATTGGGCTACCCTTTACCTTGGGCATAGTTTGCCAGAAACTGTGCTGTTAACTTGTCTACTCAGAGTTCCCCATTCTTAGTCAACTATGGGTTTCAACCCTCGGTTCTTCCTGAGACCTTACAAGCATAAGCGATCCTGGCTCTTGATGAGCATTTGAGGTCACTCCGTTCCTCTTGGGTTCGGGTACAGCATACCCTACGTGGTTCTTTGCAGCAACAAAAAAGGCAGGCTGACCATAGGCAACTGCCGGCACCTACCTTCCAGGTAGGAGACAGAGTGTGGTTGTCTTCCCGTAATTTGCACCTCCAGGTTCCTTGTAACAAATTAGCTCCTCGATTCGTTGGTCCTTTCTGTGTGTTGCACAAAATTAACCTGGTGGCTTATGCATTGGAGCTTCCTGCCAATATGCGCATTCATAATGTCTTCCATGTTTCCCTGTTAAAGCCCTTGGTCTGCAACCGGGGGGGGGGACCTTTGAGGCGGGGGTACTGTCACAGCGTACCATGTTTCCACCGCTGCCGCTTCAGAGATGCTTGGCGTCAGTCCATGCGTCTTCTGCAGGCGCAGGCTTCTGTTTTATGCCATGCTCCATGTAGTCTCCTCCTGCCTACTTCCTTCCTCTGAGTCTGAGTCCTGACTCAGTTGCCCTTGCATTCATGTTCAAAGCAGTTCTATTACCTTGGGCTCTGTGTATGACCTGGCTTGTCTTCCATCCAATCTGGTGCTGACCTGTGGCTCTGTCTGACTATTCCTTTGTCTTATCCTTATAGTGGACACCCAATCTGGTGCAGACCTGTGGCTCTGGCTGACTACCTGAACTGTGTATGACCTGGCGTGTCTGACTACCCTCTCTGGTGCTGACCTGTGGCTCTGTCGGACTATTCTTTTGGTTTTCCCTGTACCTGATCCACACCCTATCTGGTGCGGGCCTGGGGTTCTGGCAGACTAGCTTTGATACTGACTGCAGGCGTGAGTCAGAGATACGCTCCATTCTGACTGCAGATGCGAGTCAGATTTTCTTGCTACCTCGGATCAAGACTTCGAGTTCTGGTTCCTGTTCCATTCCTGTTCCAGCTCCTGGTTCCAGCAGAGACTACCAGTGGCTTTGGCCTAGTCTCTAGTAGAGTGGTCCTCTGTAGCAGTTTACTATTTCTGGTAGCAGCACTGGCTGGCTGTGGCCCTTTGCTTGTACCTGCGGTTTTCCTCTGTTTGCTACCTTATTGATGTTTAATAAACTGCATTTTACTATACCGTACTGACTCCTGATCATCTCTGGGGAACCATGACTCAATCATAGGAGTCTTGAAGATTCAGATGCTGTGAATGGCATGAAGATCGAGCTTCTACCTGTGTGCAGGACAGGTAGAAAAAAGTAACAGCAGCCAATCTGATAGAAGGGAGGATCGATCGGCACATGTGAATGAAATCATGACAGAATTAGCCTAATATGAACAGTGATATTTTCCCTCCGTAATGGCACTAGAGAGTTAAAATGTGATGCTTTTGACCTGTGACTTTCTGCAGAACAAACAATGCTTCTTTTGTTTATCCTCAGAGCCTCTCACATACTTTGAAGCATTTTTTTAAAGCCCTTATTGTGTCTCCTTAAAGGGATACTAATACTTTGATTTAAAAATATCTAATATTGTAGCTATTAACTATAGAAGTAGAATAAGCTACTTCCCATTTCTCAAAACTTTATAGTTTTTGCATTCATAGCATTTAAAGTTCCCCCCTCCCTGCACTTTCTCATACCTCAGCGCTCTGACAGAGGCAGACCCTGGTCCCGGGACCAGAGGAGGCTTTTCAGCAGAGCCAAAATCGCAACATTTATGAATAAATACTTCATTGGAACAGTCTGGTTTGCAAGCACACTTTGTAGACCATTCCAATTAAGTATTTCTTCATAAATGTCGCTAAATGGGAAGTAACTTATTCTCCTTCTATAGTTAATAGCTACAATATTAGACATTTTTAAATCAAAGTATTACTATCCCTTTAAGAGTGAAGGGTACTCCAGATGTGGGCCACTAGCTCTCATTTCCCAGGGAACCCAGCTGCACCTTGCTAATGAAATCCAAGTAAGTCAGAAAAATATGTCTTGGGTTATCTGGTATTGTTATGCAAAGGTAACATGCATAAAACATAACATACCTGTCTTTATGGAAGTGTGCCAGCCTTTTTGTTGAAATTAATATAATATGAACCTTAAAATGTATTCTCTGTAATAGTACTAGAGAGCTAAAATTTGATGCTTATGAGCAGTGACTAGATACAGAAAAAAAAATGGTATTTCTTGTTCATTTTCAAAACTTCTTGCATACTTTTGTCATGCTTTTTTAACTCTTATTGTGTCTCCCTAAGAGTCGTTGGTAATCCATACATGAACCCTTTGCTCTCAGTGCCTAGGAAATTCAGCTAAACCTCAATGACGAGGCCCAACAAACTGAAACATACATCTGGGATTATGTGGTACTTCCATGCAGAGAGGACTTGCCTGTCATTCTGGAATTAGATCATCCTTTTGTATGTGATTAGTCTAATATGTTCATGGAAGATTTTCCAGTGTAATGTCTCTAGAGAGTGAAAATGTGATGTTTCTGAGATGTAGACCAAAAATATTTGTTTTTGTTTGCCCTCTGAGCCCCTCACATACTTTGGCATATTTTTGGTTACATTTTTGTAGGGTGTCTCCCTAAGAGTGAAGGGTAATCCAAAGGAGCAAGAGAGACTGCAAGAAAAGGAATGAAAAAGTAGTGAAAGCATAATGTTCTGTGTTTGAGATTGAGACAGACTTGTGACATGAAGGACACCTCTGCCTGCACTGAGTCAATTCCCCGAAGAGAGAGGATATCACTGCCCATACACGACCAACGCTTCACAGAGAGGGGACGAACATTTGCCTGCTGTTCATAAGATCTTTTTATTATCAGCTGTCAGTTACATGGATTTCTGGCCGTGAATCAAAAGAAACAATTATCTTCAATAGATTGCATCAGCTAGCAATCAGCGGAATTACCCATAACCATCCACTAGGAGATGATTGAGGACAAGAAACTGGAAAGTTAACATTCGTTGTATCTTGGAATCCCCCAGGTATAGACGGGTGAGGTTATTTAAAAGCATTTATTCATATTTATACATCAATGGAATGGTGAGGATATATTGATCTATGGACATTTAAGCTGCATGTACGTATTCATTACAGTTCCTCCAGATATAGAAGTGGACTTCCTATAAAATTTGTAATATTTTACATATATTTCTTGTATTGTTTATCTATATTTGTATTTCTACGTATTGCAATAGTTTATGTCATAAGTATCTCATGGCATTTGTTTTATATTTACAGTAAACTTGTTTTAATTATTTCACCTTGTCTTTTTCTATTTTCTGCCTCATTCCTTAGTAGGATTTAGATCTATATTAGTTTCCATGTGTGTTTAATTCACAGCTATACACACATGTATGGACACACACACACACACACATATATATATATATATATATATATATAGGTTTTTAACTCTCTTCTATTACTTCATATGGTTTTTCAGGCGATCACAGGTTCATCACAGGTAGTTAATCAATAGCAAAGTTTTTTTTGATTAATTTGCCTGTGCTTAATTAGGGATGTGCTTAAAACCTGACCTGTTGCGTACCCCTCTGGCACTCAAAGGGCTAGAGGAAGATAGGGTGGAGACGCCGAAATTGTAAGCATTACTGGGTGTAAGTGCCTCTTGCCTTGTAAACTGCAGGTCAGTGGAAGGGAGATAAAAGTGATTTTAAGTGCAATGATCCAGATATGTAGCAGCCTGGGTAGAGAGGAGAAAGCTGATGGGGTTGTGGCCAGGGGAGGGCTGGCAACTTGTGACCCAGGGGGCAAATTCAGTCAAGTGGCCCATTTCTATATAGCTCAAGCCCACTGTCCCAGCCCACCCCTTTTTGTTAATTTTAAAATTGGCATTCATGTTGTGAAGTAAGGCAACTGATACCACATAGCTTACAGCTGAAATGAGGCTACACTAGTGTACTACTACAAAGCTTACAATTTAAGTAAAGCTTACCTAGTGATACTATAGAGCTTACAAGGGAATGGGTTATGCTACTAGTGTAGCTCCATTTGGATTGTTCCTCTGTGGTGTCGTTTGTGTAGCTCCATTTCAATTGTAAGCTCTATGTTATCACTAGTGTAGCTCCATTTACAGCAGTAATTGGGAGATTTACTGAGGAGCAGTGGCCACCAGCCCAGACATATAACCAGCCCAGGGGGCAATTGCCCCCCTGCCCCCCAGGCCAGCCCTCCCCTGGTTGTGGCAGAGTAATGTAGAAAGAGGCTGTAGGTCAGTAGGGACCGAAAAGGTTATTCATCTGGCTTTGTTTTTGATCATTCTTTAGTGGGTATAAGTTACTCCATTACCATTAATCTTATGAGCACCTCTCCATCACTCAAATGAGAAGTACAATGATTTTCAATAGTTTTCACTTGTCACCCAACACGCAGTCCAGAATTTTCAAATACATAAATATATTCTTATGTCTTACAATCAGAATGACAAAACTAAAATGTCCTGCATAACAATTTCAATAAATGTACATTAGTAACTAAGTACTCACATTTTTGTCAAAGTCTTCATGGAACAATCCCAATGTACTTGTACCAGACACACACTTCTACTTTATGGTGGCTGGTTTATTTGCCTGTTAATATACCCTACTAGCAAAAGAGGCATGACGTTGCCCGTGGGGATTAAGTCCTTTGAGTACTTCAGGGGTACTGACATCCAGGTAAATCCAGAAAAGGAGACAATATTCTAAATAACTGGATTGTTAAATTTGTGTGTTTGTGTATTGCCTGTGTGTGTTCTGTTTGTGTATTGTGTTGTGCATGTGTGTGTGTGTATTGCAAGTGTATGTGTATTGTGCGTGTGTTTTGCACATGTGTTGTGTGTGTTCTGCACATGTGTGTTGTATACGTGTGTGTGTATTGTGCATGTGCATTGCATGTGTGTATTGTTTGTGTATTTTGAGGTATGTTGTACATGTGTGCATTGTCTGTGTGTGTGCTGTGTATGTGTTTTTTCTGTGTGTGTTTATTTTGTGTGTGTATATTGTCTGTTTGTGTTGTGCATGTATATTGCATGTATTTATTGTGCATGTGTGTTTTGTCTCTTTGCGTTGTGCATATGTATTGTGTGTGTTGCAAGCATGTGTGTTGCGAGCATGTGTGTTGAGTGCACATGTGTTGTGGTCTATTGTGTCTGTATGTATTGCTCGTATGTGCTGTGCATTTGTTTTTGTGCGTGTGTGTATTGTGGGCATGTGTGTTGCGTGTCTGTGTATTGTGTGAGTGTTGTGGTGTGGTTTTTTTGTTGTTGAGTATGTGGGTGTGTATTGTGTGTGTGCACGTTTATTACATGTATGCACTGGGTGTGTTGTGCGTTGTGTGTGTGGTGTGTGTCAACTACACCATGGGGGGATTACAATTTCTATTGCTCTTTATAAACCTTTGAATGCTAGAAAGGACTCCAACTCATTGCGAACACAGTGTTGGAGACCTCTTTAAAATTCAACAGGTTAAAAGCTAATTTTATATCAAGGGAAATTTGAGGGTTTTTCATTTGCTCCCTATGCTTTTGTTGGTTTGTTCTAGAACTGCAGCTGTTTAGTTCCCTACATAAGGCACCGTGACCTGAACAATATTTATATGACCTGCTAAGACTTACAAAATGGGAAATCCAGGGACAATACATTCCATAGCTCAGTAATAATCTGGAGGCTATGCACAGTTGTGGTGTTTTTTTTAATGTACAGTATGTAACCTTTTTCTTGTTTCCAGGTAATGGATTGTGTTTAGCTGCCAATATTTTGAAAGGTATGGAACTTTCTTTTAATTTGCTGTCCTTGATTACATATATACTACATATAAGAATCTGAACACTTCAGTGGGCCTTATTTATAAAGGCATAGTGAACTAGTTCTGGAGCAATCCAACTGCACTGTAGGGGGCAAATAACATACACATTGATTTAACTCTGGGTTTTAAAGGGATAGTAATGGTTCATAATAAAAGCAGCTCCAATTAATCATCAAAGTATTTGGACTTTGGAGAGTGTTATTTCAATTCTGTCAGAGTTGTAGTTCAAGAGTAATTCAATGACAAAGTATCCCCCTCCCGCCCCTTTTACTGATGTAACACTGCTCAGCCAGAGCTGAAGGGAGGTGCCCAGGTAGATTGTAGAGAGGGACAATCTTCAATTAAGATAAGGGAAAAACCTGAAAAACTTGTCAAGGGGAGAAGGGATTTAATTGTTCTCATAGGAAGAAGATTGTCCCCTGCTGTTATCTGTTTGGTCTATGGACTGCATTACATCTGAGAAGAGATGGCTTACACTAGGTAAAAGGGACGGGAGAGGAAACTTTACTTGTGAATATCTCTCAAACCATAAAGGTTTGAGAGATAAGACTTATATTGTTCTTCATGTTTTTTTAACGCCTACAAAATAAAATAAAGATAAAACGAAGTATTACTATCCCTTTAAAGGGATAGTAATACATCAAGTTAAGTAAACGGAATATTGTAGCTATCAAAAAAATAAAATAAAGGTTTGAGAGATATAGGAATATAAAGTCCCCCCCCTCCCCTTTCTCATATGCCATGCTCTATCTTGCAGAAGGAGATCCTAGTCCCGAGATCGGCAGGTATTTGTATTTAGAGATCGCAATCTTGGCTCTGCTGAAGAGCCGTTGCTGGTCCCGGGACCAGGATCTCCTTCTGCAAGATAGAGTATGACGTGAGAAAGGGGAGGAAGGGGGAACTTTATAATCGTTTATCCATAAAGGTTTGAGAGATCGGAATGGGCTCAATTATTTTATTTTTTTGATAGCTACAATATTCCGTTTACTTAATTTGATGTATTACTTTCCCTTTAAACCTTGAATGCTAGTGAAGTCTCGCTAGCATTCAAGGGGTTAAGAGCCACAATTCAATGAGTATGCATACTTCATACTACCCATCTTACACAATAGCCCTGTATGTTGTTTGCAGCCTTCAGATGCTGGCATAGCTCTGCACTGTTCACACTGATCAGCTGATCATAGCCTCTTTATTGCTTACACTGAACAGCCGATATTTGGATATAGCAAGATCCCCAATTCTCTAAATGAGGAAAATGTGTTTCTGTGAGTTCTGACAGCATCACCAGCAATTAGAGCTTAGTGTACATGACGAGTGGACACATTAAAATATAAACACTCCCTCAGGAATATGAAACGTGGTCAAGCCAAATTTCTATATGCAAATGAGCCATTAGCAAAAGAAACACTGCAACCTAGTAAAGCTGGAAAAGGCATGGAGAAAGGAAGGTAACATAGTGATGTTGGAAAATCACTTGAAATTATTATTTGGGAGCACAACACACCAAAGGGGTATAGAGAGGCGTCTCTAAAAGACTTCAGATTGCATCCCTCTCATTGCTCCTACAATATTGTGACTACCTTGTTTGAAACAAAGAAGGTCTCCAATAATTACGTCAGGTGGTCATAGCTCATCGGACACAAATGCTTTAAATGTGTGAACATTGGGGAGTGCTCTTATTCCATTTTTTTCATTAACCCTTTGAGTGCCAGAGGGGTACGCAATGCATTGCTCTGCAATGCATTGCGTACCCCTCTGGCACTCAAAGGGTTAACCTTTTTAGTGCCATTAATTCACAGTGCATTGCTCCACAATGAATTGCTTACGCCTCTGGCACGCAAGGGGTTAGTTGTGTGCATGTTAGGTTATCTAACAATCACCCAAAATTCTACTTTCATCATCCACCAAAATTATATATATTTGGGGAAAAACCCCCCAAAAAACCTCAGCTTGTGGTATGCATCTGGCCCTTATAGTATGACAATTCATGCTAATGGGGTGCTATTTTTCGTAAAGTAGGACATTCTTTGAAGTGTGAAAAATGTAAAAACAAACAAACAAACCCTATTTTTTATTTTGCCACATTCTGGAAACATTTGTGCACACTATGCTAGCCTAGGCATAGACGGGTAAGTTACTATTCATTTGATGAAGTGGGTTGTCATCTTTCCAAAATTGTCTTGCTACCTTTTTTTCATGTCTGTAGTTGTTAGAAAGTGAAGTTATGCAGGGCCAGATTTACATCAAAGGAGCCTGTAGGCACAGAAATCTGAAACACCCCCCCATTGGCCATTTCCACTGGACACCTTCACAATACTCCCAATCTCCACATTGTCCCCCATCAGCTTCATATTGCCCCCATCATCTCCATATACCATATTGCCCTCACATTGCCCCCCATCAACCCAATATTACCCCCATCATCTCCACATTGCCCCCATCAGCTCCAACTTGCCCCCCATCAGCTCCATATTGCACATTGCCCCCCCCGCCAGTGTCCATTTCCTACCTCTTCCCTGGTGGTCCAGCAGCAGGAATGGTCTGTGCCTCCTCCTTCTGCACAGACCTGTAGCTGCTGGAGCTCCCACATGGTCTAATCTTCAGTAATGTAGACGCTGGGAGATTATGTAATCTCCCAGTATCTGTATTACTAAAGACCTGACGAAAGAGCTCAGCAGCTTCGGCACAGACCTGTCTTCACCATGTTGCGGTGCCGGACGTGGCGTATTAAAAAAACCCAAAAAACCCACAACATGATCCCAATGATGCCTACTCTGCCTAATTATAAATCTGGCCCTGAAGGTATGTCATATATAAGAAAAACAAGGCAACTGATAGATTCCTGTCTGTGCAGTTTGGTGATCATGGCATCCCCTATGGTATGTCAACTCATACCAGTGGGGTACCATTTTACTCAGGCGGCCTCTAGCTAGTGTTCTATGTTTTTCATGGATTTTAGTATATCTGAAATTGAGTAAATGTGAAAAAAACTCTTATTTATTGGTATATCTCCATCTTCTGCCCATTATGTTTCTTTGTAGCAGCCTTGCCTTGGGTAGCTATACAAATGACCAGTTCCTGAAATTGGAATTTTGTGTACATTTTAAAGGGATAGTAATACTTAAAATGTAAAAAAAAAATATGTTGTAGGGTTTATCCCCCTGAGTAAAACAAGAGTACTCCCACTGCTGAAAGGTGTTTCATTTAATAGTTATTAATTTTTAAATTTGAATTATTTAGGTGCAATATCACAGTGGCCTGAAATTGTACAGTGGTGCTGTTGCTACACGATCCTATGGACAGCTCTGGTCCCGGGACCATAAATCTCCATAGGATGGTGTAGCAACAGCGCCACTGTACAATTTCAGGCCACTGTGATATTGCACCTAAAAAATTCAACTTTGAAAATGAATAACGTTTGAATGAAACACCTTTCAGTAGTGGGAGTACTCTTGTTTTACTCAGGGGGATAAACCCTACAACATATATTTTTACATTTTAAGTATTACTATCCCTTTAAAAATATATATAGCATATATAGTTAGTTATCTGGTTTAATTCTTATTTTGTGCCTGAAATGCAGAATGATGTAAATTGGAAAAAAGCCCCCAAAAAAAGCAACATTTTTTTTGGCACGCAAATGGTTTTAAACAGGGCTCTTAACCATTTAAATGACAGCGAACTCTCCCAAGTATTGCAACACAAAGCAAGAGAGACCTATGTAGCATTCATCGTAGTTACAAGTCTCATTTAAATGAATGTGGATGATTTGCCCCAGAATATCTTCTCTTTTGTTTGGTACATACAGCCCTTGGTGGCAGAAAAAGTTTAATTATGTTTCTTTTTCAAGTTCGTCAACATATTAATGCAAATGAGTACAAACTAGTTAGCATGTCATGAATTTAACATTAGCTGCTCAATGTGAACAGTTTCTAGATCTTAGAAATTATAAAATTATCATCAAAACTGCACACACTCCATAACACATCCTATTATTTTTACTTTATTGTCTCTTGCATATCTTTTTCCTTTTAAAGCTCTAAGATGATGTTGAGTATCTGTTTTTTGTCATGAGAACTTCCATGGGAGAGCTCACTCTTGCCATCTAGTGGCAGTTTTACAGAAATTCTACACAAACCTTACAAATTCAAACTAATCTTTTGTAACAAGGTTAAATCTGATAGGACCAGAGTGTACCAATGGTAAAATATATTAAAGGAACAGTACACTTTTTTTTTTTATAAAAATGTATGTGTTATAGAACTTCTGCTTCTGAGTAAAACAAGATTGCTTCCACTACAAGCAGTTAATCTATTTGAATTTTAGAACAGTTCAAAACCTATACTCACTCAGGGAGCTCAATTCCTGACAGCTCAAGCTGAGAGGATATGACTCATAAGACCATATTAGTAAACGAACTGCACCACAGGGGACAGCCACAAAGTCCTGTTAAATTAAATTGATCCCCTTGAATGTCAGAGAGGTCTCCAATGCATTAGAAACCTCTCTAGTATTCAAGGGCAACTTTGCATTTTTTAGTTGTCCCCTATGGTGCAGTTGGTTTACTCCAGAATAACTCCAGTTTGCTTTTATAAATATGGGTCATTGTTTCTATAACATTCTGTGGAGAACCTTTTTTCAGTTACTCACCTCTTCCATAGAATGTATTATAATATCTATAATCTATACATTAATAATGCTGTTGTACATTCTACATTTCTTTGTTCTTTTGCCAAAATATATTGGTCCTTTGGCTATCCATCCTCCACTCCCTCTTTTGTTCACATCTCTCCTTCACTCCTCTCATCCTCACTCACCTGTACAAACTAATTCCTCACACCCCAACCCTGCAGACACAGAAAACCTATACACACAAAACCTCATGGCATCTCCGGTCTCTTTCCTCTTCTGCTATTTGCAGCTGGAGATAGATCACCAAACCTTGCCACCACTCCTTTAACAGGCCCTCTTCCTCTAATCACTATAATAAGTCATCTAAACTGATCTTCCCTGTCTTCATCCACAGTTTCTTCCATTATCTTGAGCTCTCTGAAATGCTCTCTCCCTCATTTACAAATATAACACTATTCACAATCTCTTTTTCTCCTGCTCTCTATGTTTACTAGCTCTAACTGAATCTTGGGTGTCGCAATTCAGCTTCCATTTGGAGACAGCAATCTTTTATGGCTCTCTCTTTCTCTCATACACTGTAACAATACCAGAAGATGAACTCCCTAGATGCTAGGGAGCAATGCTGGTGAGTGACCCTGTAGGTTGTAGAGAGAGAGAGAGACTGGAGAACCCTTGCTGGACCTGAAGAGTCGAGGACAAGAGGTTGAACTCAGGAGGTAGGAATAGGTTAGCTCAGTTAAGTTTTGACTAACAGTCAGTTCCCATTGTCTCTTCTATACCTTTGCTCTCCTTCTGCCCCCTGTCAATTTCCATTTCACCACAATACTTTTGTAAACTTCTTTATAGCTAATGAGAATTCCATCTAGGAAAGTATCCCCCTTGAAAATATCCTCCCCAAATGACTCACTGCCGCCTAGGACTCTTTTTCACATTACTCCGCATAATATTGAACATTTTTAATTCCTCCTTTTTGTCTGCTACATTTTCTGATATCTTCAAACATGCCACAATAGCACCTGTCCTGAAGAACAGTGCCCTTGATAACTCTGCCCCTTCAGGCTATTGACCACTCTTTCTCTTTTCTGCCTTTTGCATGTAAGCTTCTGGCATGTCTAATCTACATCCGCATGCTTGGTTTTCTTAATGCATACAGCCTGCTAGACCCATTACAGTCTGACTTTCACACTGTCTGCTCCACAGAAACTGCTTTCACAAGAATACAAAAGGAGCTGCAAACTGCCATAATGAATGTTTTGGGGAACCATTACCTTCCCCTTCCTCAGCACAGCCCACTATACTATATATAGTGGGCCATGCTGAGGAAGGGGACTGTAGCTGTTCCCCAAAAATGTTAATTATGGCCTAAACATCTTCTGGTGTGAAATGCACATATGCCTGTTTGTACTATACATAAACAATACTGGTGAGTAGATGAGTGCTGCTCTTATTTCTATTTGGAAACTAATTCTGACTCAAATTTCAACTGTATGCAGATGACACCCAGCTTTATTTATCCTCACTTCAACTGACATAACCCTCATCCCACCTACACCAGGCCCAGTAGCTCCCTACTAGGACATAGTAAGTGGCACCACCATAAAACCAGTCAATGGAGCTTGCTGACTCTGCTCTCTTTTTCTTTCCTCATGAATGCTATTGACATAACAAAGCAAAAATAGATCTCTTCCCCTGTTCCTCCAGAACAGAAGCATTCTTTCTATCCTGAATGGACTACTGTAACCTTCCTATCGCTGGTCTTCTTGCCTCTTAAGTCCATATATATCATTTCATACAGAATGCTGCAGAGAGTAACCTGTCAGATAGGTTTGTTTCTGCTCCTATCCTCCTCCAGGCTTTTCAGAGCTTGCAGATTAAACTTCATATATCATACAAAAACTTGTTTCTCCCATTCAAGACAATCCTCTCTTCCATATTCTCCTGTATCTGTAGGCTGATCTCCCGCTGCACCCCATCTTGTCCCTTACAGTCAACCAATTCATTTTCCACAACTCCACCTGTGTCTACAGCTGTCACCTGTAGCAAACCATTTTCCCTCATTACTCCTTATCTGTGGAAAACTACCTCCCAGCCTGAACCAGTGCACTTCACCATATTCAAGTCTTGTTTAAAATTATATCAATAAACTAAATGGCAGTTCCACTCACGGCTGCCATCAGAAATAATGGGGACCAGGAAAACTGCAATTAGAAGGGCCCCATCTTTTTAATGCACTTGTAGTTTTATGTCCACCCTTGCCTGATGTTATTGGTTACATACTGCAGAATATAAGTAACATGAAAATGAAAAACAGGTGCCTTCTTCCAACACATTTAATTACTGTGTAGGTGTTCTGGCTGGTCTTTCCATCTACTGTGAATGCTGATCCATGGACACTTTTACTAAACACATTGAAGAGTGGGACTTATGTACAAAAGGATATTGGAGCAATTCTGCTGCAAATCAACTGCATCACAGGGGACAAATAAATAATTATTATATTATATATATATATTATATATATTATAATAATCCCCTTAAATGCTAGAGCAGTCTGCAAGGCATCGAGACCTCTCTCAAATTAGGAGTTCAAAAGCCCAAACTTAAATCAATAGACATTTGGGGAATTATGGTGCAGTTGTTTTGCAGAATTGCTCCACTTTCCTTTTTTGCATGGAGACCATTGTCACCAATGGTCCATAGTACACATAATCTGATTCTACAATATACTTAAAACTACAGAATAGAGACTACCCACACTTAAGTAGTACACAAATTACAAGATGATTTAAATTTAAATTAGGAGACACTCAACTAAGAACGAGCCTACAATACAAATTTGCAGGCCCTCTAGGAGTGGTGTCCTACCCAGGGTACAATCTCTTTTAGCCCACTAGTGCCTTTCACAGAGAAGAATTATCCTAAAGCACATCATACTGATCCTGCTATTACAGCAGTCCAACCACAAAATGCCAGGCAATTCCTCTCTGAGCAAGAGAAGCAGCCAACACCAGATGAATGTTTCAGCCTTGTTGGGCCTCATCAGTGAGGTAGGATATAAATATCCTATTTAGGCTCCTGACGAAGCAGTGTGAGCTGGGAAATGATCTGGGCATTACCTGTATAGATTTTCTCTTACTTTAAGATTATTTTATATTTGAAATATCTGTGCAAATATAATTTATTTTTATGTTAATTTTAATAAACATTTTTCATTACCCAAAGTGTACCTTGCTATATAGTCCTATATCCCTATACTCCAGTAGGGTCCTAGTGACAGATTTCAGGCCACTATCAGTCCTAGATAGAGGACTATAGATTATTATATCAAGCCTGTGGAGTAATAATCTGGACGGACACCAAAGACCTGGAAGGAGAGAGGGAAAGGAGTAGAAGCAATGGTACCAACACTGGGGGTTATCCCGTGAAGGTGTTTATACCTGGAGGCTGGATTGCTTTTATAATAGGTGAGTCAGATACCTGTCTCACTTATAAGGTGATTACCATGGTGGAGGAGGTGATAGCGCTAGAAGTTCACTTGAATGAACAAGGAAGTTTCATATAACAGTCTACACTCAGATTGTGTGCGCTTCTTTTCTTTTTAGGTGGAAATATGTATGGGGAATAAGGGCTTGACTTGAGGCCCTGGAAGAGGAAGCAGCACTGCTGTGTGGAGAACATTGAGGATTTAAAGGGACATAGACAGGTCACGTGACATTATCTTTATTATTATCCGGTATACATACATATATATATATATATATATATATATATATATATATATATATATATATATATATATATATATATATATATATATATATATATATATATATAAAGATCACAGTAGCAAGCTCAGGACTTTCAAAATATAGATAAATAATTTATTGTCGACGTTTCGGCCACTTACACTGGCCTTCCTGTCTTGAGGAAGCCCAGTGTAAGTGGCCGAAAGGTTGACAATAAATTATTTATCTATATTTTGAAAGTCCTGAGTGTGCTACTGTGATCTTTATTTATATATTATTTGGCTACACTGATAGCACCCAGGCCAAATCTCTCAGAACTGTGAGTGCTTCCTATATATATATATATTTTTTTATTTATTTATTTATTTTTTTTTTTCTCTTCAATTTTGTTTTTTAAATATATTTTTTTTGTATCTGTTTTATTAGCACTAAGAATTTTTTGGATGTATCTCATGCAGCTGATCTTTCTAGGCACTGTGAGCAAAGGGTCCAATGCTGGATTCCCTTATTACTCTTGGGGTGACTAATCCCAAGGATAATTTGCAAATGTAAATTAGGAGTCAGAGACGCTTAACTAGGAACGAGCCTCCAAGCTCTCTAGGATTGGTGTAGTCTCTTTTAGCCCACAAGTTCCTTTCACAGAGAGGAAATACCCTAAAGCTTACCATACTGGTCTTCCCAAAACAGCAGTCCAGCTATGAAATGTCAGGCAGAGACTGCACCCTGGGTAGTACACCACTACTAGTGATCCTGCAAATTTGTATTGCAGACTGTTCCTAGTTGAGAGTCTCTGACAGATAATATGAGATTCTAAAAAGGGACCACTTTTCAGGGACTATCACCCCACTAAGTATGTCACTTTGACCCCTTCTTCCCAAAAAATGAATCTATAGGCTGGGGATAATAAGTTTAGTGTAATTCAGAAATAGAGAACAACACAGGTTACTTAAATGGAAGGTCCAAAGATTTATTAACCATAAGGTTTAGCCAACCAACAATATTTATAAGAAATGGAAAGGAAAACAATAAAATCTAACCATTTGCAAATGATATTAAAAACATCAATTTAAAAAACGCAGTATATACTGTACACCAGCTCTACGCATTTTGTGGCTAGATGCCACTTCCTCAGGAGAATAAAAAAGATAAAGGACATCCACAATGCTGCATTTACAAAAGAACATATTAAGATAATATATATTCCAAATCTCACGATATGTTAATTTGGATAATAGGATAACTATTTTGTTATCAAATCTTGCAAGGTTAAGCATGTTCTATCCTAGGACACATGGGTAGGATGGAATAGATTTTATATGTAGCCTAAACTCGGTTCCATCACAGTATAGCTGACAGCTATTCTAATTTTAAAGATATGTTGCATTTTAATTTTTTCTTTTTTGTTTTCAATAAAAGTTATGTTTTATCACTTTCACCGCAAGCAAATTAAAACTCAGTTTAAGACATTCTATTCACTGTATCACTAGAGTACCCTATTAAGTATCTATTATTTTTTCTCTTTTTTCCATATAAATCTCCTTCCATATGCAAGAATCCTCTATAAAATTGTTCATGTGGCATAATTACAAAATTTCCCTACAGGGCAATAAACGTTTGGCACAGCTGATTCACACCTAACGCAACTTAACACCTCAAACAAGATAAAGACCTCAAAGGGCAACTATGTTTGTAATATAAATACAAACAAACAGATCTGCTCTCCTCTATATGCTGTGAATGTTCGTCAGGGATTTTTAATTTAGATAGTATTTGTAGGTGTATTAGAGTAGGACTTACCATAAAGTGAGATACCTTGGCGTGGTTAGTAAGCTTACACATGGATTGGCCAATTTGTGGGATGAAATTCTTACTTATTTCACTTAGATTTACTAAGGATTATTAGTTTGTTTGTTTGTATGCATTCTCACTTTTGGGTCTAGGCCTAATGACAGGGGGACTGGAGAACTCTCTCATTTCTTGCTATCTATATCTTTTATCTTTATACTTATATTTAATTTATATTTATTATATGGATATTTTATAATGAGTTAGCACTGCGAGCTTTCTTTTTTTTATGTTTGGAATACGACCTAATTGTAGATGCCGTTAATAATTATTATTCCAATCTATACAATTTACACTCCTCTGCCACTGTGGACAACCGGTTGTCAGATAGGCCGTCTATAACTCCCTTTTTAGCTAAATCTCACAACAAAATTCGTCCCAGTTGGAAGCAGATATTCTTGATAAAGACTTCACAGAAGAAGAACTTAATTGAATTATCTCAGGGATGCCAAAGGGGAAAAGCCCAAGCCTGGATGATTATTGCAAACTGTTTCTAGACCCTTTGCTTTAATATATGCTCCTCACTTTTAACTCCATATCAGACACTGTCTCAGACAATCTCAGTTAACACCATATTTATACCTAAAGAGGCAAATATCCCTCCTCTTTTGCAACTTACAGACCCACAAACTAATAGTGCTAACGTTAAAACTGTTGACTCCTAGATTTACACATAAAGACCAGACGGGCTTTGTTCTGGGTAGACAGGTGAAAGACAACACAATCAGATCAATTTCCCTGATTCCGAAAGCTCTTGATTGTAATATTCCCACAATAGTTTTGGCCATTGACTCTGCTCTGAGAAGGCCTTTGGCATGATCAGGTGGGAATACCTCTTTGCAGTCCTGGAGATGTTAGGCCTTTGCTCCAGGAGCATGCAATGAATCCTAGCACTATACAAGTGCCCACATTCTAAGGAAGAGTGAAAGGCACGTTGTCACAATCCCTCCTCATTTCTAATGGGATGCATCAGGGCTGTCCTCCATCTCCTATTTTGTATATTCTTGCATTAAAGCCTCTTTTAGCAACCCTGCACCCATTCAAAGATGCAGGGCATACAGGTAGACAGCAGAGAAGACAGAGTTGTTGATTTCTAGGATACATTCTCATCTTTCTGACAGATCCAAACTGCTCTCTACCACCAGTCTTAGACTTGCTTAATTTAATTACGATAAATCAGAAATTGTGAATATAAATCTAAGCTCTCAGCTTGCTTCTCGAATTTGTGAAGCTTTCTCATTCGCATGGAAGGCAAGTGGGATTTGGTACTTAGGGGTCAAACTGTCGCCCAACTTGGAGTAACTATTCACTTTAAATTTTACCCCCACCGCTTGCTACTCTAGAAGCTGATTTACTTCGATGGAAAACACTCCCACTTTCTTGATTTTGTAGAGTCAATTTGGTTAACATAGCTATACTACCAAAGATAACCTTTTTGCTACATTCTCTCCCCACTTCCATCCCAAGGTCATTCTTGACTAAAGTGCAGGCCCAAATCAACTGCTTTATATGGGCAAATAAGAGAACAATAAAACACTAATGCTCCCAAGGTGGGGCTGGCCTCGGCCTCTCAGACCTGGTGGGATACTACCATGCTTGTTACCAGACTTCATGGATCCCCCATGTGAAAGAGACTGGTTGTCTATAGTGATCTCTACTCTTCAGCTTCTGCTACCATTTGTTTTTTATTTATTAACACAGAGGCTATTCCCCAGAGACTTTCACCCCATTGGGTTCTGGGCCCCCGTTCTTGCCACCTGGCACCACCTGTCGACAGAAAAGAGGTGGGCTCCTTACTCCTCCAGAATTCCAAAATTATCTCTAGGTCTGAATGGTGCAGCTTATAGGGCCTGGACTGATGAGGGTCTAAACAAATTATAATCTCTAACCAACTCACACCACTACCCAGATTTTCAGGCACTGGCGAGGGCTCATAACTGAAGGTCTCTTGAATATTGGAGGTACTTTCAGGTTCAGAGCAATACCTCTAAGCTGTCAAAATCTGGAACATATTCTAAACACATCACTAGAATGGAGAGCTACCTAACCTCTCCCAAAGGAGGGACAAGTAATTGTCGAAACTTTACAAACTGATCATCCGGGGATCAAGATCAGCTCCCATCCTAAACCACTAAGTGTCAAAATGATCTTCAAAAATTTTTAAAATGTTTAGTGATGTGTCCGATACCTGTTAGAAAAAAATATATGATAGGTCTTTGCTGAGAACTATAAAACTTCCAGCCATGGGAGATTCTTCATTAAAAAGATATTACAGCTCAAACCAGACCACAAATGCATTTTCTTGCTGTCCTTACAAAACATTTGGTCCTCCACTTTAGTTCTCCATAGAAAGCAATTGCAGAAGCATCACATACTGATTCATTTTTATAACAGGATTTTCATTGAAAAAAAAAATCTGAGTTTGAAATGTTTGTGAAAGGGGATAAATCCTTAAATCTTGTGTTAAAGTTCCCCTACCAGTGTAATAATCTGTAATCTCCATGGTGGTAATGGTGTATTTTGTCTGCAAGATGCAGTAGTTATCCAAGCGGTAGGACCAAGCCCTAGATACTTTAAAAACAAAATTATAACTCTGGTTGCAGTGAAATAAGTCATTGGGCCTTATACACAAAATAAAGGTACAGTAATTTTTGTGAAAACCAACTGTACCACTGGAGACAAATATACATTTCTGAAGTTCCCCATGGGGCTTTTAACCCCTTGAATGCTAGAGGCCTCAAAAGCATTGCTTTGCAATGTTTGTAGGATTTCTGTAGCATTCATAGGGTTACAATCCCCATTTAAATCAATGATGTTTGTCCTCAATGGCACAGTTAGTTTGTTCCAGAATAACTGCATTTTTATCTTGTATGTAGGGCCCAAAGTATCTTCAGACTGCATCATATGTTAAATTATAGATGAAAGGAGAGGAAAAGCAGTAGACAGAAATGGGCTAAATCAAGACACAGTTACTTTATAGAAGTGAATGTAATAAGTTCATGTGCCACCATCGTTCTTTCCAATGTAGAGCAATATAATGGTGTCTGACACTGACTCAGCTATACACTCCTAAATAATTCTCTATCACACAATGACATGCATTCGGTAAGAGGCATACTTCTTGTTGCTGCCCATATTCATTATACAATATTAAACCTCACCTGCAAATGCAAGCTGAATGCCCATTTTTACATTGAACCAAGTAATCTAATAAAAAGTTACCTGATATTTACTTCCAATTCCTATACAAATGTTGTCTTATCAGTAAAACCACTAGGGTATTAACAGACACATTAGAGGGGAATCTACTAAGCTTCCAGCTCCGCTCATTTCCTATGCTTGATACAGGCATAGAAATCATAGTTGACGTTCAGGCAAATACTAGATTGTATGATCAATGTAGTGCATACAGGTGCACACACTCTGCTTTCATTATGACTTTAACCCTTTATCGACTGATGAGGTGCCAGGACTGGTGACAGTCTTGACACATCATGAAATTCTAGGATGGCATTGTGGATGCACGCCGCTCTGCCACCCCAGAATTCATTGTGAAAATAAAAAGTGCAGTGGTCCTTAACAGGCGCATGCTGTTGGATTGCCCCGTTGTTAAGGGGTTAAAAGATTAGTATAATTTTTTTAGGGGGAAAAAACATATTGTAGGGATCTACCTGATGATTAAAACAAGGATAGTCCCACTGCCAAGTATTGCATATTTCTATAGTAATTTTAATTCGTATTTTTGTTGCTTTAAATGGGTGAGGTTAGTCGCCAACAAATAGTTCTCTAGTAATGCTGTCAGTTTTAACTTTTAGGAAGCAGGGCCGGCGCTACCTATAGGCAAGATAGGCGTCGGCCTAGGGCGCACAAGTAATTCACCCTTCATGGGGCATACTTGCGCCACATCTAGCTGTCAATTATCTTAACGATGAACTTGTTCAGGCGTAGGTGATATTTCTCTCAAATTCTCACCCTGCATTGGGTAAATTTTGAAAGTCACCAAACACTTGCACACCGCCACTCACAGATCACTTTTAAATATCTTGTTGATTTCTCATTTAAAATTGTTATTTTAACTCCTCCAACCAGAAGTGTGATGTCTGTAATTGCGTAGCAGCAGAACTGAGGGACTAGTGATGTCGGTGATGATGATGGTGGAGAAGCTGGGATGGAAGAGACATTGATGGCCCTTTTAGCCCAAACTGAGAAGGAATGGGAGAAAGGGATGGGAATTGGCATCACCACCACCAGCAGCAGTGAGCTTTTGGAATTGGCAGAGTTTGCTACTGCTCTAATTCCTTCCATTGATGGTTTGCAAGGGCAGGAGGATGCTGAGGAGCAGGCTAGTGTGCCACAGACCATGGACACAGTGGGAATGGGGTCAACAAGTGATCTGGGACTAGGACAGGTTCCACTTGCCAGCAGCAGCAATACTCCTGGTCCTAGTTGCAGTGCTTGTTCTGAGTCAACAGCAGCAACGTCATCCTTTGCCCCAGCCAGTGAAAGGGAATGTGGAGGAGAAGAAGAAAGAGGCTGTTATTCTCCACCTGTTCCCTACCCCCTGAAGTCATGGGTGTGGGACTATTTTTCTCTTGGGGCAGGCACAGTGCAGTCATCACCAACGGCACTTTGCGCAGTTTGTGACAAGTTAGTGAGAAGGGGAAAGGAGGGAACACACCTTGGCACAACTGCCCTGATAACACAAATGAATGTTAAAGTCAAACACCCACCACAGAAATTGAGCACTGCTGTTGCTGTACACCCTGACTTTCCGGAAAGGCAACAAGAGGCGAGGCAGAGATCAAAGGGGAGGAAGAATAGAGAAACCCAACCAGAGGCCAAAAGTTCAATGAAGAGCAAAACAGCTAGCTTGCCATCACCTTCTTTCTCTAAGGTAACTACATCTTCTGCCAATCCATCTCTTTCATCGTTACTTCCCCCGCCAAGTGATAGCCATTCTGTAGATGTTAGGATGTGGCAGTTCATGTCCACCCAATGCACAGTTTGGTGCACTGACCACACATGGCAGTATGGTGGAGGAGAATCGCAAGCAGGGCATCAAGCGGCATCTGAGGAGGTTACATCTCACAGAATATGCTAAGCTGGTGGCAGGGAGGGTTCATCATTAGTAATACTGTTAAACTGTCAGCAAGTTGTCATGTGTCCTTAGTGGGGTGTGGACAAGGGGTATAATGACAGCAGCAGTACTTGGTTTCCGGTGTCATGGTGTTTGGATACAGGTTTACCAGGTGTCATTTACCACACACACTGTACACATTGCAGTTCCTGATGAGAGGCACAGTCCCTTCTCTCAAGGGAAACATTTCTATTCTAGTAACAACACACCCATGATTTTGGAGGAGGGGCAGGTGGAGAAGATTTATTGGCCAACATTTTCTTTTCTCCACATATACTGGGGGCTGCTTATTGCTACTGCCTCAAGCACATCACTGGAGCTAGTCGTGGCAAGTAGAACCTTCATCATCCATCACCCATGTTATTGCTATTGTTGATCCCATTCCCTTTGAGCTGTCTAATCACCCTACTTCTTAAATAACTCAGCAGTCACAAATTCTGCATCTACATCAGGGCATTTGACAATGGCCAATGGCCAGTGGCCAACATGACATGACCTGCTGGCACTAGGCTGGTAGGGCATTTTTTTTTCTCAGGGCTTGTGCTTTAAAAAAAAATTAAAAAACCCTCATAGTCCTACAAAAAATAAAAAAAATTTAGGGGATTTTTATCTAACAAGCCTAAGTCCTACAAATCAATGTTTCCTTATGGCTTGGGCCTCTAACAACAAATCTTACAAATTATCCTCTACAAAATGCTCTGTCATGTCAAGTATCAGTCTACCCCAGTTGCAGCTTATGTCAGGGGGTCCCTGTCTCTTTCACGTTACATGCAAATTTCTTATTTTATTTAATTTATTTATTTTTTTATTAACTGTCCCCCCAGTAACAGTCAAGAACCCCCCCAAAACAAATCCCCTGTTCAACTGATTCATTCTCCAGACTCCACCCACCAAACACAGGTACCCTCCTCAGACCCCTTTTATACCATGTCTTATGGTTTTTTAAATTTTAAACCACCCACAAAAATTCTCTGTTCAACTGATTCTTTCCCCACACTCCACCAAAACAAGTACCCTCATGCCACTTTTATACTAAGCCTTTGGGAAATAACACAATATTTGCGTTGTGAAAATTCAATGTTCCCATTGATTTCAATGGAATGAGATAGGCGAAAAAAAAAGTGTTAAAACGTCAATTTTCGTGGGAAATTATTTGTCAAGGGGGATGTGCCATTATTCGTCGATTTCAGTTTGAGGCAAAAAGTTTTGCTCATCCCTAATTAAAAGCCTAGATTTAAAGCTATGGGTATTTTGGGAAATTTTTGTTTGTTCCCTATGGAGCAGTATATCAGCCTCACTGTGTGTGTTTGAGTGTGTATGTGATGGAATGTGTGTATGTGCAAATGGGTGTGTGGGGGGGAATATATGGGGTCATGGCGGTTTTGCTAAAAATCTAATAAATCACATTAAATATACTGTCTTATGGATCTTTAGCTGTAATTAAAATAACAAACACACTCATACTGGGAAAACGAAGAACAGCATGTTACCCTTCTGCTGGTGCAAAATAA
Organism: Rhinophrynus dorsalis; assembly: GCA_037306005.1. Classification (NCBI taxonomy): domain Eukaryota; kingdom Metazoa; phylum Chordata; class Amphibia; order Anura; family Rhinophrynidae; genus Rhinophrynus; species Rhinophrynus dorsalis. Next base: position 337,579,596 of record CM074718.1, read on the forward strand.
TTTTTTATGTTTCCATCTGACAGCACTACAGAATTACAAGGAGCATATCTCATCTATGGTATAATTCATCCTGTGTCTTTAAATTCTCTGTAGCTTTGTCTTTTGGCAAGCAGGTTTAGGGCTCGATTCTATTGCAGGTGCTAATTTTATATCTGCTTTTATCTCCAGGTTTTCCCATATACTTCAACAGGAAAATGCTTGATAAAATAGGTGTTAACATTTATCACCTGCAATAGAATCTAGCCCTTAAAGCACTCATGCTGGCACAAAACAGAATTTAAAGATACAGGATGCCACAGAAGGCAACACATCTTCTAGTGCTGTCAGATGAAAACACTGAAAAATTATTTTGCACTAGCAATGGGGAGCTCCAAGCTTGCGCCACACCACAAACATTGCATGTGACGATGCCACTCAAAGTGTTAAAGGTTAAATCACATAATGACCTTGGGTTGCAAAGGGTAGCTCAGTTGGCCAGTCTAACCATTTGCTATTCTTTTATGACTTATGTTCAATTAGGCCCTGCTTTCTATGTGGCAGAAGTCCCTCCTGCCTGGATTTCTTTTCCTCTCATGATTCACCTGGTGAAACAGAAGTTACTTTGTGGCCCTGGTAGATTCACCAGGGAGCTGCTGCATACAGGGAACTTCCAATACTTCCCACATGCCATGTAGGGTGACCACACATCCCAGAATTCCTGGGACTGTGCCTTATTGGGGGTCTGTGTCCCGTGTCAGCCCCCACAGGGACAACAAAGAGTCCCGGAATGGAGCAACATGCACCAGTCCAACCAGCCAAAGAAATGTATTTGCTATATGGTACTCATTGGCTGGCTGGACTTGTGCGTGCGAGAAAGCTTGGATGAAGCAGGTATGCTGGTGTGGCAAGTGAGACCCGCGACTGAGGCTTCCACCAGCGTGCCGTGCTGACCATCTTTCTGAGGCTGACACAGAGTAAGAGTTCCCACTGGGAAATCTTACTATGTCAGCCTCGGAAAGATGGTTAGCGCCAGCGGGAACCTAAGCTGCAGGGCTAGGGTGACCACATGTCCCTGAATGGCAGAATGGAAATGTGGTCACCCTAATGCCATGTTTTAATGCCACAGGGGTGTACAATGCATTGCATACTGCTCTGATACTCTAAGGTTTAATCTCCAAGCTGTAATACAGGAATTTCCTCATACAAATCCTAGGACCCCCTTCTCAACTGGGCCATTGGTTCCACCTGCCTCCCCTTAGTGGTGGCCCTGTTCATGAGAAGCAATTATAACTAGGGTTTGAAAACCTTACCAGAAGTGTTATTTTAAGGGAATGGTTTATCAGTGTCTAAAATTATGAGCCCAATTCAATAATCTTCATAGGTGTAATTCTAGAACAAGCCAACTGTACCACAGGGGACAAATACAAATGCCCAAACTACTACTCTTTGCTTTCCTATGTGAAGCAATGCTTAGGAAACCTCTCTAGTAGTAAAGGATTTAGAAATCCCATTTAAACCATGGGGAATATCCATTTATTTACTGTACTGAAGTTGATTTACTCCAGAATTACACATCTTGAATATGGCCTAATGTTTGATAAATCAGTCCAAGAAAATTATTTACAAACCAAACTTCCTTATGGTGTATATATATATATATATATATATATATATATATATATATATATATATATATTTTATAGACATTGGTGTATAGTATACATCACAAATACTTCATATCCAACAAAGCACCAGAGCCCACATTTAAAGGAGCACTTACAGCTCCTAAATCCTTCCCTGTGTACATAAAATCCTAATGGACATGTCTGAATCAATTCTGCATGCATTGGCTCTCAAGAACTAATCCTTAATTAGTTTTGGATATCATGACCCTGGAGACAGACATGATTTTTGCGGTTGAACTCCAGAACCTCAAACAACTCCCAATGTAGACTTCAGAGGAAGGAGCTTGTGATCCTGGATGCTTGCAAAAAATTATATATGCTAAATTAGGCTTACCATATTTCCTGGAGACAAAAACGGGACGTGGTGTGGGTCAGATGGACAGTGGAACTCCATCACTCCGAGTCAGACTGTAGTAAGCTGCAAGCAGCGAGAACGCGTTTGTTCCATCTCTTCCTAGTGGTGTTCTCTCTCTCTGGCCAAAAAGACTGCCCCTGAAGTAAATCGGAACTTCCTCTGTTCGTCACGCACACTAGTGATTTTACTGTGTTTACTGTATGCATTTATTACCATAGAGTCTTATGACTCTAGCACTGTCTAAGAGACAGTAGTAATTTACAATAGACTTGAAAGTCTTAGATAGTTATGAGTCACTCAAGTCATAAGACTCTATGGTAATCAATGTGTACAGTAAAACCACTAGTGTGACAAAAGGAAGTTCCAATTTACTTTATCTTATGAGAAATAAACAAGTTGCGTTCAGTTTTTTACAAAAAATTAAAAACTATATATAAGTTATATTAAAACCTGGGCACAATTGGCAATTTATATTAAAAAGACGGGACAGTCTGCAAATTGAAAAAAACTGTACTGTCCCATTTAAAACGGTATGTATGGTCAGCCTATGTAAATTATATATGCCAGGAAGATGTATTTCCCAGTCAGCTGTTTGGTAACACATATAGACCATGCGATTATGACAGTCGAACAATCCAATATTTTTCCACTAGATATGTGGCATATCAGTCTCCATTTGTATTGCAAACTGCTTCATGCAGCAATGACATGTCACAATAAATAACTCAATCAGCTAGATGTTAGTGCATGTCCATCGGATACTGAGGCACTACTTAATACTACTATTACATACATATTAATTTGTATGCCATTCTGAAGGGCTTGAAACCAATATATATATATACATGGGCGTCCGCAGGGAGGGGCAAGGGGGGGGCACTTGCCCCCCCCTGGATTTTCATCTTGCCAATGCCACTTAATACATGAGCCTGAGCGTAGCTCTCGCTCGCACTCTGAAGTACCTCTCCTTCTGCTGCCCGCGGTGATCACCTCTCCTCTCCCCCTCCACGACGCCCGTCACGCACAGTTGGCAGCCAATGAGAGAGGGGTATCAAACTCTCCTCTGTCATTGGCTGCAGTGCGGTCTGCACTGCAGCCAATGACAGAGGAGAGTTGGATACCCCTATCTCATTGGCTGCCAAATGTGCGTGACTGGCGTCGCGGAGGGGGAGAGGAGAGGTGATCGCCGCGGGCAGCTGAAGGCGTCGCAGAGGAGAGAGGAGAGGTGATCACCGCAGGCAGCTGAAGGAGCGGTGCTGCAGACAGCGAGCGAGAGCTACAGACCCCGCTCAGGAGGAGACCTGGTGGACTGCATTAAAGGTAAGGCTGGGTGCACTCTAAGACATCCATGGGCGTCCACAGGGGGGGGGGCACTTGTGAAGCTTATGGGGCAATGTGAAGCTGATGGGGGCAATGTGAGAGCAAGCTGATGGGGGCAAGTTGGAGCAATTTGAAGCTGATGGGGCAATGTGAGGGCAAGTTGGAGCTGATGGAGCAATGTGAGGGCAAGTTGGAGCTGATGGGAGCAAGTTGAAGCTGATGGGGCAATGTGTGGGCAAGTTGGAGTTGATGGAGCAATTTGAGGGAAAGTTGGATCTGATGGGGGCAATGTGAGGGCAAGTTGGAGCTGATGGAGCAAGTTGAAGCTGATGGGGCAATGTGAGGGCAAGTTGGAGTTGATGGAGCAATTTGAGGGAAAGTTGGATCTGATGGGGGCAATGTGAGGGCAAGTTGGAGCTGATGGAGCAATGTGAGGGCAAGTTGGAGCTGATGGGAGCAAGTTGAAGCTGATGGGGCAATGTGAGGGCAAGTTGGAGTTGATGGAGCAATTTGAGGGTATGTTGGATCTGATGGGGGCAATGTGAGGGCAAGTTGGAGCTGATGGAGCAATGTGAGGGCAAGTTGGAGCTGATGGGAGCAAGTTGGATCTGATGGGGGCAATGTGAGGGCAAGTTGGAGCTGATGGAGCAATGTGAGGGCAAGTTGGAGCTGATGGGAGCAAGTTGAAGCTGATGGGGCAATGTGAGGGCAAGTTGGAGTTGATGGAGCAATTTGAGGGTATGTTGGATCTGATGGGGGCAATGTGAGGGCAAGTTGGAGCTGATGGAGCAATGTGAGGGCAAGTTGGAGCTGATGGGAGCAAGTTGGAGCTGATGGGGGCAATGTGAGGGCAAGTTGGAGCTGATGGGGGCAAGTTGGAGCAAGTTGAAGCTGATGGGGGCAAGTTGGAGCAAGTTGAAGCTGATGGGGTTAATGTGAGGGCAAGTTGGAGCTGATGGTGGCAATGTGAGGGCAAGTTGGAGCTTTATGTGATGACTATTCCCCTCCCCTTCATGACATTGTGAAAAAAGGACAGAGTATGGATGTCATTAAAATTATGCCCCCCCGGAAAAATTTCTGTGGACGCCCATGTATATATATATATATATATATATATATATATATTAAACTTGCATGCGCCTCTCTGTCTCAGACGCACCCGTAAAACCAATCCACAGCCATGGCTTAATAAGGACACCAGCTTCCTTCGCTCCTGTATCCGTTCAGCTGAATGAAGAAAGTCAGGCTCTCTGGCAGACTTTATGCAGTACAGATTCCTCCTTTCTTGTTTTAACTCTGCTCTGTCCCTGACAAAAAAACATTACTTTTCACAACTAATTAGCACTCACAAATCCAACCCCCGCTGCCTTTTCTCTACATTCGACTCCCTTCTCCGCCCTCCATCTGCCTCCCTTTCACACTCCATACAGCCACAAGACTTTGTCGACTTCTTCAAAGCCAAGGTAGACTCCATCCGGGGTAATTTCCCACCCTGTATATACCCTCCTATCCTCCCTCATTCCCCTCCTGCCACCCTGCACTCTTCTCACTTCTACCCCTTCCTACATTTCCACTCTGATCTCCCGATATACCCCATCCCGCCACTTACGATCAGCCAAAAACAATCTTCTCTCAGCTCCTTTTGTGTCTACAGCCTTCTCACGTATCAAACCTTTTTCTCTCATTGCTCCTTATCTATGGAATGCTCTACCTCCCACTCTGCGCCTCTGCACCTCTTTGATGGTCTTCAAATCACGATTGAAACTACACTTTATTAACAAAACGTAAACATGTTACATGGCACTCACTTTGTATATTACTTAATTTATGTCCCCTATCCTAATTGGAACTCTGGCACTGTATACAGCACTTGACCCTTATGTCCGTTGGGACAACATGTCTGAAATGTATACACACTGCAATACACAGACAGACACATGCACACAGTGAGCGGCCGAAACATGCAAAAGACATATACAGACACTGGAGATGCATACATGTACACACATATGTAACAGATATGTGCAGACACACAAACATGTGCAACAGACATGCACAGGCACGCATGCTCGCAACAGACATGCTGACACACAGGCAACAGACATGCACGCAAGCACACACTTGTAACAGACATGCACACACACGCAACAGACATACTCTCACACACACACACACACACACACACAACAGACATACACACACACACACACACACACAGAGGAGACACTGACACAGTGATAGCCACCTCCCATGTGTGGAGGTTCCGGATCTTGCTGGTACCCTGGATCTGTAGGTTCTGAGTGTAGAAGTGTTGGCTGTGGACACTCTGGGATTAGTGTAGGAGCTTTACAGTGCTGTGTAGGTAACCATCTTGTATTGAAGTGAATATCTGCAGTACACAGAGTGTTAGAAGCCAAATGTAGCCCTCTAAGGACCAGAGGACATCTCTGTCCCCCTTCTGGTCTGTAAACGTTAAAGGGATATTAATGGATCATTTTAACTAAATGTAAATGTTGTAGATATTAAAAAAATAAAATAATTGATGCCAGTCCAACCTATCAAACATGTATAGTTTGAGAGATATACGATTACAAAGTTCCCCCCTCCCCTTTCACATACGTCAGCGCTCTAGCTTAAGAGGACTGATTTAGCAACAGGACTGGTTTGGCTACAGTACTGGTTCAGCAACAGTTAATCAACACAGGAACAAGCATCAAACAATACCGCAGACTGGAACAGGGCTGGTTCCACCACAGTGGATAGATTCAGGTACAAACAGCAAACAATACTGTTGTCAGGAACAGGACTGATTTGTCAACAGGACTGGTTTGACAACAGTGGATCAATGCAGGAACAAACAATACTGTGGTCAGGAACAGGACTTTTCGGCAAAAACAAGACTGGTTCAGCTACAGAGGATCAATGCTGGAACAGGCAACAAAACTGGTCAATAACTGGAGAGCAAGAGCAGACAGCATACATATGACAAGGCCAAACAGGAAGCTTGAGCAAACACCATTGCACTGTGGACTGAATTCTGGATCAGGCCACAGGCAGGGCAACTGATTATCTCTGGACTGGACCATGAAAGTATCTCAGTGTAGATAAAGGATGATTCTTCAGAAAGAAATGTCAAGCCATTGCATATTATGACTTCTTGTTTTTAACCCTTTAACGCCCGAATATGTACATGTATGTCCCAAGCAAAAGTCCCTTAAGGACAGAGGACGTACATGTACGTCCTTGGATTCCGGCTGCACGCTGTTCCAAGACTCCGAAATCTTAAAAAAAATAAATAAATGCACCGCGGACTTTAAGTGCCAGCCAGAGCCGGATCATCCATTATGGCAACCTAGGCTACTGCCTAGGGCCCAGGCAAAATGAGGGGCCCTGCCTCCAGTTGAGTGGTCACAGGCAGAGGCCCTTCTTTTGCTGCCACTAACATCTTGTGTCAGACGCCCTTTTTGTTGAAATAGACAAGCATTATCCAGTTGCTGCCACTTCCATTAGAGCCAAAATGCTGGTACCAGCTAGCAGCCTTCTGTGTCAGAAACACCGGATCAAGGCATGTGGGGCCCCAAATTGGTACCTTGCCCGCCTTAATCCGCCTCTGGTGCCAGCCATATGTGCTCTCGGCTGGTCACTAAGGGGTTAAAGGCAACTGTGACCGATCCATGTGGTCTTTGAAAATAGTAGTGGTTACAACAACATAATAGAGGCCACACTGGCAAATGGTACTATATATATATATATATATATATATATATATATATATATATATATATATGTCATATTCTGATCTACGTGTCTGTCAGTGATTGATTTTACACATCTGGAATGTATCTCCAGAGAACCAATGCTTGTAGGTGGCACAATTTTGGCAACAATGACATTCCTTTGTATTTTGTAGTCAGTTATTTGTCAATTGAAAATAAGAATGCAGGATCAGTTTGGACCTTAATATCACTTAGGTTTCTTTATCTCCTATAGCTTAAACATGGGACATGCATGTTCAAAAAGAGTAAAGAGTTATCAGAGAGGATTATAGGTCAGATTTTTTTTTATACTTCTATCTGCACTTTAAGTGTTCATAAAAAACTATAATTCTATTTTTTTGCACCTGTGGTGATCTTTCCAGTCTCACTGGGTCCAAATTCTGCCTGTAAAGATTTAGAGCATCTCCTCAATTGTGGCTACATTAGAATTTGTGTTGTTATGTATGACCATGACGGATAGCATTGTGATCTGTTGTTTTGTAAGAACAGACTAATGCCAAAACAAGGAGTGTGAAGCATCCAGTGATTTAAAAATAAATCATGCCAGCACTATTTGATTTAGTGCAGCCAAAAGATGAATAAATTATCCTTAAAGTGCTGATAGAATAATAGATATCCCCAATTTCTTGGAAAAATGTGGGACTTCTCATACTTGGCCATTTAGAAACTGGCATATCAGGGAACTAGATTGGAGCCCATATCTAAACATTCAACTTTTTGAAAATAGCAGCTTTCAAGATGAAATAGATACAGCATAACACTATTTACAACAGAGCAAAAACACAGTGGGAGACTAAGTAGAATCTGGAAAAAAAATTAGGAATGTGTGAAATGCCCTCAGAAAGAGGGATGATAGTATACAAGCTGGTCATATCAAGTGTGGCTATTAGAGTGTGATTAGTTAAATCAGGGAGTTCCCTAACTGGAAGGATAAATGAAGATGATTCTCAGAGCTACAGCTGCATAGATATCACCAAAAGTTGAATAAAGTGATCCAGATAAGAAGTCAGAGAACAGAGCAAAGAAGCCTGTGCAGAAACAATAGGACAACCTGGAGGAGAAGACATTGATTTCTGAATTCTTCTGAAGCGTGTACAGAAAAGGAGAAATATGATGATGCACCATGTAGTGGTGGTGAAGGCAAAAAAAATTTCACAGCAGGAGGTCTGTTGGATTTATAATTTGGACATTGTGGCTCCTATGGGTCTGAATGAAGTCCTAACATATGTCAATTTTCTGTGAAATAGAGGATACCATCATTAAAATATTTTGATCAAAATTTATTTGGACTGTATTAAAAATGTTTATGTGGCATCTGAAGCTTATATGAAAGAATATCCTCATGAATGGATATATCTATGGATTTATATCCTTTCAATGGTACTGAAAAACAATATTCTCTTCCCAACGTGGACGAGTGACAGGTTCATCATGATACATTGTTTGTTTCTGCCTTGTGGGCAACAAATACAATTCTACCGCTTATACTACATAGTGAAGTTGGGTATCCAATAACGAAGTGGCTAAAGTGCCTATGGACTTGGAATAATAGCTAGCTGATTGAGCTATTTATTTTGCCATGTTATTATTTCTACATATGTTGCAAATGCCAGTTTCCTGTTGCTAACCAGCCTATGGACAGATCTGGTTAGTTGGTATCCTTTTCAAATGTCACACTCCGCATTTCGCATCTTAAAATTTCACATTTGTTTGGTTGTGTCAATGCTAATGGCGCATTCTCAATGTTGAATGTTAAACAGTCGCAAATTTAACATGTTACACTTCTCAAAATGTCGCGTTTGACATGTCACAGGGCTTAAGGGCGCAAGAAGGGTGCATTAACAAAGCACATTACAAAAAAGGAGGACGCTGTAGTGACGCATAGTGGGTTTTGGGTTGGTTTTAGTGTGTTTTTGGGTTGGTTTTTGTGGGTTTTGGGTGGGTTTTAGTGGGTTTTGGGTTGGTTTTGGGTTGCTTTTAGTGTGTTTTTGGCTTAGTTTTTGTGGTTTTTGGGTTGGGTTTTAGTGTGTTTTTGGGATGGATTTTGTGGGTTTTGGGTTGGTTTTAGTGTGTTTTGGGTTGGTTTTTGTTTTTTTTTGGTTGATTTTTAGTGTGTTTTGGGTTGGTTTTAGTGTGTTTTGGGTTTGTTTTAGTGTGATTTTGGGTTGGTTTTTGTGGGTTTTGGGTGGGTTTCTTTTGGGTTTTGGATTGGTTTTAGTGGGTTTTGGGTTGCTTTTGGTGTGTTTTTGGATTAGTTTTTGTGGTTTTTAGGTTGGTTTTAGTGTGTTTTGGGTTGGTTTTCGGTTGGGTTTTGTGGGTTTTGGGTTGGTTTTATTGTGTTTTTGGGGTGGATTTTGTGGGTTTTGGGTTGGTTTTAGTGTGTTTTGGGTTGGTTTTTGTTTTTTTTTGGTTGATTTTTAGTGTGTTTTGGGTTGGTTTTAGTGTGTTTTGGGTTTGTTTTAGTGTGATTTTGGGTTGGTTTTTGTGGGTTTTGGGTGGGTTTCTTTTGGGTTTTGGATTGGTTTTAGTGGGTTTTGGGTTGCTTTTGGTGTGTTTTTGGATTAGTTTTTGTGGTTTTTAGGTTGGTTTTAGTGTGTTTTGGGTTGGTTTTGGGTTGGGTTTTGTGGGTTTTGGGTTGGTTTTATTGTGTTTTTGGGGTGGATTTTGTGGGTTTTGGGTTGGTTTTAGTGTGTTTTGGGTTGATTTTTGGGTTTTTTTGGCTGATTTTTAGTGTGTTTTGGGTTGGTTTTTGTGGGTTTTGGGTTAGTTTTAGTGTGTTTTGGGTTGGGTTTTGTGTGTTTCGGGTTGGTTTTACTGTGTTTTGCACTGGTTTTGGGTTGATTTTTGTGGGTTTTTTGGTTGGTTATTAGTGTGTTTTGGGTTGGTTTTGAGTTGGGTTTAGTGTGTTTTGGGTTGTTTTTTGTGGGTTTTGGGTTGGTTTTAGTGTGTTTTTTGGTTGGTTTTTAGTGTGTTTTGGGTTGGTTTTACTTAATGCGCCCTTACTGTATCCTAATGCATCCTCATTGCGCCCTTACTGTATCCTAATGTGTCCTCATTGCTCCCTTATTGCACCCTTACTGTATCCTAATGTGTCCTTAATGCGCCCTTACTGCATCCTAATGCCTACTTATTGCACCCTTATTGCATCCTTAAGGCACCCTTACTACATCCTAATGCGTCCTTGTTGACCCCTTACTGTATCTTAATGCGTCCGTAATGTGCCCTTACTGCATCCTAATGCATCCTTATTGCACCCTTATTGCATCCTTAATGCGCCCTTACTACATCCTAATGCGTCCTTATTGTGCCCTTACAGTATCTTAATGCATACTTATTGCGCTCTTACTGTATAATAATGCGTCCTTATTGAGCCCTTACTGTATCCTAATGCGTCCTTAATGCGCCCTTACTGCATCCTAATGCGTCCTTATTGTGCCCTTATTGCATCCTTAATGCGCCCTTACTTGAACCCTAATGTGTCCTTATTGTGCCCTTACTGTATCTTAATGCGTCCTAATTGCGCCCTTATTGTATCCTAATGCGTCCTTAATGTGCCCTTACTGCATTCTAATGCATCCTTATTGTGCCCTTACTACATCTTAATACGTCCTTTTTGCACCCTTACTGTATCCTAATGAGTCCTTAATGTGCCCTTATTCCGCCCTTACTGTATCCTAATGCGTCAGTAAGTGCGTCATTAAATGTGCCTAACTTCAACATGTGATCGAAATTTTGACGCAGGCAACACATAGAATGCTACATGTTGTGCTGGCGACATGTTGAATTTGCGACTGTTTAAATTGCGACATGCTGAATGCGACATTCGCATTGATGCGACTAAACAAATGCAACATTTTAAGACGCGTGAGGAGTGCGACATTTCAAAAGTAAACCGGTTAGTTGACCATACACCTCTAGGATGGTGTAGCAAATACTGCACTTAAATGAATTCAAGTTTGAGCTGCAATAACTTTTGAATAAAACACCTCTCAGCAGTTGGGAGTACCCTTGCTTTACTCATTAAGATAAACTCTACAATATTTACTTTTTCTACATATTAAGTGTTACGATCCCTTTACATAGTAATATCGTAACATAGCTGATGAGGCAGAAAAAAAGATATGCGTCCATCAAGTCCAGACCATGCCAGTTCAAACCTGTTGATCTAGAGGAGAGCAAAAAAAAAAAAAAAAAAAATTAAGCCATTTCCAATTAAGCCCCAAGTGGTAAAAAAAATCCTTCCTGACTCCAAATGGCAGTCAGATATTTCTCTGAATCAACAACCTGGATCTGCTTTGAAGCGAATTGTCATAATTCTCAATATTGTTCTATGCTAGATAGGTATCCATTACCTAAAGCAGTTACGATATCTGCAAGCACAGAATCATGATGCAAAGAACTCCATAGCTTTACTACACTTACTTACCCTTACTGTCTTTTAGTCAAAAACACCTTTCCTCTAGTCTTAATGGATGACCTCTTGTTCTTAGCTCAGCACTTTGAGCAAATTCATTGGAGAGTTCTTTGTACTGACCTTGAATATATTTGTAAATGGTAGTCATATCTCTTCATAACTCAGATCCTCCAATCACTTTATCAGTTTTGGTACATATCTCTGCACTTTTCCTAGTTCAATAATGTATTTTTAAGAACTGGTGCCCAAAACTGTACTCGATATTCTAGATGAGACCTTGCCAAGGATTTAGATAGAATTATATTAGCATCCCATGTATCTATACTTCTTTTTATGCAGTATACTACCCTATTTGCTCTTGCAGCAGCAGAGTAACTCTGCTTTCTTTGTTTTAAGAGGATCATCTCTTCCACAAACTGTCAAGGTCTTAGCAAGTTAGAGACAGAATACTATGCAATGTTGGCAAAGACTCGTGTCCCTCATTCAGTAGTAGCAAGTCTGATTTAGGTACCTCATGTGGAAATTACAATAAGGGCCACACTCGCCATTCCATCCTTTCTTTCCCTCCAGGCACCAACCACAACAACCATTCTTCCCACCTTCCCCCCACCGCACCTACATTTTCCCCATAAATAAACACACTGACAACAAGATAAGGTGGCAAATTGTGAGGTCACAGCTTTATTTATTAATTTGAGATTTGACCTATTTATAGTACTCCAGGAACACCCTCCCCCTCCTATGTGGCACCCACAGGGCCCCTAATAGCTTGTGTCATGCCTGCGCAGCCGGTAGCCATGGTAGGTAAAGGGCGGGACCTTTCAGGCAAACCACTGCCCCCCACCTCTGGTCCCTCTCCATGGCCGTCTCCAAACCGTACCAGGGCAGGCAAACAAGGCCCAAGTGTCAATCTACCATGACAATACCTACATGCCTCCCCTCCTTCACAGTGCCTGCAGGCTGACCTCGTTACACAGCACAAGTCTGCCCGCCCACCATAACCAATTGGCTATGCCGCACTGCTGGGGCCCGTTAAGTGCCACACCCGCAATGGACCTAATTGGATTTCTACTGCTGACTTCTTCCACCACTTTCTTGGCCTAAGCCGGACCTTCTCAATGGCTCAGCTAGTGCACCTAGATGACCTGAAAAGTAACACAACCAAAAAGCAAAGTTATTCTGCTCACCTTTGCAGGTAAGCTACATTTAAATCCTAAGCCTCGCCCCCTTTTTCCCACCTATCAGCGCCACCCCCACCTAAATCAAGCATCACCATACAGAGGGAAAGGATTTCACTGGCCAGAATCAGGTTTTGGGCGTCATTATGGTGCCCTCCACCTTTGTAGTGTCTGCACACTACTAGCATCCATTAATCCGAGGGAAATGAGAAACATTCCAGAGTAAAACTCCCATCATCCCAAGCCAGCCAACAGTTGGGCATTGTAGCCTGCAACAGCTGGAGGGCCTAAGGTTGCTAATCCCTAAATTAGTATCCATTATGTTTGAATCCTTGGAAATGCTTGGATTTTAATAAACCTCTGATGGAATGGCAAAATCAAATGTGCACTGGATACCACAAACCCAGGAATGGGTGAAAAACATTTAAAGGGATAGTAATACTTCGTTTTAATTTTATTTTATTTTGTAGGCATTAAAAAAACATGAAGAATGATATAAGTCTTATCTCTCAAACCTTTATGGTTTAAGAGATATTCACAAGCAATGTTTCCCCCTCCCGCCCCTTTACCTAGTGTAAGCCATCTCTTCTCAGATGTGAATCTGGTTGTAAGACCAGACAGATAACAGCAGGGGACAATCTTCTTTGTATGAAAAGAATGAAAGCCCTTCCCCACTTGACAAGTTTTTCAGCTTTTTCCCTTATCTTAATTGAAGATTGTCCCTCTCTGCAGTCTACCTGGGCACCTCCCTTCTGATGTGGCTGAACAGAGGGGGGATACTTTGTTTGTGAATATCTCTTAAACCATAAAGTTTTGAGAGATAAGACTTATATCGTTCTTCATGTTTTTTTAATGCCTACAAAATAAAATAAAGATACAACGAAGTATTACTATCCCTTTAAAATTATATGGCAGGAAGACTTAGCCCATGTATATCAACTGGCACATATGCTAAAATGTGCATATAGATGGTACAAATATATTCTCAAGTGAATGTGGACACAGATACTCCTACTTCACTTCACCTTACCCTTGCTTTCTTTCTTAACATGAGTATTGACATTTGTGACCTGCTCTGCATGTTAAGGCAGACAGTCACTTCTCACAGAAGGTGAAACATGCTAGTTAACACTGATGCCTTTTCACAGGAATATCCTCTTTTAAAACCCAGGAGTAGTCATGTATGATCCTCTTCAACCAATAACAATGCAAGTCATGGATAGGCAGTCACAGGCCCTTCAGCTCTTGTGGAATACATCTCCCATTACTGTAGTCCTCAATAGCCTCAGAGCCCAAGTTTGTCCATCTTTGTTGTAGGTTTTGCAGGATATCTCTGTTACAACACAGGTAGAAAGAAAGAACAATTAAACTGAATGTGACATTGAGTGATGCACCTGCACTCAATAGGATATTCTGAAAACCTATACAATTAACAGCTCTTGAGGACTAGGATTGTCTATGTTTCCCAACCCTATCCTGTCGGAGCCCTAATAGGCCATGTCTTTAAGACTTCTCTGCTTGAGTACAGGTCAATCTTTTAATTCTCTAACCTGTGAACAAGCAGAGAAATCCCAAAGACACGACCTGTTAGAGGTCCATGAGGAGAGGAATGGGGAACACTGATCTAACCTGTAATTTTCTGTAGACACTTTTACTAGTAAGCCCGATAAGAATTAGAGAGCTTTTGCTGAATATACAGTTCTCACCACCTGATAAATCTGGGTCATAATACCAACTATAAGACAATTAGTCTTGTTTACCAAAGGTCCTACATATGTGTATGAGAACACAGGTTTATGCAATCTATATTAAACCATGCAGAGCTAAACAAAATAGAAGTCATTCATTTATCACTCTTAGAAGGAATTACATGGGGCATATAGATCACCAAGAGAGAGAATATTCACTGTGTAAAGAAAGTGATTCTGGGCCTGTAATTTCTTTTTTTTTGGAGTTGCTAATGAAAAGAAAATGAGGAGAACAATTTCTGCATTTTTTGGGAACATTAGGCACAGAACAAAGAAGGCAAAAAAAAAAAAATACTTAACACTTTAGTGTGCCAACATTATTTTCCTTTGCAAACTCAATTCATTTTGTGGGATGGGGAAGCAGAAGAGACACCTTTCACACTGGGCCTTAGACACAAAAGAAAACTGGTATAAAGATGTCCATGTACAAGGCAATTTTATCATTTGAAAACTGTCCAATCTGACAGTAAACGACCAAAGTGGTCATTTATTGCCCTGTGTATGGGCCAGCTAAATCAGATCTGTCAATTTGATTGGTCTGCCCGTTCAGGGCACTCTGTGTGTGGCCTCAACAGACAAAACCAAAGTGAGCGCATGCATGAGCGAGTGAGAGCACATGCGCAGACACACACAATTATAAACAGGCAATCTGACTGTTGAGAGATCTGATTCCCTGGCTGTGTGCAGGAGGAATAACCAGCAATCTGATTGCTGTTCAGTTCCAACCAAAAATCACCCCATATATGGGCATCTTGATTTTGGAAATAACTAAATATGTGTGTCATAGGGGCAAATAAAAATGGCCAACATTCACACGGATTTAAATGGGGGTATTTAACCCCGTAAATTCTTCGGGGATGCATTGGAAACCTCTCAAGCAATCAAGGAGTTCAAACATCCATTTAAATCAATGTGAATTTGCATTTCTGCCCAATGATGCAGTTGGTTTGCTCTAGAATTACTAATTTTTTCTTTTGTGCAAAAGTCCCATTATTCTGAAAGCCTTAACAGACAGTGAGTCTTCTTCTCTTTAATGACTGCTCCATTATGCAAACAAAAGCTTTAAACAACTCTGCTTGCCAACTTTATAATGAAGTATATGTGATGGAGAAATATTGGGGGAAGTAAAAGTACTCTTCCTGTAAGCACTTTTGTAATAGACACTAATTACCCACAACCCTCTTGGGTGTTAGGCTCATCTCTTTGTGCTGTAGTAATATTGAAATGCTCTCTACTCACTGAAAGATTTAACAAATAATAATAGCAATAGCAACCAGATAACAACAATTTGATTTAGAAAATTATAGATGAATAGTTAAAAAAGAAGCTATTGAAGCAGAGTAACAGAATATCTGAGATAAAATCAGTTTTATTTTGATGCATAGGCATGAGAAAGACTATGTACCAGTCTTGACAGTACTATTGTTTAACTCTTGCTCTAGCTCCATTGTACACTGAAATTGCAGCATCAAGGAGTAGATGTAGACAGGGGAGGGCTGGCAACTTTCGGCCTGGTGGGCGAGTACAATTAAGTGGCCTATTTCTATTACCGCTCCAGCCCAATGTCCCAGCCCACCCCCTTTTGTTAATGTTATATCTGGTATTAATGTTATAGATTGTCAAGTGATACCTCAGAGCTTATAACTGAAATGGTAGTACACAACTGATATCACAGAGATGGCAATTGAAATGGATCTACACTAGTGATACCACAGAGCTTACAATTGAAATGGAGCAACACTAGTGATACCACAGAGCTTACAATTGAAATGGAGCAACACTAGTGATACCACAGATCTTACAACTGAAATGGATCTATACTAGTGATACCACAGAGCATACAATTGAAATGGAGCAACACTAGTGATACCACAGAGCTTGCAATTGAAATGGAGCTACACTAGTGATATCACAGAGCTTACAATTGAAATGGAGCTACACTAGTGATACCACAGAGCTTACAATTGAAATGGAGCAACACTAGTGATACCACAGATCTTACAATTGAAATGGAGCAACACTAGTGATACCACAGAGCTTACAATTGAAATGGATCTACACTAGTGATACCACAGAGCTTACAATTGAAATGGAGCAACACTAGTGATACCACAGAGCTTACAATTGAAATGGAGCAACACTAGTGATATCACAGAGCTTACAATTGAAATGGATCTACACTAGTGATACCACAAAGCTTACAATTGAAATGGAGCAACACTAGTGATACCACAGAGCTTACAATTGAAATGGAACTACACTAGTGATACCATAGAACGTACAATTGAAATGGAGCTACAATACTAGTGTAGCTCCTTAAATTCTGTTTACTCAATTTACAGCAGCAAATGGGAAATTGAGTGAGGCAGTGGCCACTGGCCCATAGTCATGACCAGCCTGGGGGGCAACTGCCCCCTTGCCCCCCAGGCCAGCCCTCCCCTGGATGTAGAGCTATATAAATCTCAACAAGCAATGGGCTGTCTGAGATATGTAAACAATTACAATTTCAGTAATATGGGTGTCAAGGGTAATGGATTAGATGTGTATTAAGGTCACTGGATGAGCAGACTGGGAGTAAGCTGTGAATATTGGGTGTGAGGTGCTTCATGTCATGTATAGGGTATGATGACATCAAGAATATTGTTTTCTGACAAACATGAGAGAGACATGATCATCGAACTGCAGCATGTCAGATTTCCATGCTACCTATTGCCAAACGGTTGGTCATGATGCAATGATATTGTCCTGTTTGGTTTGAGACATTAATTGACATGCTAGTGAGAGATTGGCTTGCAATCCCAGACCACAACTCATGAGCATTGTCAGCTCTGGGGAATGTCCTTGGCCCTTGCCAACTGTGAGCATGTTCCAAGGTGATCTCCAGAAAGCTACTGATACAGTTGTGTCAACCCAAAACATTTAGCTTCATTTGCAAGACAATTAGTCTCCAGGCAAGATGACCGTGCCAAAATGCACCACTAATTTAATAGCACAGGACCACTAAAACCAGGAATAGGGATTCTTCACTGACAAGTCCGGCTCTGTCTAGAATGTTTTGATGGCCAGATAATGGTCTGCAGGAGTTTCAGTCAGTGGAGTGGAAATATGAATGGTCCAACACCACTACAGACCAGCTTCCTGTATAATGGTGTGGGGTGCCATGCATAGCAGAAGCACCCCCAGTAGATATTCTGATCACTTTCACAATCCACTGATATGTTTTCCTGGTTGTAAAATCCATCATCGTATAATTTCTCCAGGATGTTCTTGGAACACTACTGTAACAGGACAATGCATTCCCATACATCACATTTATAACCATGGCCAACCTGAATGGCTTTGGCACACTGCTGTGGACCAACACATTCTTTGGATCTATCCTCCATTGAGAATGTTTGGGATCTTATGGGTCCCCACCCTGTAAGAATATCACCAGAATAGCATTCCCCAAAAAGTTATTGGCAATCTTATTAACAGTGTGTCTCACCATCTAAACTGCCTGTTATGCCTCCTAAGGTGGAATTACTTGCTGCCGAATAAACATTCTGTCATGCACATTTTTGCCTTAAACCTTAATGACTTGTTTCTCATGTTGTCCCTCATTCACGTATAAGATTTCATGGGAATCTGTATCAACTTCCTCATGTCACAAATTCAGTGTTTTGCAGTGTACTTAAGGAGTTTCTGTAAAATCTGGATATAAAACGTTGATTTCCACAGGCGTTAGCAGAGAACATAGCATCCTTTGGAAATTTTCTTAATCAGTATATTGAGCCAGTTTCAGATCACATATTCTCTCACATTTAAAGCACCTTATCTTTAATACACACACAGAGCAATAGTGCCATCTTTAACATATTAACACTTTAAGGAAAAGATGGGTGGAAAACCACAGTGCAAGTTCATCTATGGGCCAGATTTCCTAAGGGGGAGATTGGGGTTGGATTTTCCCAATAGGCAGAGTAGGCAAGTTTTGAGAAGCACCTCCGCTGTGCATGCAAAGCTCATTTTCTGTGTCATGGTTGTGATAGGTAGAGTTGTGCATGACCAAAATTTTTGTTAAAATTCGATGTCGGACAAATTTTTTTTTTTCATTCGTCGACTCCGCAATTCGGATCTGACCTGTTCGACTCGGACGAAAGTCGGAAACAGTCCGAATTATTCGGCGACTTTAAAATACCTTTAAAAATACAATAAAAAATGAAAATGAAATGAATGGAACTATTTCCAGGGTCTAAATGAAGATGGTGGAACAGGGTAAGGTGGGCATTTAGCCTTATGGTACTATGGCTGAAGTAGATGAAGTGTGGTTGTAGCTAAATTTGAAGGAAGGATGACTGGTGCAGGGCAGACTCAGGATGACTGGAACACTGGAGATGTAGCCAGCAGCAAACTGCAGAACACTGGATCACGACTCAGTAGAGATACTGCAGACTTTTTTACAAGAGACTACAAAACTGAGGATGACTGGTGCGAGACAGACTCAGGATGACAGCAACACTGGAGATGTAGCCAGCAGCAAACTGCAGAATACTAGAGTAGTCAGGACTCAGTAGAGATACAGCAACTGAGGATGACTGGGGCGAGGTGGACTCAGGATGACAGCAACACTGGAGGTGTAGCCAGCAGCAAACTGCAGAACACTGGAGCAGCCAGGACTCAGTAGCTAGATACCGCAGACTTTTTTACAAGAGATGAAAAACAACAGAGCCAGACTGAACAACCTGTATAGTGAAACAACAATATAGACTTTAAATTCCACCCCCGTGTCCCACCAAGTCAGGGGAACCTCCTCTGCCCAACCTACCATGGTTCTAGAGCTGGGTAAGCTGGAGCGCTCAGCATATTGTGGTACTATGGTACTATTTTCTCCATCGAACCTGAAAGCAGGATAACCGAGCTTTGGCAGGTTGACTTTTAAAAAAGTAATTTGTTCCATGAGCTGGCGGGCCAATTGAGAGTGCTGTGGGCTAAGTATATTTCCGGACAGTGGTTGGGGGGCAAGAAAGCAACTCCTGGGCTACCAGGGATAAAGTAGGCCACACAGCCCTCTTGTTATCCCAGAAAGTCAAGGGATCTGTACTTTGGCAAAGAAGGTTCCGCAAGGTAAGCCTTAACCTCAAACTCAGCACTTTTTCTACTGATTGGGAGCTGTTTGTTTTGTCTGAAGCATAATGAAAAGCAGCAGCTGCTCCATCGGAACAAGATGACATGCTACTGGCGCTGCTACTGATAGGTCCCGGAAGACCACCACACTCCTCCAGCTCATCTGCGGAATCTTCTCCCACCTCCTGTGACTGCATCCTGTTTTTTCTTTGCCTCTCACGCACCCTCGCTATCAATTGTCCCCTCCAGGTAGTGAGTGAATTGGAACTAAGTGCCATCTTGCCTTTGATTCGAGGATCGCAAATTGTGGCAAGCATTAATTTGGGACAATCGTCCATGAGCTCTTCAATGTGCAGAGTCAGTTCCTTCTTCAGCCTCGTTAGAAGAGCAGCAACATCGGGATGTATATTACCCTCAGCACCAGGCAAGCGTTCCCTATGGGCAAGGAAATCGTTAATTTTTAAGGAGAGGTGTGTGAATAGGGGAATGACTTCTGCCAGGCTAGCGTTCTCTTTGCTTAAAATTTCCGTCAAAGCACTGAAAGGCATGAGGACTGTAACTACCTGTTCCATCAGGGCCCAGTCAGCCCTGCCCAGTATTCTGTTACTACCAATGAATTGGTGATATGACATTGCATGAATGGCATTTTTCTGCTCCAGGATATGCTCTAGCATATCTAACGTAGAGTTCCACCTGGTCCCAACAACTTGTTTCAGGCGGTGCTCTGGGAGGTCTGCCTTTTTCTGTTCCTCCCTGAGGAGCTGGCTATCTTTGACTCTCCGATAGAAGTGGCCAGCAATTTGCCCGCATAACTCCAGAAGTGCTGGCAACCTTCCAGTGTTACTGCCATCCTTGAGAGCAGCCTTCACTACCAGATGCAGGACATGTGCTGAGCAGCGCACATCCACAAATCTGCCATCCTGGAGAAGTAGCACCCCCAATGGCGATGAGCTGTGCAATGAGGCATGTGATTTTTCGAGACTGCTGTCTGCACATCCCCTTTGAATGAAACCCACCAAAATCTTCCAGTGTGGCCTGTATTGATTTTGTGATGGACTGTGACTGTCTGCTCTTAGGACCAAATGTGGCATGATCCCCCTGCCCTTTCTCCTGCCTTCTGGTGGTGAGTGTGACACTGGTATATGCAGTTCTTTCTACATACCGTTACAGGGATACCAGTAGACCTAAACATGGAAACAACCTGGCTGGGACACTCAAATGGAACTGGAGAGGCAGGTGTTGAGTCGTCAATAGAAGACACAAGTGTAACTGGAGATACAGGAGGAGTACTATGGGAAAAATTAGGCTGAGGGGAATAATCAAGGTCACTGGAAAAATCAAGCTCAGGGGACAAATCAAGCTTAGAAGGCCTTGATTCCTCAGTTTCTTCTTCCACCTCATGTATGTGTTGACAGGAAGAAAAATCATCATCAGCAGCAGATTTTGGGGATCCCTGCTCAATTCCCTCTTCTGCCTGGTGGCTACCGGGAAATGGTAAACTATCTCCCTCAATAACCTTTTCTGGACAATATATGCTTTCAGTGGAAGTGACAGTGGTAGCAGGAGAAATTTTCTCCAAATACTGCAATAATTTCTGTTTGGGCTGCTTACACGGACGTTCGCTATAAAAATCCCATGTTGATACTGCCCGCAGTGTCCGACACACTAGGTGTCCCCAGGTTTACAGAACTGGATGTAGAGGAGGTGGTGACTAAACTGGCAGTGGAACTAGTCATTGTGCAGGTGGTTCTGAGGGGATCATCACCAAACAGCTGACGAGACACAGGTGACGGCTGCTTTGTGGTCTCAGAGGAGGACCTGGACCTCACTACCCTGCTAGTAGAGGTAGAATGATCTGCAGTTCCCTTCTTCTTTCTAGTTTTTGGTTTGGAGTGCTGCTGCTGAGTCTGACTAGTACTACTCAAAGTACTCTTTTTTGCCTGCCTGCTGCTGCTAGTTCTGCTTGAAAGCAACATCACTGTGGTGGTGTTGGTGGTTGCTGGATCACTGCAGCTGGTACAAGGACGAGGACGAGGAACATTAGGTTGTTCACTAGGACTCAAATCCATGACAGATAGGTAGGTAGTGAACTATAACAGTTTTAAAATTTAAAAACCTGGCCACACGACAACTGTGAGACTGGCTGTATCACTGAAAATTATTCAAATTCCTACTAGTTTAGTATTATTAATATTTAACACAGGAACACAGGTGACTCCCTTGCGGAGGTAATAACGTACTAGGCCTGCCTGCAGAACTGTGAGACTGGCTGAAGTGTCACTCTGAAAATGATTCAAACAAAGCCTTAATATTACTTTTTAATATTTTACACATGAACAAAGGTGACTGAATATTATTATAACAAATTCCTACTATTATTTTTAATGTTAAACACAGAATCAAAGGTGAATTTCCAGGTACCAGGCCTGCCTATAGAACTGTGAGACTGTATGATGTGTCACTC
Organism: Rhinophrynus dorsalis; assembly: GCA_037306005.1. Classification (NCBI taxonomy): domain Eukaryota; kingdom Metazoa; phylum Chordata; class Amphibia; order Anura; family Rhinophrynidae; genus Rhinophrynus; species Rhinophrynus dorsalis. The sequence continues at coordinate 337,601,621 of CM074718.1, forward strand.
TGAAAATTATTCAAACAAATTCCTACTAGTTTAGTATTTTTAATATTTAACACAGGAATACAGGTGACTCCCTTGTGGTGGTAATAAGGTACTAGGCCTGCCTGCAGAACTGTGAGACTGGCTGATATGTCAGTCTGAAAATTATTCAGACAAATCCCTAATATAAATTTTAATATTTAACACAGAAACAAAGGTGACTTTCCCTTGCGGTGGTAATAAGGTACTAGGCCTGCCTATAGAACTGTGAGACTGGCTGATGTGTCACTCTGAAAATTATTCAAACAAATCCCTGATATTTAAAATTTTTTGCACAGGAACAAAGAAGACTCTCCCTTGCAGTGGCAATAAGGCACTAATGCTGGCTGCCTGCTTATACCTAATGCTAACTGTCTGCCTACACAACAACTAGACACTCTCTATCTACTTCAGCTCTCTCTGATCTCCAACAACACAATAAGGAAATGCTGGCTGTCTGCCTGGGTGTCTGTGTCATTAGTCCATCCCCCATCATGAAACGAAGAAGCCAATTGGAATAGAGGCAAAGCAGGAAAGTATTGCATGAAACTTAGAAGCTAATTGGACTCGAGACATGGAGGGAAAGTAATCGAGCGCAGGTAGTAGTCGCCGAATTTCCGAAAGTTTTGACGACATTCGGACCAGGGCTAGTCGGATTTGTATTTTTTTTGGCGAATGACCCTTGCCTGTTGGAAGGTCCGAATGTTGCCGAATGACCCCATTTTCATCAAATTCCAAATGTCACCGACCCGAATCGCACAAGTCTAGTGATCAGACAAATCTCAGTTCTTCTGGCTTATGGTGGTCAGTTTACATATGCCTTAACTGGCCATTATGTTACCCCTTGAATTCTAGAGAGATCTCCAACTCATTATGACGCAAAGAGAATGTGGAGAAATAGCTGAGAAGGATGGTGTTATTACCCTCCATATCAGCTGCGCCATAGAATGAACATGTCAGCTCTTTCTTGGAGAAGCTGATACAAGATAAAGAAGTGTGAGAATGGGGCTAAGTTACTTTTTTCCATAAACATGGCAATGTTTTCGAAACAACAAAAGAAAAAAAAAAAGGGAGCAGAGCCTCTAAGAACAACAAACTGTTTGGGTAGAATATAATAAAGCCCCCCAGTATCCTAAAAACTCACCGGATAGGACTCAGTGATCCCAATGATTTCTCCTTCATTAATTTGGTTGTTTACATCAAGAGTACAGCAACCCAACGCGTTTCATGTTTTAAACTAAACACATCAGGAGTTCTTGTTCGAATCCAAACAAACGTTTTGGAAAGCATGATTGATATCAATTACTCTCCAAAACCTTCACCTAAAAAAAAAAAACCTCACTTTTTCTAAGTGTTTAACCCTTTGAGTGCCAGAGAGGTATGCAACATACCCCTCTGTCACTCAAAGGGTTAACTATAGAATGAACAGGCACATCTTGTAAGTGCTACTTCAGACAGTATTACTATGATTTTGTTATACCCCTGCCAGTATTTACTCCGCAGTAACGAAATCCAAGTGCACGAAGTTGGATCTCTGCTATGAAACCAAGATGCAGGATTTTCGAGTTTACTAAGTTGTGGCTAAGAAATATTACAACAAGAACATCAACATAGAGAAAAAGTAAATAGGAGACCCAGCACGAATTTGAGCAATAATTGAAAACAGCTACTTTCCACTCGTATTGACTCCATTCATACTGTGTTTGTATAAAAAAAAGTCTAAAAGGTTCTAATGGAATTTTGTAGCTCACAGAGTTGTGAATAATAATCTGTGAAAATTCATCTCTGTAGGCGCATAATTTTCTTTGTAAATAGCACAAAATAGGAAATGAATGAAAATGTTTAAATGACTCCTGTTTTGCTGTAAAGGGAAAATGTGTCTTTTATATATAAATGGATAAATAGTCTTCTTTTTTTTGCTTCTGAAAAGTAAAATTAAATAGACTTTGAATAATTATTATTAAATTGCTGGAATCTGATATTTAACTCATTGGAGGCTAGAGAGGACTTTAACATTCTCAGTTTGTAAAGGTATCCTGGCAGTATTGTTAGGACCAGATCTGGATTTACATCCCAGGTGCCCCTAGGCATGGCACTCCAGGTGCTCTTAGCTCCACCCATGATCACCCCCCCACACTCTTAACCTACCCCTGCCCCCAGTCTCATCCTCTGTTTCCCCTTGTTTGCTACAGAGATCTGAAATGCATTGCTTCACAATGCTTTGGAGATCTAGCTAGAATCCAAAGGGTTAAAAAATAGCTGTTAAAGGAGTACAAACCTCATGCAGGGACATTGAGAATGCTCTGTCCACACCTACAATTCAGAATGTGGGTGAGACAGACACAGCTGAGGCTTCCCACAAAATTTAGAGCTCTAGGCAGTTGCCTACTCTCCTATTGGGAAATCCAGCCCTGGTTGGGACATACGTATAAACAGAAATGTTGAGACATACATATATACTGTAGGAACAAACAGAAAATCTCATTGACTGTGAATGCAGAGAAATGTTCATCCATTGTTGGGCTGCAATGCACTGAGACCCCCTCTGACACTCAAATGGTTAGATCAATGGAAATTTGAAGAATTTGTAATTTTCAGCTAAGATGCAGTTACTTTGGCCTAGAATTACTCCAGTTTTCATAAACTATTGAATGCTAGAGATGTGTGTACCACTTTATCCATAAATAAAAAGTGCTGGAAATATTCCATGTTTAACCTTTAATTATAAGAGTCATGTGCAAACACTATAGATAAATATATTGCCCTTGTACATTATTTGAAGGTCTTCTTGAAAACTGATCCAGTAAACCAATAGTATAAAATAAAGTATGCAGCAAAGGCAGTAATGGATTTCTTCTCAAATACAGGATGTATAACAATGTCAATTTTGTATGTGGTGCAATTCTGAAAGCTGTGATCAATAGTGTGTCTCAAAAGAATGCCAGTGGTCTGCACTTTAAAAGTCATTAATAATTCATTTTCTTATTAAAAATGGAACAGCTCCATTTTAGTTCTGGCTGCATGGTCTTTAAGTGTACTTAGGAAAAATGTACTTAGAGTTTCACTTGCAGCGACAAATTGCTTGAGGCTTGAAATCCAGAAGACTGTTGTAATGTTTATAGGTGTTGTTTTCTATTATGAATCCACCCACGTGAGTGTTCAGATTGTAGACTTTATTTCAAGGCAGCTATTCGCTAACCTTATGCAGATATAGACACAGTAAGTCAAGGAAAGTCAAGTGCTGGAACACCATGAGGTCAGGGTTTATTTACAACTGCAATTTTAACACAACACATTGCTGTCTATTAATCTGTTCCCACTGGTAATATAGCCTCATGTAAAGGCAGCCTAACACAGCATACTGCATCTCACCTGCATTCAATGCGCTGAGCATAGTGAAGCTGTGTAGAGTTGAGCATCATGGGTACTTATGGACTGCAGTGCAGACTGTTCACACTAGAGTGCTGGACATTGTGATGCTCATCTCAAGGTCCAAAGAATGGGTAACCCACATTACATATGGCTTATTCTGACATAGTATCCACTCAATCACAAAGACTGCTGCACACACTTGCAATATGACTTTGAGGCGCTTCAACCAATATGTAATGTATACTTCTCCAAATATGATCGATCACACTCCTTTGTTAAAACGTAACTTTTATTCTTGTCGGAAGACATATAATATATCCAACGTTTCAGTCAACAATTTAGACTTTCATCAGGATTATTCTGACATAGGCCATCCATCACATACACGTTTGTCACGCAACCTCCCCACACTGGGATCTCAGGCATAATGAAGGGACAATACAGGTAGCTTCAATTAACCGTTTGAGTGCCAGAGAGGTAACCAATGCATTGAATACATTTCTGGCACTCAAAGGGTTAAGCTATATTACAGATCTGTTGAAGTTTCAGGTGTGAACCTATCCTTAATCACATGTAGCTATTTTTCAAAACCAGCAAGTTATGGCAGCCAAGCAATCACAGCATCCAGGGTCATATTTACTTCTCAGGTACAATAAAGAAATGCACCTGAGAGGGCCATTACCTCCACTTATGAAAACACCCCTTTATAACTCCATCTCCAGCTTATTCAACATTGGCTGGCATCAAACAAATAAACAATATATAAAACATCCTAACCTACTGGGTGCAAAGCAATGTGTTGGAGACCTCTCAGATAAGGGGTTAATGAAGTCAGATACTGCATGGCTGAGTAAGGTGGAGTCTTGTGCAGATACATTAGTATAATACTGATCACACGCACATCACAGCATGGTGACTGTAGCCAAGCACAGCAGAGGCACTCCTCACAATTAGGCTCCATAGGCAGCTGCCCACTCTACCTCTTGTAAGGTCCTTAACACACTCAATGTTCTTAGCATATCTTTCTTTAAGTCCTTTTTTTGATATAGAACCAACTAGATATTTGTGAATTATATAATTACTTCACTACTAAGTGCAGACATAGGTTGATTTTCTCCATAATTTCTTTTTGTAAGCCCATATACAGGCAACACCCACTCATTGATGGTGTGTTGATAATATTGCCTATGTTGAAAGGCTTGTAGTAGACAGAGGATGTAGTGAATATAACAAAGGCAGAAGACAATTCTGCACTGTTTCATACAAATTACCTAAATGTAAACCCTGTGTAGAGAATCTATATATATAAAAGAAGACTTTGTGCCTGCCAAAACACACCCAGGGGAGGCATAAAGCAGGAGTTACTATTCCTATTGGGTGATTCAATCATGCAGGGAGTTGGCCCGCCCCCACTATGCAGCCTGCCCACCACTATCAAAGTCAGAAAAAAACAATATGGCCGCCACTTGCTCCTACACCACAGACAAACACACATGCCTCACTTATACAGCACCAAACTCACACACATGCCCCACTCACACAGCACCACACAAACACACACACATGCCCCACTCACACACACAGACCACCACACAGAATGCCCCACTCACACAGCACCAAACACACATGCCCACACTCACACACACACAGCACCACATACACACACAAAGCCAGAAATAAATATGGCTGACACACACACACTCACTCACCCTGACTCCCAGTGGCCTCAGCAGGACCTGTAGTGCAGCACCAGGGGAACAAAATGGCACTCAAAGGTTTAAGGTAGGCCCTCATTGCTCAATTATTTCTTCACTGTCATCATTTGGCATGCAAGACACAGGAAAGACAGCCATCAGATTCACACTTAACTCACTGACTGCCACAGGGTTGTGTATCAAGTTTTAGCCCTCAGGGAGTGTGTTCAAACCCCTCACATTGTAAACTTGCATTTCCCTCCCACATCTCCTCCTTCCCCAGCCTATTACTAACACTTTTCCACATTTATGTTAAGCCCCGCCCCTACTCGCTATTAAGCCCCGCCCCCTTTTAACCCAGATTGCCCCATTTGTCTCTCTACATCAGCACCACATCAGTCCCCTCTAGGGACTCCACAAGTCAAAGTTCCCAGGTATGAACACACTTCCCACTGCTATTTAACTGACATGCCTCTGTATATCTTAACCCTTTGACTGCCAGAGGGGTGCACAACTCATGAGTGCATGTGTTTCTGCTCATATATGTTGCATGTGTGTTTGTGTCCATCTCTGTTACATATATGTGTCCATGTGTGCATCTCCAGTGTGTCTGTGTGTGTACATCTGTTACATATGTGTGCATCTCCAGTGAGTCTGTGTGTGTGCGTGTCTTTTGCATGTTTCTGCCGCTCACTGTGTGTATGTGCATACCTCCCAACATTTCACATGGCCAAAGAGGGACACTGTAGTTTTAGGTGATATTGTTGGGGCGTGGCTGGTGGGCAGGGCATTAGTAAGAATTTTTAGGTTATTTCATGACCTATTACTGGCTATTTATGTAACTGAATAAATGATTTAGTGCAAGACCAAAGTATTTTATTTGCACAGACTAATGTATAAACACATATACTGAAGTGTATTGCTTTATTGCTGGAGAGCAAAGTAAAACACACCACACAGTCAGGGCTGGTGCAAGGATTTTTGCCACCCTAGGCAAAACCTAATTTTGCCGCCCATTTCGCTCCGCCCCTTGTGTCCCACCCCTTTATACCCTGCCTACTTATACCCCACCTCTTTTCATGATTGTCCTCTCTCTGCCCCCTGGGCCAGTCTGCCCCTGGTCTGGAGATGCCTGTAAGAGATGCCCCCTACCAGCTCCAACTTGCCCCTTATCAGCTTCACTTTGGCCCACCAGCTCCACTTTGCCACCATCAGCTCCAACTTGCCACCATCAGCTCCACTTTGCCTCCCATCCACTCCAACTTGCCCCCATCAGCTCCACTTTGCCCCCCATCCGCTCCAACGTGCCCCCACCAGCTCCACTTTGCCCCCCATCTGCTCTAACGTGCCCCCACCAGCTCCACTTTGGCCCCTCAGCTCCACTTTGCCCCCATCAGCTCCACTTTGACCCCCATCCTCTCCAACTTACCCCCATCAGCTCCACTTTGCCCCCCATCCTCTCCAACTTGCCCCCCATCCGCTCCACTTTGCCCCCCTCAGCTCCAACTTGCCCCCCCTCAGCTCCACTTTGACCCTCATCCGCTCCACTTTGCCCCCATCAGCTCCAACTTGCCCCCACCAGCTCCACTATGCCCCCTCAGCTCCAGCTTTCCCCTAACAGCTCCAACTTGCCCCCATCATCTCCACTTTGCCCCACATCCGCTTCAACTTGCCCCCTCAGCTCCACTATGCCCCCTCAGCTCCAACTTACCCCCCATCACATACCTGTAGCTCCCGCGCAGTCTTCTCTTCAGTAATGCAGAGCGCGGCGGGAGATCATGACTCCCAACGCGCTCTGCATTAGTAAAGATCCAACCAGATGAGGGAGTGCTGTAGCGACACAGACCTGACTGTGTTGTGGTTCCCGGCGTGGTGTGTGTGCGGGCGCAGCTCTTCTCCGCTGCATGCCCGCGCCCCCAGTACGTGTGCGCCCTAGGCTGGCGCCTACCTCGCCTATAGGTGGAGCTGCCCTGCACACAGTCTGACCTCCTAAAAAGAGGGACAACAGGGTGGGAAAGAGGGACAGAGGGATTTGGCCCTCAAAGAGGGACACTTGGGATGTATGGTATGTGTCTGCCTGTGTGTTGTATATGTCTGTGTTTATCAGTGTGTCTGCATTTCACACACGTGCGCCCAACGGTCATAACATGACGGGCAACGCCGTCCCACATTGCTAGTATATAATAACATGAATTCACTTGTTTCAAAAATGAGTTTTGTTGCATAGTTTAACCAAAGTATATTTAGGCTTGCTTACACCAAGGTACCCCATTTAAAATGAGTCATATCTATAAGTATTACCATCTTTTATGGTTTAAAAAATATGCTTTCTACTAAAATTGAATTTGTCTAATGCCCTCAAGGCTGAGCTCTTTTCAAACAGGGAGTTTGGAAGCAGGTCAGAAAACAACATTAAAAAGGTCATTAGATTCAGCTTTCAATATAAAGTACTTTTGTGAATTAAAATGTTATATGCTATACAAAGGGTACACATTTGTTGTCTTTGTTTTGTTTCTAATTTTGGGACTGTGGCGGGTCTCTTGCTGAGCTAAATATTTTGTTCACTTGACTTCTATTTGTACTGCTCTATCTCTCACAACTGTATTTTATAATGCATCACTGCACATCACCTCACCAGAGGAAGGGGTTATACCCTGAAAAAATGTGGCGCAGCTATGCATTATTAAATTTGTTTAATAACGTACTTATATCCATCTGCTATAACCATGTGTTCTGCTCAGACATTTCTCTACTACATTATTATCTAAAAGCCATTAGCTCTCTGGCCTATTGACATATCTTTTTAAAGGTGTGTGGAGTCTTGGTTACCTCTGGATGACTGGCCAAGGGATTATGTCATAGCTAAAGGACCTTAAGATGAAAAGACTCAGTGATATAGAGTCTCCTATTGTAAGTGCTGAGATCATTTTTACAGTGAAGAAGCTCCTTACAATAGAGTGGAGGCGATTGGTCTTTGGTGGCTTTGGTGACCAGGAAGAGCTGAGAAGGTAGAATAGGGAAGTGTTCTTCACAAATATTAAGGTTGTAAGGGTACTTTTCCATTACTGGAATCAGGCTAGTAGGTAATATGGAAGGAGAAACTTGAAAAGAAGATAGCCCAGCTGGCTTGTCAGGGATTCAGGCTTTTAACTGTGAGAATGGATGAGAAGCCCCTTCCAAAAGATGATGCCATTCCTGTAAGGCAACCTTGATGGCCAGCAGTTCACCACTTAGATGACTCCTACACAGTAGATTTTTCATGAAAGAAAGGCTGCTGGGTGGCAGAGGTTCTTGGGACCTGCTCTTTGAGAAAGAATGGCACCAACTGCAGATTCAGATGCATCCTCTTCCACAATGTGTGGAAGATAAGGATCTGGATGTCGTAAAATAGGAACCTCCTTAAAACACTTCTTGATTTTATTAGAAGCTTGGTGAGTTTGTGCTGTTCAATTACAGGGAATTTTCTTGCTGGTTGCTAGGAAACTAGAAGCACCAACTTAGAAAAGTTAGTGTGGAACGTGAGGTAAACATTTGAGAATCAAAAAAATCATTGGCCTTTTCTGTCAGTTGGTGCGTTCCATTCAAGTCACTGACAAAATGCTGTAAAGTGGCAGGAGCACTACATACAACGAAAAGCATGACTTTGTATTAACCATGACCACATCATGTTTGAAGAGGTTTTCCACTTCTATGCACCTTGTAGGTCAAGCTTGGTATAAAGGCAAGAGAACCATAGTCTTTTAAACAATTCCAGAATCAGGGGATGTATATAAATGTTTTAGAAAGTTATATTGCATTGTTCGCTATAGTTTCTACATGTACTAAAACCACAATCTTTCTCAATGAAAAATAATACCTGCTCCAGCAGGAGGAATGGAAAGACAAGTAAATCCCTTGGCTAGATTCTTATCAATATAGACCTTTAGAACTTTCAATTCAGGCTTGGACAGGGGTGTAGATAACCCACTGTTCCAATATAAAGTTCTATGGGGCAATTGTATACCCTGTACCCTGTGGTGGTAATTTATCTGCTCTGTTCTTGTCAGAGACATAGAGGAACTCATGATAGACTTTGGAAACTAGGGTGGATTTATTAGGCGCTAACTGTGCTTGGCAAAGATGTCTGGAAGAAATTGAGTGAGGCAGACAATGTTGTTGACAGTTGGCAGACCAGCATGTAAGTTTCCCTGTGGCCCAATCTATATGGATGTTGTAATTATGAAGCCATGTACAAAGAAAGGTCAGAGATGCTCAACTAGGCTCATGAGCTAGCAAATACATGCAAGAAGCTCACTGGGACTATGTCCTCTCGCCCAGGGTGCAATCTCTTTTAGCTCATCAGTGCCATACACAGAGAGGAAATCTTCTGAAGCATATCATACTGGTCCTGCCAAATGACAGTCCAGCCACGAAATGCCAGACAATTCCTCTCCGAACAAGGGAAACAGCTAACCCCAGACGTACGTTTCGGCCTTCTTGGGCCTCATCGGTGAGGTGCTACTGATCCCTCTAGGCACTGTGAGCAAGGGGTCCACGTCTGGATTACCCTCATTACTCTTAGGGTGACCAACCCCAAAAGCAATTTGCATATGTACAAAGAAAGGTCAGAGATGCTCAACTAGGCTCATGAGCTAGCAAATACATGCAAGAAGCTCACTGGGACTATGTCCTCGCGCCCAGGGTGCAATCTCTTTTAGCTCATCAGTGCCATACACAGAGAGGAAATCTTCTGAAGCATATCATACTGGTCCTGCCCAATGACAGTCCAGCCACGAAATGCCAGACAATTCCTCTCCGAACAAGGGAAACAGCTAACCCCAGACGTACATTTCGGCCTTCTTGGGCTTCATCGTTGAGGTGCAGCTGATCCCTCTAGGCACTGTGAGCAAGGGGTCCACGTCTGGATTACCCTCATTACTCTTAGGGTGACCAACCCCAAGAGCAATCTGCATATGTACAAAGAAAGGTCAGAGATGCTCAACTAGGCTCATGAGCTAGGAAATACATGCAAGAAGCTCACTGGGACTATGTCCTCGCGCCCAGGGTGCAATCTCTTTTAGCTCATCAGTGCCATACACAAAGAGGAAATCTTCTGAAGCATATCATACTGGTCCTGCCAAATGACAGTCCAGCCACGAAATGCCAGACAATTCCTCTCCAACAAGGGAAACAGCTAACCCCAGACGTACGTTTCGGCCTTCTTGGGCCTCATCGGTGAGGTGCAGCTGATCCCTCTAGGCACTGTGAGCAAGGGGTCCACGTCTGGATTACCCTCATTACTCTTAGGGTGACCAACCCCAAGAGCAATTTGCATATGTACAAAGAAAGGTCAGAGATGCTCAACTAGGCTCATGAGCTAGCAAATACATGCAAGAAGCTCACTGGGACTATGTCCTCGCTCCCAGGGTGCAATCTCTTTTAGCTCATCAGTGCCATACACAGAGAGGAAATCTTCTGAAGCATATCATACTGGTCCTGCCAAATGACAGTCCAGCCACGAAATGCCAGACAATTCCTCTCCGAACAAGGGAAACAGCTAACCCCAGACGTACGTTTCGGCCTTCTTGGGCCTCATCGGTGAGGTGCAGCTGATCCCTCTAGGCACTGTGAGCAAGGGGTCCACGTCTGGATTACCCTTATTACTCTTAGGGTGACCAACCCCAAGAGCAATTTGCATATGTACAAAGAAAGGTCAGAGATGCTCAACTAGGCTCATGAGCTAGCAAATACATGCAAGTAGCTCACTGGGACTATGTCCTCGCGCCCAGGGTGCAATCTCTTTTAGCTCATCAGTGCCATACACAGAGAGGAAATCTTCTGAAGCATATCATACTGGTCCTGCCAAATGACAGTCCAGCCACGAAATGCCAGACAATTCCTCTCCGAACAAGGGCTTCTTGAGCTTCTTGCATGTATTTGCTAGCTCATGAGCCTAGTTGAGCATCTCTGACCTTTCTTTCTACATATGAAGCCATGGCAGGCCCAGGCCCAAAATTTAGAAGTATTTACCTAGAAAATGAGTTCTTGATGATCAGTTCCAAGAGTGACCAGAAGGAGACTTGTTTCCTGAGTAACTGACCCGGAAGAGATAATCAAACCATCAATAGTTTGTACATCCATGGGAGCCCTTTTCTGGATCAATGGAACCTGATCCTTAGTCAGGAATGAATGATGACTGGGATTGTCAATCTTTTGGAACCCCACCGTAGAGGAGTGGGATAAAGAACTGAGCAGAAAATCTTTCACAAATGGCTGGCAGGAGGATAGGAAATGACTTCTGCAATAAAAGTAAAGGCTTAGTTTTCTTCTGTGACTCTTTTTCTGAGTCGATGGGGCAATTCCCTCAGAAACAGAAGAATGAATAACATGATCCTGAGGATGCCAGACTGATGCCAAGGGATGTAATTGTTTCTTCATTCATGAAGGTGGTGGTTGCAGGCCTGGATTTGTCAATAGGCAGATGAGGCACTTGCCTAGGGCGCCCGATTTTCAGGGGCGCCTGGCAATGCCTAATCACGCCCACCAGCCCGCCCACTTTAGATTCCCATTTGCCATTACATTTGAATACAAATGTTCTGCTGTGTTACTCGCTTAGGGTGCTTAGTTTCTAAATTAATGCATAGCTTCCAACCGTCCCGATTGTGATGAGCTGGAACGCACAGCATTCATCACAGGCTGGCAGATCCTTACTGTAAGTGTAGTGATTATGTGACTGGGATTAAAGCCCCCTGTGTTCCTATCATCTGGTATTAAAGAGATAGTAATTTCCCTGCCCCCATCATATGCTGTTGAGCAATGTTACTACCCTCCGATTGTGTGGCAATACCTCCTTCCTAGTTTCTGCTGCCTCCAGTATCCCAGGGTTAGCTTGTGTTTGTCCCACAGGTGTCACATTGTGCATAGGCCAGCTTACATCCATGGCCAGCAGGGTGCTCATCGTGGGCCCTGAGCTTGGAGCCTGTGTGCTCATCTCCTGAGGCAGAGACTGGCTAGCAAACTGCAGCAGTTACTGGTGTGTGATAAAGCCAGAGGTTCAGGTAAATACATACACTGCTGTCCCTGTGTCACTTCCATTATAACTCCCTGCAACTTCAAGCAGGAGTATCAGAGGTTTTGCACACCCTGGCAATTAAAGGGTTTAAGCACCTTACAGGGATAGAGTTGGTCTATATTTGGCTCTCCAGGTGTTGATGGACTACAGCTTACATTATCGTCTGGCCTGGCTAAGGATGATGGAAGTTGTAGTCTAACAACAGCTGGGGAGCCACATGTTCTTCAGCATTGGAAACAACAACTTGACAACCCCATAGGGTTGCCACCTAGCCAGTATTTTACTGGCAGGCCGGTAAAAAATTGGCTTCTGTCCAATGTTAAGTCTATGGACAGAATGCCATGGCCGGTATTTTTTTTAAGAAAAGGTGGCAACCCTACAACCACAGGATGCTAAATCTTGGAGAGCCACACCTTTCTCCCTAGTATTCCTGCACAGCAGCTGCTCCCCTCCTACAACATTACTTTGTGTTAATTTCAGGGTAACTTATATTACTGCCAATTCTAAATAGTAATGTATATGAAAATGCATGCTGCAGACCTACATGGCTACCACTGCAGCCCTGTAGATGTTGTAGTCCCACAACATGTTTACATCCTTGGAAGAAGCAGGCAGCTTAAGATGTTCAGCCTTGGAAAGCTACAAGCTTCTTATCACTTGTACTACACAACAGCTGAAAAATACATGCTGCAGGGCTACATGGGAACCCTTGCAGCCTAGAAGTAAGCAATGCAACCCTTTACCTTACATTTTTCAAAAATGTTAAGTTTAATACCTTAAAATTGTTTGAATAATTTGAAATATAGTGTATTTCCAGCTAGCATCCAATAAATGTATATTATATCCCTATAATATCATATCTCCAAAGTGTCCCTCTTTGAGACCCAAATCCCTCTTTCCCACCCTGGTGTCCCTCTAGTTAGGAGATCAGACTGTGTGATGTGTATATAAGTGTATCAAGTTGCTCTACAGCAATAAAACTCACATTAATTTTAGCATAAACTTTAGTATATATGCATATACATTAGTCTGTGTAAATACACTACTTTGGTCTTCTTCGAAATCATCACCCCCTGAAACAGTGTCCCTCTTTGGCCATTTGAAATGTTGGGAGGTATATTAATGAATGCTGCACTGCTGGTGCCTGTGCCTGTCTGGGCCGCCTCCTGTGACTCACTGCTAGAGCTCCCCAGCCTCCACTGAGCTGACGGATCTAACCTCTTCCTCCTGCGCCTGCGACGTGACCCTCATGACGTCACATTGCATGGATGAGCGAGTCAGCAACTGGACAACTCCAATCTTCAGAAGATAGTTATTGGCAGTCAGAGGCAGCGGTGGCAGCAGCAGTAGCCCCACCAACCAACAGCGAGTCAGTCATGTATGTGTTGCATCCTAAATTCACCCAGAATTTGAATCTCTAAACAAATTATGTGGAACTCCAAACAGTATATTGTCAGGGCTCAAAATTGCCACTCGCCTCCTCACATTTGGAAATTGAAAATGGCCCTTTTCCCTCAGCACTGTATCTTGGCCTAGGGCCGGCACTTTAGAGTGGGCGGCGCGGCATAAAAAGCAGCCCCACCCTATCGTTCTTGTCAAATGGGCGACTTGCAAATGTTGCTCATGCAGGATGTGACATCACCCCTGTCAAAATGGCGTGTGGTGGATTAAAAGGCAACCGGGGATTTCAGCTCCTTGTGTGAGCACATTGGGGCACAAGATAACTATAAGAAGCAGGCAACCGACGATCTTAGCTCTGTTGTGTGAAGCACACTGGAGCAGAAGGTAAGTGCTATGTGACCGATTTCCTGTTTTTTTTTTTTCTTTAAATGTGCATATCTCCAAGACTAAGAAAATAAACAAAAAGAAGTCTAGTATATTGTACTAAGTACAACTGTGATATTCCCTCACCCGAATGTATGCAGCTAACTTCTGCAAGAGGTTTTGCAATCATAAGGAATATTAAAGAAGTGTAATGATGGCAAAGATTTACTAAAGGCAAATTAGAGCTATGTTTATCTCTTGAAACAATTGTGTTGCCAGTGAAACCATGCTAGTGAATTATGTGAGAGGAAGCGAACAAGACTTTCCCTGCTTACTTCTCCTATAGCTGATTATGGGGACTCGCCCGTTACATATTGAATGAGCACAAGGCTGACATCAGTAACTATAATTATCACAGAAAATGCTGGGAAACTCCAAATGCTAAAACTTTGAGTGTCACCATAATGTCTGACAATTTAAGGTGAAAATATTTGGAAAAAGTGCATATCCACCCTTAGTGAATATCCTACCATTAAACTATTGCAAATGGAAAGCTTTTGAATGTGGAGTTTAAGTATTGTGAGTCCATTCAGACTTAATGAAGACTTTGCTTTCCAATATTTTTTGTGTACCTAATGCGTAGTCTTGTTTGAAACTGATATATCTGCTGTAATATAATATTTGCTTGTCCTACTGATGCATCTAAACGGACTCTGTTTTTTGGACACCTAATTCAAGTCTTCTTAGTGCAGCTTTATATATACTTTTGTTTTATGTTAATGTTTTGTTTTTTCATTAATAATTCTATAACATGTGCAAAATATATTCCCATATGTGTTGGAACTGATTCCGATGTTCCCAGGCCCACCCACGACATTTTACCTGTTGACATAAGGTCACTATTTTTAAACAGGCAACATTTTGATGTCACTGTTTTGACTGTCGCTATTTATAATGCAACATTTCAATAATAAACCCTGCTCAGACACCCCCACCTGTCCAAGATGAATCGTAAAGTATTGAGACAGTCAATAATTTTCTATGGGCGTCCGTGGTTCGTCTTGTTTAGTGCTCGCCTCCCCCATGAGGAAGAGAAGCTGGTCATTCACTGGGGGGACATTAGAAGGAGAGAGTGGGAAGCCACTGCCATGAGATGCAGGAGAAGGAAGAAGGTGTGAAGACTAAAAGCATGTTCCCGTCCATGAAAATTGCCACAATATTGGGGAGAATAAATCGAAAAATGTGTTTTGCCACAAGTGGGAGTGGCTATGTGAGGAGTTTGGCTAAGTGTGGGTGTGGTTATGGGTTGGGCAAAGGTGGGGCTAGGGGCGCCAGAGGGTATTGTGCTTAGGGGCGCCTGAGATGTAAATCCGGCACTGGGTGGTTGATTTTAATTGTCATCACAATGTGCTGTTCAAGAGACTAAAGCATGTCAAATTGTGTTAGTTCCTCCTTGACACTAACATATAAATAATATAAGGTAAGCACTCAGAAAAATTAAACATATGAGTTAAACCATGTGTGACACACACACAGGGTGCCTCCGAGAAACATAACAATACCCAAAACATAAGAAAGAAAAATGCAATCTCTATGAGGCACTCATAAACCCTAATAGCATTTATTTTTGATAGTAATGTGGATGAAAATTTTATAAATAGGGATGGGGTATATACAGCACATACAAAAAACATAAGTGACCTTTACTATACGTGTAGCCTGGCCTTTCCCAAGTAATGGGAAGGTATGGGTACAAAAGATCAAACCAGTACTGAAACATCAATCAGTAAGTATTACATTATACAGTGAAGATCACTTACAGCTACAGTTTCTCTGAGTACCATATGCTCTCTGTAGTCTCTTCTACCTAAAAGTACTAGCATTCTGTATCCGCAATGCACTGGAGATCTCTCTAGCATCCCAGGGGTTAAATAATAGCCTGTAAAGGGGATATTTAGATTGTGCAGGGACATTAAGATTGCACTGGCCACACCCACAATTCAGAATGCGGGTGTGGCCTGTACAGCTGAGATGCCCCTCAAAATTTGGAGCTCTAGGCAGGTGTCTACTCTGCCTATTGGGAAATCTAGCCCTTAATATTAACTCCTAAAGGACCAGGGGTTTTGTACACCGGAAGACCACATTGAGTACATTCACCTCGCAGATGATAAGCTGAAACTGACTGCTCTTGTCGTGGAGCAGCCAGTTTCAGCCTCCCAGCATGATCACAGCGTGCCTTCAGATAATTTAACTCATGATGTGCCAAGACTATCACTGGTCCTTAATGGACCAAAAGTTGTGATTGTCCTTGCAAGTCCACGTTCCTTAACAGTTTAAAGGAACATTAGTACCTACTAATAATAACCCTCCATCTACTTCCTAATGTTCTCCATGAATTTTGCCCTTGCATTTAGTTCAGGAGACAACATCATCAATCAGTCTTGGACACCAAGTCTATAGAGATGGACATAACTCAGGACAACTGGAACCCAAACTCCACCCACTGGGGGACATCCTTTTTTTTTTTTTTTTTTTAGTTTTTCTAAACTGGAGCAGGTAAACTGCATGCACCAACTGAAGATAACAGTACTGTAGTGGGCAGTGTTTGGGTTTAGGAATCCTGTCAGTAAGACTCATGTCTACCTCCATGGAAACCAAACTAAGAAAATGAGTGGCAATCACAGAGATGTCTCCATCACATCCAGAAATGACATGGTGTGTTTAAGTCCACAATTGCATTCATCCTTTCTTCATCTAATAGGTGCTGGTTGTATATGAACATTCTTATTTCTGTTGTGCAAAGTCTAACAGCAGAATCTCACAATGCATTGTTTCTAATAAAGTGATATTTTTAACTGAGAAGTGTTTAACCTTCTCAGAGAATGCAGTTTTGCTGCTAGAGTTTGTACCTCCATGGATATGGCATGTAGGAATTCTGTAATTGAAGATGTTATCTTATAAGTCAAGATGCAAATACAAAATTCATAGAAGCCATTAGGATTTTGACAGTAGAAAGATGTGTGTATTAGGATTTCTTTAAAGGGATAGTAATACTTCATTTTAACTTTATTTTATTTTGTAGGCATTAAAAAAACACGAAGAATGATATAAGTCTTATCTCTCAAACCTTTATGGTTTAAGAAATATTCTCAAGCAAAGTTTCCCCTCCCAGCCCCTTTTTCCAATTGTAAGCCATCTCTTCTCAGATGTGAATCTGGTTGTATGACCAGACAGATAACAGAAGGGGACAATTTTCTTTGTATGAAAACAATGAAAGCCCTCCCCCCTTGACAAGTTTTTCAGCTTTTTCCCTTATCTTAATTGAAGATTGTCCCTCTCTGCAGTCTACCTGGGCACCTCCCTTCTGATCTGGTTGAACAGGGGGGGGATACTTTGTTTGTGAATATCTCATAAACCATAAAGGTTTGAGAGATAAGACATATCATTCTTCATGTTTTTTTAATGCCTACAAAATAAAATAAAGTTAAAACGAAGTATTACTATCCCTTTAATTTATTTGTAACCATTTTCTTGTGTGTCAACTCTGCAGAGCAGATATATATTCTCTTCATACATTGGAGTTAAGGCTCTGCACCATAGATACCCCTCCTCTTGTATACACACTTACAGAGAATATAGATGCAGTTTATAAATAGAATAAATCTATCAGGAAAACTGCTGGTGGCAGCAAAGGTCATTTCTGGAGCTTTTCTGCCAACAGTCATACAAGAAATGTCTTCCATTATATAAACAGTAATTATTATATTATTAGCATCATTATGCATTACAGTAATGTGTTGCTCAATCCTGTCACTTAAAGGGTTAATGTGGGAACAGGAAGCATGTATGTGTAATTCATTTTTAATATTCCACCAATAGTGCCCGTTTCCCTTATCACTGGACCTTATTAGGGAAGCTTTGAAGGGACTTATCATCAGGTAGTTAAGGTATCAACAGATCTGTTCACCTGCATTGTAATCCCCAGAGTGCTAACAGTGGAGCATAACAGGGGTGGAGATACATCATGGTACTAAGGTGTGATAAAGAGGTAATAATGTGGAGAGGACTTCTCCAGTGATATAATTTCTCCAGTTTCTATGTTATTCCATGGAACCTATGCACTAAACGCTCGTAGTGAGATCTAAGAAAACTTAGAGCATAGGATCCATAAAATAAACATGGTTTGGAGAAGAGATATCACTTGAGAAGTAATCACCACTTTATCACCTCTTTATCACACCTTAGTACACCCCCCCTGGTGTATCAGTGCTGCATTGCACAGAACAGCTGTTCTGCATGATGCAGTTTCCCACAGACCCTCTATTTTGGGCTTAATAGTCCAACACAACAGGTCTATGGATACCTATGCAGTCAACCCAATAGGTGGCTGAAAGACACACACTCTTGTGTTGCTTTCCATTAGAGGAGGTCAATTTTCTGCCCCCCCCCCCCCCAAATGGCTGATAAGAGCAGAGCAGCCCCGAGCTTTTTTATTAAATTTTGATAATTGCCCTTTAAAGGGATAGTATTGATTCACAAAATCAGCAGCTCCTTTACCTTGGAGGTGGATGCATCAGAGATCGGAGTGGGCACCTTGTTGTCACAGCGCACTTCCCCGGGCGGGTCCCCATGGCCATGTGGGTTCTTTTCCCGAAAATTGTCCAAAGCAGAAATGCTTTATCAAATTGGTGACAGAGAGTTACTGGCCATAGTCCTGGCCTTGAAGGAATGGAAGCATTTGCTTGAGGGCTCTAAGGTGCTGATATTGATTCTAATGCACCACAAAAACCTCATCTACCTTTCTAAAGCCAAACGGTTGTCTCCCAGACAGGCCAGATGGAAGCTGTTTTTGTGTCGTTTCAATTTTGTGGTTTCATATCTTCCGGGCTCTAAGAATGTAAGGGAAGATGCGTTATCCCGTCAATTCTGTGCCTTATCACGAGAGGAGGTTACCCCCTCCCCGATCATGCCAGCTGATCGGATACTTGCAACAATTCGTACTTGTATCATGCCCCCGCTCGGAGAGCAGATTTTGGCATCCCAAGATTTGGCCCCCTCGGAGAAACCTGAGGGTTGTTGTTTTGTCCCCGCTCAATTACGTATAAAACTGTTGGAGATGTATCATGCCTTGAAAGTGGCAGGTCACATTGGTCGAGACCAACTAATCTGGTCCATGTCACGTGTATTTTAGTGGCCTAGCCTCAGCGCTGATTGTACTGCTTTCACAGCTGCCTGTACAACTTGCACTCATAACAAGTCTCCCAAACACCTGCCAGTGGGTCTGCTTCAACCCGTGGCTAATGGGGAACGCCCCTGGTCTCACCTATCCATTGACTTTATGGTTGACCTTCCTAATTCCATGGGTTATACAGTCATTCTAATGATTGTAGACAAATTTTCCAAGATGGCATTTGTGCAAATGAAAAGATTACCATCCGCGCAAGAACTGGCGGTGGTTTTCACTAGAGAAGTCTTCCGCCTCCATGGTGTCCCCAAAGTGATTGTGTCAGACAGAGAAAGCCAATTTGTATCCCGCTTCTGGAGGTGCTTTTGTGTGCAGATGGGTATTCAATTGGCATTCTCCTCCTTGTATCATCCATAGTCCAATGGTGCAGTAGAAAGGTCTAATGAAGCCTTGGAGCAGTTCCTCCACTGCTATATCTCTATCACAATAACTGGGCTACCCTGTTACCTTGGGTGGAGTTTGCCTGGAATAGTGCTGTTAACTCTAACTCCACTAAGAGTTCCCTGTTTTTTGGTCAACTATGGGTTCCAACCCTCGACTCTCCCTGAGAACTTCCAGGCACAAGAGATTCCGGCTCTGGATGAGCATTTACGGGCGCTCTGTCCCTCAAGGGTACGGGTACAGCATACCCTACGTGATTCCGTGCAGCGACAAAAAACACATGCTGACCGAAGGCAACTGCCGGCACCTACCTTTAAGGTAGGAGACAGAGTATTCTGTCTTCCCATAACTTGCACCTACAGGTCCCGTGTAACAAGTTGGCTCCTAGATTCATTGGTCCCTTTCGGGTGTTGTGCAAAATTAACCCGGTGGCTTATGCATTGGAACTTCCTGCCAACGTGCGCATTCACAATGACTGTTATGTCTCCCTGCTAAAGGCTTTGGTCTGCAACCAGTATACTTCAGTTCCTGTCCGTCCTCCCCCCGTGAGAGTTGCAGATCATGAGGAATATGAGGTCCAAACCATTCAGGACTCCCGTGTGAGTAGAGGACTCTTACAATATTTTATTCATTGGAAGGGCTATGGTCCTGAGGAGCACTCCTGGATACCTGCCAGTGATGTCCACTCTCCTTTACTGGTACGCAGGTTTCATGCTCGATTCCCTGACAAACCCCGGCCGGCTCCATGGAGGGGGGGCCTTTGAGGGGGGTACTGTTACAGCTTACCCTGGTTTCAGCGTCATCTACAGGCGCAAGGCTTCAAGCATTGTTGTTCATAGTAGTTCTATTACCTTGGGCTTTGTGTATGACCTGGCTAGTCTTCCATCCAACCTGGTGCTGACCTGTGGCTCTGTCTGATTATTCTTTTGCTTATCCCTATAGTGGACACCCAACCTGGTACACACCTGTGGCTCTGGCTGACTACCTGAACTGTGTATGACCTGGCTTGGCTGACTACCCCCTCTGGTGCTGAGTTGTGGCTCTCTCTGACTACTCTTACGTTTGTTCCTTGTACCTAGCAGAAACCTAATTTAGTGCAGACCTGGGGCTCTGGTAGACCAGCTTTGATTCTGACTGCAGGCGTGAGTCAGAGTTCGCTCCATTCTGACTGCAAGTGAGTCAGAGTTCGCTCCATTCTGACTGCAGGCGTCAGTCAGATATTGCTCTCTACTGACTGCAGGCTTGAGTTGGTAAGCCTGCCACATCAGATCAAGATCCTGTGTTCCTGATCCTGTTCCTTCTGAGACTACCAGTGGCTAAGGCCTAGTCTCCAGCATTGTGGTTTAGCCTTGCATCCTATTATTCCTGATAGCAGGTTTGCTGGCTTTAACCCTTGCCTGTTCCTTTGTATGTATATATGTATATATTTTCTTTGCTCATTTTGCCAATAAAATTGCATTAACTATACTGTACTGACTCCTGAACTTTTCTGGGTATCTGTGACACATGTGCCTTGAATGTGCTAGTCTTCTGAAATCTCACTTCCCCCCAAAACTACGAGACCAAATCTGTGGCTTGTGAGTACTTTATACCTTGATGCACTTCTGTTTCTCTCTGAGTCACTCAGTGTGTTGAGTTGCAGATTGAACATTGGTTTTGTCGCCTCTATCCTGTTATCTTGGAGTGTCTTTCAAATCTCACAGTTGACAGTTGTGTAAAAAGTTAAGTTGTATGTTACTAACAATTGTGTTTGTACGCAGGGAAATCAACACCATTTCCCAACGCGTTTTCAGTATGTTCCTGCTGCTTCCTCAGGGAAAGTAAAACAATGATTGAACCAGAGCATAGGCATAGGAACCCCCACAAATCTGTGGGGGATAGCATTTTTACCCCAGCCTATCTATGTGTCACTATACACCCCCCCAGCCTCCTTGTGTCTCTTTACCCCTCAGCCCCCCTGTGTGTCACTTTGCCCCCCCAGCTCCTCTGTGCTTTCTTTGTAGAGTGGCCAAGTGGACCGAGGTAGAGGAACTTCTGATCCTCTCCCTGTTCTGACAGGAAGCTGCTCATTGCGCTCAGCGAGCAGCGGCCTGTCAGACCTGGGTAGAGGATGCAGAAGCTCCTCTACCCGCGGTTTGCTCTGCTCGGCCACACTACAAGGAGGTGACCGGCAGGGGGGAGCTCTGTACAGTGCGTTCCCCTCCTATCGGTCACCCAGAGCCTGCGCCCCCCAGGCCGGTGCACCTAGCACCTGGGGGATTTATACATTATCTGTCCCCTGCATGATTTCCTGAGTGGGA
Organism: Rhinophrynus dorsalis; assembly: GCA_037306005.1. Taxonomy (NCBI): domain Eukaryota; kingdom Metazoa; phylum Chordata; class Amphibia; order Anura; family Rhinophrynidae; genus Rhinophrynus; species Rhinophrynus dorsalis. The sequence continues at coordinate 337,623,443 of CM074718.1, forward strand.
TGAGTCCCCCCCCATCCATCCCGGTTCCTACACCCCTGGATCAGAGTAAGTCTTTGTCTCTTCTTTTTACATTTTAAACCACTCCTTCTTTCAGGTGTTCCTTAATTAGAATCAGATTGTTTGAATAACCATGTCTTAATTATACATTTTCCCTGGTAACCTTAATGCCCCTCATTGCATCCCTATAAACCCTACTGCACAGAGGATATAAAATAAAAGTTAGAATATGCTGAAGTTGTATGGACTATATATATATAATATGTCCTCAAACTAAAGAAACATAAATAAAAGTACGGAGAATAAAAAATTCTCACTTTTCTCTAACTAATAAATGCTTAGACATGAAAAACGAAATTATTAAGGAAAGTTGATAATAAAATTATACATTAAAATTTAAAACAAATATATATTTTATGATTTTTTTAAATTACTTTTTAATTTTATGTAATTATATTAGCAACTTTCCTTAATAATGCAGTTTGCTAAGGACCTATTTGTCTTCACCATGTGTGAGAGGATGGTCCATCAGGCACTGGCACTTCTTAGGTTTTCTTCACAGACTGCTGATTTGTATTCTTTGTGTAAGTCTGGCAGACGAGTAGCTACAAATATATAATGGATCCAGACAATTAATGTTCTTATAAAACTATTACGTCGCATGCCCAATCCCGTGCTGTTACCAGGTCCTGGAATGTTTCAGGTCCTGGGATCCTCTGGCCCTCACAATAGACACACTGGAAATTCTGTGGCATTTGTGTTTCCTCCTCATCTCCTGATTTTAAGGGTATTGAAAAAAGTCTTGACTGCTCTCATGCAATTCTAATTGCACCTAATTGGCTTCACTGAGCGGATCTGATCAATCTGTCAGTATAAGAGCAATGGCATTTTCCTGTTCTGTCAGACCTCTTATCTCAGTTTCCTCTGCATAATCCAAATTTGGAGAGGCTAGCCTTGACGTTGTGGAGGAGGTAGATATCTGGAGAAGAAAGGGTTTTCACTGAGCCAGTTATAGTGACCATGCTTAAAGCTGAACTTTCACCATAGTTAAAGTCGCCCTGCAATAATTAGGCAGGTGGTGACTAGCATAATAATAGTTTATTACCGCTCAGAACGACACGATTCTACAGAAATCCTTAATCTTCCGAGACCGGAAGCCAGGCATCAGCACAGACATCTTGTCTGCATGCCTGCGCTGTCAGTCCTGGTCTCGATAGAGAAGCATTGCAGTGTGCCATAAGGTAACTGGAAGTGACTGATGGCGCAGGCACACAGACTGCACTAACCTGGCTGTCAGTCTTAGAATATTAAGGATTTCTGTAGAATCGTGTTGTTCTGAGAGGTAATATAACTATTATTAAGCTAGTCGCCACCTGCCTAATTACTGCAGGACGACACTACCAATGGTGAAAGTTCCGCTTTAATGTCCATAAGCCAGTTTCTTCCTGTTTTATCTACTAATATACAGTATAACCATGTGTGTTCCCTTCTTCTATAAATGTATATAATCTTCTCTTAAATGTACCCATTGTATCTGCCATTACCACATCTTTGGACAAGGAATTTCACAATTTAATAGAACTGTAAAAAACCCCTTTCCTCTGATGTAGTTGAAATGTCCTTTCCTCTAATGGTAAGGAGTGGCTCCTACTTATTTGATTAGATCTTGGAATGAAAAGCTCACTAGGGACATCATTATATTGATTTCATATATACATACATAATGTAACAAGATCCCCTCTTAGTAGTCTTTTCTCAACGGTAAAATAAACCAAGTTTGGCAGACATTGTTCGTACATCAAATCCTCCATTCCATTCATTAATTGTGTTGCTCTTCTCTGCTCCAGTTTTAGATTATCCTTTTTCTGAACTGGTATTCAAAACTGCACTGCATATTCAAGATGATGTCTTACCAACAATTTGTACAGTGGCAAATTTATGTTATCCAATCTTACTTCAATACCCATTCTTATGCAATACAATATATTGCTTGCTTTTGCTACTGCCATTTGACTCTAATCACTGTTTTAAGTTTACAGTTTAAAAGGACTCCCAGATCTTTCTCTAGCAATGGGTCTCTGAGAATGATTAAATTAAATTCATAAGTAGCATTAAAATTTACTCCCTCTTAAAGAGCAATAATTTTGCTCTGAATGTATTACCCTGAATAGTATAATCTGCAAATATTGAAAGTTTTTTTCTATACCTATTTCCTGATCATTTTTAAATATGTTAAAAAGCAGTGCCCCAAGTTCTGAACCTTCTACTCCCAACATTAACCGTTACACCAGAAAAAGGAGCCCCCTATCCTGACATGCTGGTGTCCATTGTCATTATGGACCAATTCACTGTGACAAATAGGTGACCCAATGTCAGATGAGTATCCCGAAACCACCAGTGAAGACCCACCTTCGTCCAGGCTGAGAGAGACATCACAAGGGAGAGATTACCCTGCTACCTTCAGAGTGTGTTAGTGGGCATATGGAACTTCCTCCAGAGCCCACACTAGCGACCCCAAAACTCTTGTGTATTCCCACACTGTCTCCAACATGGGAGGCAAAGCTTAAGACACATATACCATCACAACTTTGAGGAATAAAGGAAGGGACGGAGAAACAACTCCTCCCCTTTATTTTCTAAAGGCCAGGAAACATAGACAGCATAGTAAAAATATATTAAAAAAAGCAAAAAAACGGTCATCTGGTCCCCATATTTTGAGGGGAAGAGCAGGACCCAACTGGACCTGCGGGATAAGCGAAGCTCCATAACTAACATGGTGGCTACAGGAGCTGAATTTTAAAAGACTAAGCAGCTCCTAAAAATTAGTGTTCATATCCCCTGAAAAACCTGTCCTTCAAATAAAGGACAAGTAAGTAAGTTAAAAAGTAAAGAAAATAAACAATCGAGTGGCCAGCATGCAGAAATAAGTCAAACTAACAGCAACAGAACATACCCACAGGACCTGGATAACCTGCAACTCTCCTGGCTCTTTTGACTCCTTTGAAGAATAGAAATGGAGAGTGGCGTCTCAAGTGAATTGGTCAATAGGGCCGGATTTCCCAATAAGCAGAGTGGGCAACTGACTAGAGCTCCAAATTTTGAGGAGCGCCATAGCTGTGCTGGCCACACCCACATTCTTAAGTGTGGGTGTGACCAGAGCAATCTCATTATCTCTGCTTCACCAGTTTTATACTCCTTTACAGGCTATTATTTAACTCCTTGGATGCTGCTTCAGAGATGCTTTGGAGATGTCTCTAACAAACAAGGGATTAAAGCTGTTTTATTCCCTTGCCTGTTATAGGCCCATGGTATTTTCTATTCCAAGAAACAGTAGGTGGGGCTGGGAGCAGGGACATGTGAGGAGTTGGGGTGACCATGGGTGGAGCTAAGGGTACCTACAGTGCCTTGCCTAGGGTGCCTGGGATGTAAACCCAGCCCTGCTGATCATAGCAATGTAAACATACTGTTATACAGGTCCAGGTAAAAATTCTGATTCATATTTTGATCTGAGTGCAAGAGGAATGAGTAAGTATAAGGATCCAGTCTAATGGGGGAATAGAAATACCCCATGAGTAATAAAATGAGAAAGTACAAGAAAAGATTGTTCTCCTGAAGCAGAGAACGTATTAAACTGAAGGCTGCTGCTGCTGCTGGGCAGGGATTACTTGGACCTGGGAGGGAGTCTTCGCCTCCAGAGGGCTTTAACCACACTGAAGTCATGGTGGGGAGCTGGTAACAGATTGGGATGTAAGGGACCCTGCTGGCATCAATTCTAAAGTAAACATCTAGGATGTGAAGATCATCCCCCCACACTAACTGTCAGAAATAGATTCCAGTGCTCCAGTTCCTCTCCGCAGGGCTGCAACTGCCCAATAGTCATATACAAAAACAAAGGAGAAGGAAGTAGGCACCCAACCTAGCAAAGCAGATTATATTGTGTGCAATATCATAAACATTATATGTATATATTGAATAAACACACAGTATAAACTCGTTCTTTAAGCTGACCACCATATTCCATCTCCTTTGGTTTGTCTAAAGTAAATACTTCTAATATAAAGACCCATGGGCTGGATGAATTTGTCAGTGGGGAGGATCCAATCCATGGGCTGTAAGATGCCCACCTCGGGTGTAGGGAGTGGCAGAGAGGGGTTGCAGAAAAAGCATAGTTAGTGAGATGAATGAGCCTAACAAAACCATTCATTATAGACATAGTGTATCTGTTCAGTTGTAGACTACAGCAGAGCTCAGAATCAAAAAACAGTTAACCAGTTATAAGTGACTGCTGTATGGAAGACACATTTCTAGGCAATTCCTTCTAGTAAACAAATTATGAGCTACGCATTGCAATCTAGAAATGAGTGATTCTTATTTTGTTTGTCAGAAAATATATCTAGGTATCTATAAAAATCTAACCTGGTTTGCATGGCACAGTTGTTTTGATCAGACTGTAAATTTGAAATCAACAAGTAGCAGGATAAAACAGAGATCAAATACAAATAAACCTACATAAATATAACTTTCTGCTGTTTGGAGGACACCTACTCAGGCAACCTGTTGTGAGTGCCTCACAACAGGTTACTGAATAAATTAAAAGGCTTCGGTTTGGGCGGTTTTATCTGTACGTGAATTGAGAACTGGTTAAATGATAGATGGCAGAGAGCTGTTGTAAATAGAACCTTTTCAAATTGGTCTAAAGTTTTAATTGGGGTGCCACAGGGTTCAGTCCTGGGCCCAATGGTTTTTAATTTGTTTATTAATGATCTAGAAGTGGGAATTTAAAGTAGCATCTCAATCTTTGCTGATGACACTAAGCTATGTAAGGAAATACATACCGAACTGGATGTTTTTTCTCTGCAGAAGGATTTAGATAACCTGAGTGAATGGGCAGAAACGTGACAGATGTAATTTAATGTAGATAAACGTAAGGTTATGCATTTGGTCTGTAGAAACAAACTTGCTACATATACTCTAAATGGGAAACAACTTGGGGAATCCTCATTAGAGAGAGATTTAGGAGTACTGAGAGATGATGGACTTCACAGCAGCTGCTACAAGAGCAAATAGGGCACTAGCCTGCATAAAAAGAGGTGTAGAAGCAATGGATGTTAATATTATCCTACCTTTTTATAAATCCTTGGTTAGGCCTCATCTAGAATATGGAGTACAATTTTGGGCATCAGTTCTTAAAAACAAAATTTTCGAGACATGCAACAAAACAGATAAAGGAATTGGAGGATCTGAGTTATAAAGAGAGACTAGCCAAACTGGGTTTTTTTACTTTAAAGAAGAGACGTCTACGGGGGTGATATGATTACCATTTACAAATACATTCAAGGTCAATACAAAGAACTATCCAATTAATTATTTATGCAAAGAGCTGAGCTAAGAACAAGAAATCATCCATTAAGACTAGAGGAAAAGCGCTTTAGACTAAAACAAAGGCATAGATTATTTACAGTAAGGGTGGTAAAGCTATGGCATTCTTTGCCTCAGGATGTTGTGCTTGCAGATAATTCAACTGCTTTCAAAAAAGCAATGGATGCCGATCTAGCACAGAACAATGTTAAAAATTATGACAGATGGCTTCATAGCAGATCGAATGTTGATCCGGGGAACTATCTGACTGCCATTTGGTGACAGAAAGGAAACATTTTTTTTCTTTCCACTTGGGGCTAGATTGGAAATGGCTCCAGAGGGCTTTTTTGCCTTCCTCTGGATCAACAGGGGTGTTTGTTGGCAAGGGCTGGACTTGATGGACGCATGTCTTTCTTCAGCCTCATCAAATATGTTGCTATGTTACTATGTAAGTCATTGTGTTAAGAAAAATAAGAGCCACTTATTCCAGTGGTGCAGTTTCTTAAACATCCTACTGTATTAAAATATGTAATTAAAATCAAAAGCAAATATTAAATATTAACAATATTGTATTACAGCAAACATGAACTGTAATATTTGCAGTTATTTTTTATGATGTACGGTATTTAATTAATCTCAATCGTTTGCTGTTCTATAAAAATAATTCTTCATATAGGATTTAACATTGGAATGAAAATACCAGGTAGTGATTCCCCTCCCTCAAACCAATACTTTAGAATGGACAATTGATAACACATGCTCAATAGCACTTAACTCAAATAGTGATCATCAAACATGGAAATTATACATTGGATAAAATAAGAAGAAAAGAAAAAGACAGAGGCATGAATATTAATGGATAGACTAATAGAATCTCTAAGGAAATGTGGCACTCTTTGAACTGCTTTAAAAATAAAAAAATGACATTGATCCACACCAGTAATGTAATGTGTAGAAATAAGTGAGCCAATTAGCTCTAATGCATTCTTTAGAAATACAAAAGTATGGAGGACAGCGGTATCACAGCTCAGAAATTAAAAAGATATACAATGGCAACATTATTCACTTTGTGCACTAATCTTGCAATCCTCTGATTTAAAATAGAGCAAAAACACAATAGTAAGCAAATCAAATAGCTCTTTTTCAGTACAATTGACCAGTAATTCTGATTATATTGTGTAGTTAATGCTGAAGACCAGAAGAAAAATCTGTCGTTTAAGAGTGGTCAATTGCTGGACCTCTAGCCATTGGCTGGTTGGGGATGATGTGATTTATAGTCTTCAAGAGCTGGATATCCAAATATTGACTACCACTGTTTTAGGGCCTTATGAACAAAAGTGGATTTGGAGCAATCCATCTGCACCATAGGGGATAAAAAAAATTAATGTTGATTTAAATGGGATTTCTAATCTCTTGAACGTTAGTGGTCTCCAACCTCTCTACCATTCAATGGATTAAAAGACCTAAATAAATCAATGGGAATTCTGGGAAGTGTAATTTCTACTTTCTTATGAAATTGCTTTGCCTCAGAATGACTCAATTTTCTTTTGTGCGGAAGGCCCTAAAGGTTGTATTTAAAAAGATAAACAGGTGCATTTCTGGTGCAGACCAACTGCACCACAGAGGACAATTGAAAACTCCCCAAACTTCCATTGATTTAAATGGGTGTTTTAACCCCTGGGGGAGATGCACTAAGGTGTGATAAAGGGAAGTGGAGATGAGTGATATCACTTCTCCAGTGCCTATGTTATTCTATAGAACCTATGCACTAAAATTGACATAGGAATTGGAGAAGTGATATCACTGGAGAAGTTATCTCCACTTTATTACCAATTTATCACACCTTAGTGCAATGAATGCTAGAACTGTCTCCAGTGCATTTCTAAGCAATTCATTGAACACCTCTCTAGAAGTCACTGGGGTTACACGGTACACCCAATTAAAGTAATTGTCATGTTTCTTCATGGTGCAGCTGTTTAACTCCAGAATTGCTACAGTTTTGTTAATTGAATACAGCCCTTAGGCTTAGTCCCCACACACTGTTTTCAATGCCTCAAAAAAAAACATGAAATATACTTTGAGGACTTTTAGATAAGAGTTAATAAGTGCTCAGTACAGGCCAATGCAACTTGCCAAAGATTTGGTGAGTTGATATGTAAATGTACTGTTGAAAGCATCCAATGGATTTCAATGGACACACATTAACATCACATTCTCACATTTTTGAAGTTGCATTGATGGAATGTTGTTACTTCCCGTCTTCATATACATAAGTAACACCAATCAGCCATGATATGCGTGGATCACTTAATCTGCAAAGTGCAGAGCACTATTTTATATATGACCCCAAGGAGGTGTTATACAGAAATAGAAACAGCAGTAAGTATGCGTGGGATTTGATAATCTGAGCCCTGACCAATGAATGGAGGAATCACAGTGTGAAGGAGAAATCCTCAAGAGGCAAAATGTATTTTTCTGTCACAGTGATTGATCTTACACTGAATACTGATATTCTTCTGAGATTGTATATATATCAGGATGGACAAAGAGAACTATGGGAGTTACTGAAGTTAGCAAGGGAGTACAAGTATGTAAGTATAGATAACATATTTAAACAAATAGTAGCCCTGTCTCCCAGATTTCCATTATGTGTATGTGTTTGTATGTTTATATATACATATCTTTCTCTCTCTTTTACTTTCTTCCTCTCTCTCTTCTTCTTTTATCAGTGAGATTAATGACTTAAAGGAATTGTGGGGAAAACCAAGTGCACCACAGGGTACAAATAAAAATCCCCACTGATTTATAAATGTATTGTATTAACATAGATTATAGATATACTAGTTGAAGAGCCTGTTACATGGGCCACAGTGCCACTGCCAGCCGGTCGCGGGGCAGTCATACACAGTAGAGACTGCCCACACCGTGGCTGATACATTGCCAGCTGGTCATGGTGCAGTCATGCTCAGTAGAGACTGCCCGCACTGCGGCTGATACAGAGCGGGACACTCCTTCGCCCACTCTGTATCAGACTCGTCATGGGCAGTCTCTACTGTGCACGACTACAGCACAACCAGCTGGTAATGTATCAGCCACGGCGTGGGCAGTCTCTACTGCGAATGACTGCATTGTTACAAACTTTCTAACAAATTATTATATAGGATAGAGAGGTAATATATACAGTATGTATATATGCATACCACCTAAAGAGCGCTCTCTTTCTGTCTCACCACTTCTCTTTAGAAGAAAGGCAAGGTTGAATGAAGGATGTCCGAATTTATATTTAACAAACTTAATCAACTTTATTAGGAAAAATAACAACAATAACTGTAACTGTAATACTGCTAATAATAAAATACATTTCATATATTGTATTAATAAAACTCCTAAAAAACAAAATAACATTTTCATTTGCTTATACTTTTCATTTAAATTTTTTTACAGTCAAGTACATCCAAACTAAGCGGTGATCTCTGAAAAACTCACACCACAGGTAACTGATCCTTAGAGTAAATGTGAATAGCAGTGGTTCTGCATCTACAAGCTACAGAGGATACCTGTTTTTTGACCAGTTGTCCTTTCTGAAATCAGCAATGGAATCTCGAGACATAAGTATCATGTTTATACTTCCTACATGTCATTTGTTTGCCCCTCATATCTATTATTTATTGCCATGTGTTAATAGTCTTTTTTTTTCAGCAGGACATGTGGAAATATAAATCTGCCAGAGAATGAACAGTTGGATGTATTTGATGAGACAGAACCCAGTACCCAACTTAAAAGCAGTGTTCAGTCAGAAGGTACTCGATATGCAACATCATCCTCACCTTCTGCTATGGCAATATCCTCGTGCTCAGTCTCATCAAGGAGAACTAGATAGAAAATCAGTCTTACATAAGTCCATTGGAGTAGTGAATTTTATGGGTTGTAGATTCAAATTATCAAAAGGATGTTGCATCAGACTTTTTCAAAATGGTTCGCCAGGAACACAAATATTATTAAAATATATTGTGAGGCTACCTCATCAATGCCCCACAACGTAGGCTATCCTCCACAATTCTCACCAACGCCCACTGTTTTTTCTCCTTGCAAGTTCCTCAGGTACCATCCTTGTACCCACCAACTTCAAACTGTGTCTCAGTTACTTTTGGAAAGTCACAGTTACAGTCACCCATGTTCTCAATAATGTGTTCACCTATTGACATGCCATATCCTCCACCTGCAAAAGACGCAACCCAAACCACCCAGTTCCATTTACTATCAATAACCCAGACAAGCACAACCTAGACCACCCAGTCACTACCAAGAACTTAGTCATAAAAAACTTACATCACACATTCACTATCGACAACCCCATCATACACACTCTAGACCACCAAGTCACATTTGGTATCAACAGAGGCATGCCTACCAAACTGCAGTTATCAACAAACACGCTACAATCCTTTAGCTCCATGTACAGGTGCTCCTGGTGAAGATTCAGACCCTGTAACAGTCAACACACTCTCTTTCATCACTATCTTCAAACTGGTCCTGATGATAATGAGAGGAAGAATCTGACTGAACTGTGATGCAGTTTGTCTAAGTTTATGGCAGGGGTTGTAACTCTTGAAATCACTCATGTGTCACGGTCCCAGCAATGAAACACAGGACAATTACTTCAAGGTAACACCAACTTTATTAAGGTAGCAACAATACAGAAATATCACAAGACAGTACATTGATATACAAGACTAAAGAGAAGCATACAATGGAGCAAAAGACAACTACCAGGAATAGAAGCCTGCTACTGTGTGATTCTCTAGATAACCGTGTTCCAGCAAAGGAACTAGGAGAGTCTGCAATACCACAGGTCTGCACCTGGGAGAAGCCAGACAGAGATGAGGGTAACCAAAGTCCCAGGTCCGCACCTGGGAGAGCCGGCAACTTGGAAGACACAGGAAGGAGTCTGCAAGAGCCACAAGCCTGCACCAGATTGGTTATCTAACTAAACGGAAGGCCACACACAAGGTAGTTAGATAGAGCCACAGGTCAGCGCTAGATTGGGTGGTCAGACAAGCCAGAGGTCATGCACAGAGCGGGTCGTCAGCCAGAGGCACAGGTTTGCACCAGAAAGGATGTCCGCTGAAGCGTTGGTATGCTGGATACTCAGTGGACAGAGCCCTAGGTCAACACCAGAATGGATAGTCAGACAAGCCAGAAGTCTCACATGGAGCAGGTAGTCAGCCAAAGCCAGAAGTCATACATGGAATGGTTAGTCTGCCAGAGCCGCAGGTCTGCACCAGAATGGATGTCCAACAAGCCAAGGGTCATACACGGAGCAGGTAATAAGACAGAGCCAGAGGTCAGCACCAGATCAGTTAGTCAGACAAGCCAAATCATACACAGAGCCCAAACACTAGACCTGCACTGGACACCAACAAAAGGGCAACTAAGCCCTGTGTCCAGGCAGTTAAGTAGGAAGAGAGGGAGGAAGAGGAGGAGCAGCCAACAGGTGGATGTCTCTTTAAATGGAGTGCGCGTCCACCTTTGGACGTGCGCCCAATGCCGACATCACCCACCGCCACGAGCCAGCAGGAGAGGTGGCTAGAGCCGCAACCGACACACCAGTGGCTGAGCCAACAACATAAGGTGAACCTGCCTCAACGGAGGCACAACACTGGATGGACCATGCGGCTGGAGCCGCTAGAGACAAATGCGGTCAGCTCGAGCAGCCGCCGCATGAGGTACCTGACATCATGTGATTTCTTGATTCATTTGAAATGGAATAAGACACATTTCTTCTTTTTAACTATGGTACTGTCTCCTTAGAGAAACATCACTTACCATGCTGAGAGATACTGTTTTTGAAAAGATACTTGTAAGTGAACCCATGACCCACAGTCTGACAGTGTTAAATGTTTACATATATATAACCATACTTTTTGAAGGGTCGTAAATAAAAAGGCACTTGTACACCTCACAAATTAGGATACCATCAATGTTCTAATTAATTGAATAGCTCCAGGGTACACAACATATGGCAAGTGTAACCAACCACTGACAAAAGTGGGGAGATTCACTAAGCGGTGATAAATAGGTGGAGATGACTTCTCCAGTGATATCACATCTCCAGTTCCTATGTTATTCTTTAGAGCCTATGCACTAAGATCTCCAAAGCTGAAGAAATCTTAGTGCATAGCCTCCAAAGAATAACATAGGAATTGGAGAAGTTATAAACTGGAGAAGTCATCTCCACTTTATCATCCCTTTATCACTGCTTAGTGAATTCCCCTTGGTTGTTGTTGTATGTAACTGACACCCTCCAGAAGCATCCAGTTTATGTTTGGGTATAGAGTGTGTTCTATTCACCAACAGATGGAGTACCAGTTTTCCCTGGCATAGATGATTTGTTACAAAATCAAGATTAACCTTTCTGGACATCTGAAAACTAAAGTGACTTTGTTCATCTGTAGTGATTTGTTTATATGTTCCTTTTAGACCCGTCTACTTTTTGATAATTACATATAAATGTTATTGTATTCTTAACACATAACAATACCGGCTTTAGGAGAATTAGTATAATTTGCAAGAAACTGAGAATGAACACACTTTGAGTTCTATGGCTTGTGACTCACACTAACAATATATGAATAATGCATACAAATAATGTTTTGTTTTAACAGAATCTGATATATTTATTTTGTCTCATAGAAATGAAACTCATAATATAATGAGACAAAATAATTGGCAAAGTGGTCACCGATGTCAATCCCTATACAGGGTGCACATACACCAGCACTCTGTCTGGTGTTGGATCATGCAGTATGTTTTTATATTGAAAACTATCTCTTAGCCTTGAGAGGTTGAAGTGATCACAAGCAACTTTTATTATATATTCCACTGATGGAAGTTCCATTGGCCTGTGGAAAACTCCCCATTTGCTGGCTAATATACCGAAAGCACAATTCACAATGCAAGATGCCCTGATACGTCTATATTTTAAGACCCTCTTTTTTTAACCTATAGGTCTAGGTACAGACAAGTTCTCAATACAGTTTCTATAAATGTGAATGCCACACAAGCCACAAACAAATGCAGCATTGACAGCACATTGCCATGAAGATGTTCTCTGGGTGGCAGCTATAATGTCCCTTCCAGTATCCTTTTTCCAAGGTTGGAACTCCTAAATATGGTGGAATCAGCATTGCTTCCATAGGCACCAATATATATGGCAATGAAGCAATATATATCACCAGTAGAACTATGGAAAATTATTATTTTAAACAAAACATTTTTGATTCAAACAAGTTTGAGATGAATGCAGATATATTTGCTATCCAGTGCTCCAATGCAATTTTGTAAAATTGGAGCAGGAGAAAATGTCAACAGCAATATTTTGCCAGGTGTCAACAGGTGGAACAGGCATTACCAGTTCTTTCAGTCCCAGTGAGATTCCCTTTCATGTTTCCTTTGCAATACCACTGATGGCCAGTTTTCCAATGTGAAATTGATATTGCAAAGATACAAAGAAATGACCAATGGCAAGAAACTGGCAAATGAAAACAGAACCCATTATTATCATAATTACACAGTGCTGATACCATATATCTTCCTTGTATGTACAGGCTTGCAGTGCTGTCATGGATAAAATATATGAACCAGATATATTTAAACCACATTGGCAAATGCCAGAATACAAGCAAAGCATATTACCAATTAAACATTAATTGGTAATATGGTTCCTTTGTATTCCTGCTTTTGTTAATATGGTTTGAATATATATAGTTCATATGATTTGTCCATGACAGCATTGCAAGCCTGAACACAGAGTGAGGTTATGTGATACAAATAACAGGAGAAATTCTGTTGCACAACAACTACACCATAAGGATACTGGCCCCTATTGATTACAGCAGAGGTTCTCATACCTCTCTTCAGGGGCACCTAAGAGTTCCATACTTGAGTCAGTTATATACAACCTCCCCTGTACTCAGGTGGGGAAAAGACATGGACTGCTCCCTGTGGTGAGCATTTGGATCTATAGGATTAGGCTTAGTCTTCAAAACAGTCAGTTGTTTACTGTAGTATTTGCAAATCCCATGTAATGGGCCTTCCAGTAATACAATTTCTGAGTTGGAACCAGGTTGCCCATGCCAGATATCCATATTGATATCTATCTATCTATCTATCTATCTATCTATCTATCTATCTATCTATCTATCTGTGTGTGTCCTCCTGGGATAAACTAGATAGAGCCATTCATCAAATATGCTAAACATTTTTTTTAAAAAGACAGCTCTGACACAGTACAAGTTTGTATCAAACATATTTGGATCACACGTTTGTCATATTTCGAAATGGTGCATTGCAAACATCTATATGAACTAAGCCTTAGTCTCCAAAGAAGAGTGAATATTTACTTCCCAAATGCACAAAATTCACATATTTAATTTTTAAAGAGAACCTATCTGCAAGAAATCACCTGTATGTTGTATTAACCATCTTTATTTAGAAAAGTAGTTTTTGAGTCATTCTGAATTATAAATTATGTTAAATAAGGCATGCTGTGCAGGCACGTCTTGTCTTAGCCCTTCATTGCTTCCCCCACTCATTGACACTTTTAGAGCTAGGGATGTTAGTAATGGTGGGGGTAATATAGTGCAACTACAGGAGGTGCCTGCACAACAAGTAACTATCTAAATAAAAATGGTTTATTCAGCATAATACTTCTATGTACAGGCGCTTGTGCCACAGATAATATGATCCCACCCTTACAAGGAGGATCAAACAAAAAAGCTATAGAAAGTCTCCAAGGCCTTGTCTTAAATTGAATCCTTTCTTCTTAGCGGTGCTGCCTCTCCAACTCAGTCGCTGACACTCGACTCCCAATACATGTAAAAACAAAAACAAAAAGAGGGGCGCACACTCCTAAATGCAGACCGTTTCGACCAGTGAAGACCACCACTGGATATACACCTTCTCACATGCTCAATTCTACTCACATGTAGGTGAGGCGATGACTGGCCTCACAGTGTTTTAGCATCCACTGGATTACCCCCAGTGCGGGTATCTGTGTGGCTCCCTTGTACCTCCGTTCGCTGTCCCTTAGGCCCGAATATTCGTATGCTGTTCCACCCAGAGAAAATCATATGGATTCTTCAACCACTGTAACCACAGCTTGACCAGGATCTTTGAGATAGCCCTATATCTGATGAACAGCTAAATGCTAGCCTTTAGGGGACTAAGTACTGGGAACCTCACACTTTAAATATTGGTGATAGATAACACATATGGAATCACTCCTCTCAATGAAAAATAATATATTAATTCTATATCAGAGATAAAAAAGTAACATAAGATAAAAAACATGTATAAGTGTTGACAGTACTGTCATACAATAAAAGTCACTTGAATAAGTGATATATTAAAATAACTTCAATACCAATAAAAAGACCTCTACTCTCATCCTTAACCCTACGCGTTACATGGTCTATAACCACTTCGTCAGGGGTCTATCTACTGATTTTCCTCCAATTCTCACCTTATAAGCACAAACAAAATTCTTAATTTGCGCCAAACTAGAAGACACTGACATTGCTGCATCGCCCCAGTACTCCTCTGCTTCTGGTGACACCAAATCGTTTACTTCCTCAATCTCACAGAAGGATGCTCGTGTGTTCCAAGACTACAATTAGTTCACCCATTTCCATTGGAAAGTATATGTATGCCATCTATTGCGCATGTCTCCTGACACACGCTGTATTCTCCACAAGGACGTTTGTGCCTTCCAAACCTCCCATTGATGTACTGTCAACACTTATACATGTTTTTTATCTTTTGTTACATTTTCATCTCTGATATAGAATAAATATATTATTTTTCATTAAGAGAGGAGTGATTCCATATGTGTGATCTATCACCAATATATATAGTGTGAGGCTCCCAGTACTTAGTCTCCTAAAGGTTAGCATTTAACTGTTCACCAGATATAGGACTATTTCAAAGATCCTGGTCAAGCTGTGGTTACAGTGATTGAAGAATCCATAGGATTTGCTCTGGGTGGAACAGCGTACGAATATTCGGGTCTAAGGGACAGCGGAAGGAGGTACAAGGGAGCCACACAGATACCCACACTGGGGGTAATCCAGTGGATGCTAAAACACTGTAAAGCCAGTCATCGCCTCACCTACATGTGAGTAGAAATGAGCATGTGAGAAGGTGTATATCCAGTGGTGGTCTTCACTGGTCAAAACAGTCTGCATTTAGGCATGTGCGCCCCTCTTTTTGTTTTTGTTTATTCAGCTTAAAGATGACTTTCAAATTGCTTTCAAATGAGCAAGCTTGTTATTAGTTGATAGGGTCCCTTTAACCTAGTGTGATGGATATTTAGAACATATCCATTGCTTGGTTTTCCTCAGACTGCGGATATGTCCCCTATATCCATAACCGTGCTTTAAGCACCTCCCAAACCAATTCATTATTAAATAATCAGATCTTATTTGGGGGTTATCAGGACCCTCCTCATGCCCCATCCTAGCTGTGGTTTACCCAGCTAATAATAGGAGTCAGTAGTGGTTACTATGTTTATCATTCTGTCTTTCAAGCTCCTGTCAAAATGATTGTTGATCCCAATGTCATCATGCTAAGTGTGAAGAGTGCCTCTCTCCATTCTTTGCATCAAGTGAATAATGGCATCTCCCATAGAATTTTCTCTTCACCTCTCGGTGTATTAAAATTTGTATTCGCTTGTTAATGAATACGAGATTTTCTGTTGGTTGCCCTTCAGGTGTGGAGAGCAGAGAAAATAGCCAATAGGTTATTTCTGCTGGAGATGACAAACTTTTTTATATACTGTTTAATTGGAAACACCCATTTTTTTTTTTTGCATTTTTGAAAATAAGAGCCTTATTCATAAAGGTGTGAGTCGGGAGAGTGCCAACTGCCAGATATGCTAGATAGGGTTCAAATGAAAATTCTTTGATCACTGAATAAAATAGGGCTTTAAAGGGATAGTATTACTTCAAAATTACTATCCCTCATATTGTAGCCCTTAATAAACTGAGTTAAATGACACCAGCGGCATCTCTCAGACCTTTATGGTTTAAGAGATAGCCTCTTTCAAAGTTTCCTTTCCCCTGCTGTCAGCGTTCTGCTGCCAGCAGGGGAATCTGGTCCCGGGACAGGCGGAGGCTCTTAAACAGAGCCGATATCTCGTTATGGAAGGAAGAATGATTCATTGAAACAGTCTTCTAGGTGTGCTTGGTTACCAAGCACACGTAGAAGACTGTTTCAATGAATCATTTTTCCTTCCATAAAGAGATATCGGCTCTGCTGAAGAGCCTCCACTTGATTCAGAGATCAGATTCTCCTGCTGGCAGCAGAACGCTGACAGCAGGGGAAAGGAAACTTTGAAAGCAGCTATCTCTTAAACCATAAAGGTCTGAGAGATGCCGTTGGTGTCATTTAACTCAGTTTATTAAGGGCTACAATATGAGGGATAGTAATTTTGAAGTAATACTATCTCTTTAACCCCTTTAATACTAAAGAGATCAGCAGTGCATTGAGGAAGTTAAAACCCCAATTAAAATCAATGGGAATGACAGTTTACTCCTCCTTTAATTGAGTTGGTTTGCTCCAGAATTACACATCTTTATCTTTTTGAACACGACCATCAGAAATAATTTCTTGCAAGAAGTAATGATATGATTGATAGTCCTCACAACAGCATATTTGCTAATACTACTAGCTTCTGTGTGTCCTCAATGACTTCACTAATTAGCAGTGACAGTTATTAGCTATTAGCTTCAAGGCCATTAAAGGAATATAGAAGCCACCCTGTCATTGTCAGTTAGACGACACTGAATTATGGGAACCTGTGTGAAAAAATACTGAAAGGCCATCTACGCCTTCTGTACAAAATGTCAAATGTCCTGGGTTCTCTTCCATGGAGGCAGATAGCAGGTCATTTAGCGGGACCACATGACACAAACTCCACCCAATATACATGATTATCGTAATCCATTAAGGGCCAGATGGCTGTGCAATGCATTGCTTACCCCCTGGTCTTTAAAGGGTTAAGCTCAAGCACTTCAGTTTGTGAAAAGTGCCAGAATCGGTCATGTACTACTCCATGCACATGAATCCACAACTGAATAAATTTTGCAATACACGCTGCTCCTCCTCCTCTCCAAAAGGTAGAACTAGCTCAACACAGAAAGAAAAAACAAGGTGGTGCCCAATAGTATAATATTGCACAATAAATGTAAAATAAAATAAAGAATTCCAACGTACTCACATTTAAAGGGATAGTAATGTTTCATAATAAAAGCAGCTCTAATTAATCATCATAGTATTTGGACTTTGGAGAGTGTTATTTCAATACTGTCAGAGTTATAGTTCAAGAGTAATTCAATGACAAAGTATCCCCCTCCTGCCCCTTTTACTGATGTAACACTGTTCAGCCAGAGCAGAAGGGAGGTGCCCAAGTAGACTGCAGAGAGGGACAATCTTCAATTAAGATAAGGGAAAAAGCAGAAAAAATTGTCAAGGTGGGCAGGGCTTTTATTGTTATCATAGCAAGAAGATTGTCCCCTGCTGTTATCTGTCTAGTCTTACAACCAGATTCCACATGTGAGAAGAGATGGCTTACATTAGGTAAAAGGGGAGGGAGGGGAAACTTTGCTTGTGAATATCTCTCAAACCATAAAGGTTTGAGAGATAATACTTATATCGTTCTTCATGTTTTTTTAATGCCTACAAAATAAAATAAAGATAAAACGAAGTATTACTATCCTTTTAAGTGTGATCAGCAAAGGGGATAACCAAAGCTAACAATCAGGCCTATGGAGAGACCTAACCGTCTCCATTCGGTGAATAGCAAAACATTGTAGCTGCTACACCACGTTAAACGAAGTAGGTTCCACACAGATGATCCTCCAAATGTTTTACTATAGGTATCAGAAGATAAACAAGAGACTCATATATTAAAAGAAAAATCATATCATATAGACATACAGTTAATGGCTTTGAGAAAGTTGTGTTATTCTTGAAACGCGTAATCCCTTGTTTTTAATGTATATGATTTTTTTTATTTTAATACATGAGGTATTCGTTAAACTTTTGATACTTATAGTAAAACATTTGGAGGATCATCTATGTGTGGAACCTACTTTGAGGTGGTGTAGCAGCCACGATATTTCATTATACACCGAGTGGAGACGGTGAGATCTCTCCACAGGACTGGTTGTCAGCTTTGGTTGCCCCCTTTGCTGACCACACTTAAATGTGAGTCCATTAGAATTCTTCATTTTATTTTACATTTATTCTGCAATATTACATTACTGTGCAACCCCTCTTTTTTCTGTGTGTGTTGATCTGTATTTATATTAGAACACATTTTCTGTGTAATAATTAGATTATTATTTTTATTATTTTCTTTTATTTTTCCTTATATATAGGTGATGTCTTTCTATGTTAGAACCCATCCATATTCTGTTCATAAGTTATTATCAGTTTTTCATGCTATTTATGATGTATATCCTCCTGTAACATAAAGTGATAGTATGCGTCGCTCCCTGTGAGCATAACCGCACATGCTCAGTAGAGACGGTGCATGTGTGGTTTCACATACAAGGAGCTTTGCTGTGAGCCACCTGGAGCTCACTGTTGAGGATCAGCGCGTTCGGCGAGAGACTCGCCGAACGCGCTGATCCGGAGCGGGGAGCTCCAGACGGCTCACTGCCTGTCTCTGCTCCGGGGCAGCACCCGGGGCGGCTGGGTGCACTTTAGCCCGTGTTTACGGGCTTTGATACTAGTTATGTTATATTTGTTGTGTACCTTACAATACATGCCATAGGAATATCCTGCATGAGTCCTTCTATATGTGCCATCCTAATTACACACTTAAAACTTTCTATTTTAATATTTTTAGATGTATAGCGCTATATCACAGATTGTCACATTAGACTTGGAGTCTTTCCTTGATCGGTATACATCATTTTTATTCTTATATATATTTTTTCTTTTTATGTTATATTAATGTTTGATTATTAGATGATGTTTCTATTTTGTACCTCTGAATCCGTTATTATTAATTTTGAATAAATGGAAGGATTCTGTTCTCCTTTCCTTTATATATATTTTGTATGTGCACTTTTTCCAAAGTGCTTTGTATATTGTGTTTTGTATTCTTGTATATTTGGGTGATCTGAACAGTGGAGGATGATGTTCTGGGCTGTTGGGAGTTAGTAGTCCTATTGTCGTTTTTCCTAGGTGACACCTTTTTGTATTTAGTGACCAAGAGGGCAAAATTCATGGGGCAGTTAGGTTTTTCTGTTGGGGGCATTTTTATGAAGAAACAAGCAAAAATATCCTCATTGTCCTCAAGGGGTTAAACTGTAGTTTTACATTAACAAAACTAAATATTGTAATTCCTTGATGAAACATTAAAGGAGCAGTAAACTTTTTTTATGAAAAAATATATATTGTAGTGATTTTCCTATTGAGTAAAATAAGGGTACTCCCACTGCCGAGAGATTTATATTTTCAGAGTTATTACAGTTTAAACCCATGTTTTATTACATTAGCAGTTCCCATTAGATTTCCTTTTAGATTCTAAAGGAGAGGAAAGTCAGAAAAGTCAGAGACATACAGTTCTCCATAGAATGTGATAGAAACTGCCTGTCACTTCCTGTCAGTTAGAACTATCAGGAAGTAAACACAGTAAATTCACTTCATGATGATTTAAACTGCTATAATTTTTGAATAAAGCATCTGACAGCGATGGGACTTACCTTGTTTTATTCAGCAGGAAATGCTCTGTAAAATATGTGTTTTCATAAAAAAAGTTTACTGCTCCTTTAAGAGTTGCTAAAAAGCCCACTGCAGTTACTGAGGCTAATGTACTAAGGAGAACGAGCGCTAGTCTGGCACAATCCAGCTGCACCCTAGGACAGTGGTTGTCAGTCTTTTTTTCTCCAGGCCACCGCTAATTTGCAGTCTAGATTTTATGTCATTTGCCAAGCGCATTATGAAAGTAACAAATAGGTAACATGTAGTTATTATTATTAGGCTTCACAAGCAGAGATTAAAAACAAACACACTGTGCATAAACATATCCATAAATATACAAACAAGACTCAACAATCATATTTTTGTCAAAGTGTTTATAGAAAACAAGGGGCACCCTAAATGTCTGTTTGTGGCATACCAAAGTGCCACAGCACCCTGGTTGATAATCACTGCCATAGGGGATAAGTAAAACATCCAACTGACTAATTCAGTACTAGAGAGATCTCCAGTGCATTGCAAAGCTCCATTATGAAAGGTTTGTTCTCTGAATAGATGTCAGGTCTATCTATCATCTATCTATCTATCTATCTATCTATCTATCTATCTATCTATATCAATCTATCTATTTATATCTATCAATCTATCTATATCTATCTATCTATCTATCTATCTATCTATCTATCTATCTATCTATCTATCTCTATCACTCTATCTATTTATATCTATCAATCTATCTATATCTATCTATCTATCTATCTATATCTATCAATCTAATCTATCTATCTATCTATCTATCTATCTATCTATCTATCTATCTATCTATCTAATCTATCTATCATTTTGCATTATACTGAACATTTTCTGCATGTAATAATCTCTGCTGAAGCCTGCCTCTCCATAACACCTTCTCACACCTAAACTTAAGGTGCCAGGCCATTTTTACATGGATACCCCCATACAATATGCTTTAGTATTAACCCCTTAAGGACCGTCCCCTCACGCACGATGCGGTCACTTAAGGACCAGGGACATTTTCTTTTTTTTTTTCACTATCCGATTCCGGACTCCCCGAACGGCACGCAGCCCGGAATTCCATGAAGGTCCAGGACCGTCATCTGTCCTTAACTGAAAACAAGCCATGACAGTCCTGGACCGTCATGGGTCCTTAAGGGGTTAAAGCACATACCATGTGCTTCAACAATATGCCTGTATGACAGGCAGAAGTTGAATGTACCCCATACATATTTTTTTTTGTTTATTTCTTTAACGAAGGAATTAAATTGCCCTTCTTGTAATGGAAAAAGCTTGTAGAGGTTCAAAAAAACCCTAAATTTCTGAACAACCTCTATCCTGATTTGATAAGGTAGAGCGATTGGGGGGGTGTAATATTATCCCCCAAAAATGCATTTATGGTCATTTGCCCATATATTTAAAACATGTTTAATATTGGTTAGATTTAACACCTGTTGCTGGACTGGCTGAGGCACATTAATTGTAAAAGACGGATTAATGGTGGGCTTGATTAGGCTAGTGGAGGGTGCACAGCAAAGTTTTTGCAAGCAACCTGGCATTAGAGCGATGATGGGGTCTTAGGTGAGTGTAGGGAAGATTGTTGAGTACATTGGGGAGGAGATATGGTGGTCATGGACTTTTACAGTCACGTTAGGCCTGTTTCTCAGGGCTGCTGAACCTCGGAAAGACTGCCCATCCACAAAAGGGAGCACTGCAAAGGCCAATCTGCTACAAGATAATATTAGAATGGCCATTTGCAATAATTTTTGGCTGGATTCCATTATAATCTTGAGATATTTCCAGCCGATCTGTTTTGCTATCACATTCTGATTAAAGCAGAACTATCATGTTCATAATATTGTCCCCCAATACATTACTAATATAGTGATAGGCAAAGGCATACAAGTATTATGTTTAATAAGTCAGCGTTATTGAAGTAATCCAGCTTTTTCTGCAGGCATCTAGTGACAGTGCAGACATCTTAGATGAAAGTTGCCTCTGAGTCTGTGCTGTCTGTCCCATGCACTGCTCGGATTGGTGGTGACGTTCGTTGGTTACCTTAAGGTAATGGAAGTTGCTGCCTGCGCAGGTGCGCAGAGCTTCTCATGTAAGCTCTGTGTCCTGGATGCCTGCAGAAGAAGCTGGATTACTTCAATAATGCTGACTTATTCAACATAATACAAGTATGTCTTTGTCTATCACTATATTAGTAATATATTGGGAGGCAATATTATAAAGATGATAGTTCCACTTTAAGGGTCAGAATTGGATTGTCAAATTGCATTTTCTTTTAATTGAAGCCTCATATGGAATCCTTTTTTGAGTGCTCACAAACACTAGAAAACAACCCCAAAGTAGGGCTCAATCAAGAAGATATAGAGAAGTGGCTGGATAATTAATTTGGACACAAACAAAAAACATGATTGGCCTCTCTGTTCCTGGATTGGGTAAAATTAGCTGCACCAGCAAGGAAAGAGGTAATCATGAAAGGGGTCTCTGGGACCCCTTCCACCCCAACAGTATTTGTAAAATACAATCCCGCTGCTATATATTAGAAAAAAGCCTGTATACAGAAGCATCATGTGACTTAATTTATGTCTACGTCAGGAGATAAGTACACCCAGTAGTGGCAGGAAGGAGGAGTTATGCATAATGCCTCTATACTGCCTGTACCATTGTACAGCGTGGGCATGATTACACAGGAATGTGCAGAAAGGAGTATCTCCCCTGCCTGCTGCTGTGAAAATCTCTGCAAGGACTTCACCCTCCATAGCAGTACACATCTCTTCCCTCCCATTCGCCACCTACACGATTTCAAAATGATGCATACCTCCTCACCTTTCCCTTTTTGACTCTCATTCACCACCTTCCCCTGTTCAACTCACATTCACCTCCCCCGCATGTTGGACTCACATTTAACCCCCTCCATTCGACTCACATTCACCTACTCTTCCCTGTTCCACTTACATTCATGCCTCCCGTTTGACTTGCATTCACCTACCTCCATGTTGAACTCACACTCACTCCCCCCCCGTTCGACTTACATTCACCTCCCCCTCCCCATTCAACTCACATTCATCATGTCCCTACTATTCACAGACTTCTCTCTACTCCTCTCCCTTCTCCATTATATCCAGGCTTTGTTTTTATTTTCTTTCCATGTATCCTGAAGTTGCATATACATCAGTGGTGAATTCAGGAATATTTGATGTTTATTTCTTTCTATATCTATGTATGTGTATGTGTCTCTCATGAGCCCCTCTCCTCATGGCTTTGTGTGTGACTGTGTTATGGGCAACACCGTATTCTTTTTGCTAATATATAAATATATATATTTAGAGCCCTAATGATAATACAAGTGAAATCAACTTCACACTTGCAAATATTCACTGACTGATCTTAAATGGTCTTAAATCATTTTAACGTTGGTAGTGACCATCATCTAGTGAGAGCAAAAATCAAAACTGACTGCAAGAAAGAAAGGAAGAAAATTATTAAGTCAACAAATGTGACACTCAACAATAGCTAGCTACTGAAAAAGAAGAAGGATTTTGAGTTTGAACTGTCAAATCGCTTCAGTGTGCTGCATGACCTTCCAGACACAGACATTTCACCAACAATGAAAAGGTTATTGAGACTACAGTAGACACTGTCCATGCCTTTGCACTTACTGTGAAACAAGAAAAACCAACCTGAATATCAAAAGAAACAGTTACCATGATGAAAAAGTGATGAGAACTGAAGCAAAAAGGTAATATTAGAAACAGGGTAGAATATGTAACAATGTGTACGATCATAAGGAAGTATATAAAAGAAGAAACTAGAAGAGAATCAAGGGCTAAAGAAAGAAACATTAAAAATAGCCACATATAGGAGCCAAATGTTTGCATTACAGCTGAAGAGTGTACAACAGCAAAAACTCAACAACAAATAGTTAAACGAGTGGAAGAATTGTATTCACATTTTTTTAAAGATGAAGGACAACAACTGAATGTAGTGCCAGAGGTAGTGGTAGAAGAAGTAGATTCTGCAAGAAAATCATAGAAAAATGTCAAAGCTGCTGAACCTGATAAAGTCACTGTTGACATATTGAAAGCTGGAGGTTCACCCTTATTCACAGGGCCGGATTTACATTTCAGGAGCCTGTAAACACAGAAATCTGAAGCAACCCCCCCTCATTGGCCATTTCCTCAATGCTCCAAATCTCCACATTAACCCCCCATCAGCTCCACATTGCCCCCATCAGCTCCACATTATCTCCATCAGCTCCACATTGCCCTCATATTGCCCCATCATCTCAACATTGCCCCCCATCAGCTCCATATTGCCACCTATCAGCACCAAATTGGCCCCCATCAGCTCCACATTGCTTGCCCCCTATCATCCCCATTTTGCCCTCACATTGCCCCATCATCTCCACATTAAGCCTCACATTTCCTAACTCCCTGG
Organism: Rhinophrynus dorsalis; assembly: GCA_037306005.1. Taxonomy (NCBI): domain Eukaryota; kingdom Metazoa; phylum Chordata; class Amphibia; order Anura; family Rhinophrynidae; genus Rhinophrynus; species Rhinophrynus dorsalis. The sequence continues at coordinate 337,648,031 of CM074718.1, forward strand.
TGGTCCAACGGCAGGAGAGATCTGTACTTCTGCACACACAGACCTGTCTGGAGCTCCTAGCGCTCTGTATTACTAAAGAGCCGGGGGAGCTCAGCAGCTACAGGTCTGTGCCGAAGAAGGCACAGACCTTACATGTGGCGGGCGGCGTGGCGCAGCGCAGCGTGGCACACCACTTAAATACAAATAAATCAAATTAATTTCTATGTCAGACGCCCCTCTGTAGGGAGCACCTGTAGGCAGATGCCTACTCTGCCTTATGGAAAATCCGGCCCTGCTTATTCAAAGCCCCATACCTACTACTCTGCAAAGTGCCGATGATTTCCCAGATCCCATACCATAATACAAATACAGGGAAGCACTCTCACTGTAAGGATGAATGTCTGGGTGCTCTCACTGAAGGGAAATTCAATGGTAATAGATGAGTAGAGGCAAGCTCTCACAGGTCTTTGAACAAATGTATTTAATAAAGCTGTCAATGTTTCAATGTAACCAATCACCCCCTATGTATAGAAAACACAAATTTGGGACCCAAAACCACAGAGCCAATGTAATCAGTTTTGTCATACTCATCCCCTAATGCATATTCAACAGGGGGCAGGCATAACCTGAAAACCAAGTGTATGTGTAAGTGTAAATTAACAAAAATAAACAAGAAAAAACGATAATGAAAGAAAAAAATCAAAGGAAGTATATCTACATATATACAACTGGAATTAGCCCTTTACTGTGCACTATCACTGGGGCAGTCAAACACATTAGTCAAGCTATAAACTTATCAATGGGTAAAGTATATTACTATAATCACTGAATAAATCGTGACACGAACGGATAGCCGGAATCTACCAGGGCCAGGGGCCACACCGGAATAGGGAGAATAGCCACAAACAAAACAATGGATCGCACCTTGCACAGTTTACCACCTTGCCACTCCATAAGTCTCCCTTCGGTGCCATCTTTGTGCGAAGTAGCAGGTATGATTTTAATTATGTTATGCAATAAAGTTTAATGGATTTTACAACTGTGGTATTATGCTGCTGAACTGCTGTCTACCAGCGTGTTCCATTGTTTTGTTTGTGTGTATCTGTATTGGATGGAGATGAAGACATCCAGGATCACCAAGATTCTACACACATATATTAACCCTCTATTAACATCATGTTTGGATATCCCTGTATGTATACACTCGCTAAGGATATTAACATAATCCTAGATCACACAGTGGAGCAGCTTTTTCTTGTTTTATTAGGTCCATAGGATAGCCCCCATGATCAGAAAAACCAGTATCCTATACTTGTATAGCCAAGTTATATAACTCAATGGTTTAGAAGTAAATGATAATAAAAGTAGGATCCAGTACTCAAGCACATTGCACATCACAAGTCTACATTAACATCTATTAATTGAAAGTTTCAGAATACAAGGGAAAGGCCAATCCCTCTTACTGTGACATCAATACCTCAATCTATACAATGGAGTGAGGCATTGATCAAATAAACAGGGCAATCATTGCAATGGGATGACATATATTTCATCTCATCAGACTGTTTAGAGGAGGATGAGAACTAATATCTTCCAGCAAACAGAAGTAATTAGAGTCAAAGTACAGTGGTGAAAGGAACTGACACTAAACTAGTGCTTTCATGTGTTGCTGGGTACAAAAGAATTGGGGGAAAGAGCATAGAAAGAAAGTCAGACTGGTCCTTCATTGATAAATATTGGTTAAGAATAGTGATGAGCGAGCATGCTCGGCCGAAGCTCGGTTCGGCTCGAGCATCGCTCTGCTCGGCACATTGCGGTACTCGTACGAGTACCGCATGTGCTCGCCCGCCATGTTCGGGTCTCCTCCCCGCACGTTTCGCGGCTGCTGCGCAGCCAATAAACGTGCGGGGAGGCTCTGACATCAGTGTAATGCCAGCAGCCATGTTGGCTGCTGGCATTACACTGATTGGCTGGGCAGAACTCGTGATCGGGTGCTGTATAGCACCCGACTCGCGAGTTCTGCTCATTCTCAGCCAGGGAGAGATGCGATCAGGCAGGGAAAGTCAGTGTAGGGAGAATAAAAGTGTTGGTAGTAGTTCAAGACCCAAAAGTCCTTTTTAGGACTGTTGTGTGTGGGGGCAGCATTTATATTTTGTTTGGGGGGGCACAATTTCATTTTTTTTTTTTAAGGTGGGATATTCTGTTTAGTGTGCCTAGCCGCAGATTAGCGTCACATTCTGTTTAGTGTGCCTAGCCGCAGATTAGCGGCACATTCTGTTTAGTGTGCAAATTCATAAATTAACGTCACATATTCCGTTCACTGTGCCTAGCCGCAGATTAGCGTCACATTCTGTTTAGTGTGCCTAGCCGCAGATTAGCGTCACATTCTGTTTAGTGTGCCTAGCCGCAGATTAGCGGCACATTCTGTTTAGTGTGCCTAGCCGCAGATTAGCGTCACATTCTGTTTAGTGTGCCTAGCCGCAGATTAGCGTCACATTCTGTTTAGTGTGCAAATTCATAAATTAACGTCACATATTCCGTTCACTGTGCCTAGCCGCAGATTAGCGGCACATTCTGTTTAGTGTGCCTAGCCGCAGATTAGCGTCACATTCTGTTTAGTGTGCAAATTCATAAATTAACATCACATATTCCGTTCACTGTGCCTAGCCGCAGATTAGCGGCACATTCTGTTTAGTGTGCCTAGCCGCATATTAGCGGCACATTCTGTTTAGTGTGCAAAATCATAAATTAACGTCACATATTCCGTTCACTGTGCCTAGCCGCAGATTAGCGTCACATTCTGTTTAGTGTGCAAATTCATAAATTAACGTCACATATTCCGTTCACTGTGCCTAGCCGCAGATTAGCGGCACATTCTGTTTAGTGTGCCTAGCCGCAGATTAGCGGCACATTCTGTTTAGTGTGCCTAGCCGCAGATTAGTGGCACATTCTGTTTAGTGTGCAAATTCACAAATTAACGTCACATATTGTTTAGTGTGCAAATTCACAAATTAACGTCACATATTCCGTTCACTGTGCCTAGCCGCAGATTAGCGTCACATTCTTTTTCGTGTGCCTAGCCGCAGATTACCGGCATATATTCCGTTTAATATGAAGAAGGCGGGTAAAAAGGGACGGGGAAGTGGACGTGATCCTGATAGTTCAAGTAAATATACAGCAAATACTGTTTGGTAACAATTTTTCGCCTAAAAACGTTTTTATCTTCCTTTTTGTGTGTTTTACGGTCAGTCTGTAAAAATGGCGTACTACGGGCGAAACATCGTTCCCAGCAGCGACGTTGGAGTCCAAGATGCATCCAGACATCCTCCCTATGCTGTCCCTGAACCATTTCTGTGGTGTTTCCATCATTTTCTGACCTTTTCCTATGAACCAGGCACCCTCCCCTCATCAGAGCAGGGGGTGCCTGGTGTAATGCTCGAGTCCTCCCATTGACTTCAATGGGGCTCGGGTGCTCGGCCGAGCACTCGAGCCTCCGGGGGCGCTCGGCCAGAGCACCCGAACACCCGAGCATTGGGGTGCTCGATCATCACTAGTTAAGAAGCTGATGTATAGGACCCTGGTTAAGAAACTGATGTATAGGGCAATAAGGTGTTACAGAATTGATGACAATGACAGTTAAGCTGCACTATACAATGAAACTCAATGATTCAAAATGGGTTAAAAAGGAGCAACAGTTCAATACAGACAATAAATAATATGTCCCAAATCTTTAAGCAAATGTAATGGGTCCACTGGCAATCAATGAAATTGGATCAATGTGACAATGTCCCATAGGTCCAATGAGCCATTCCCTGTCCTCCTAGTATTAGGACAGAAAAAAAACAGAAGTTGCCAAGCAAAAATTGGGTACCCCTAAATAAGAGCCCAAGAAAACCACAGGGTACTCTGGTCCACCAACTCCAGGCACCAAATGTGAAAAAGCTCATCACAGTGGAGCCACTCCAGAGGTTCTCAACTGAATAAAGAAATGAAAATAAAAATAAATAAAAATAGAATAAAGAAATAAAGAATACAAAGAAATCAATAAAAAAACACGACAGTAGCTGAACATTTGACCAAACCAAGTCTCAACCTCCTAAACAGGGGTTCAAGCTACCAACCATGGGCTGGTAAAGTAAAAGTACAATGTTAGAGCCTATGAGCAAACAATTCCCACAATTGTAAGTTGCAGAATGGAGGCGAACAAACTGCATGGGAAAAACCAACCTGAGTTTGGAACACCAACCCTTATTCACCGGGGATCCCCTGCACACAACGGCAATGTGGGGATGGATACAGATACAGGAGAGTGCACAATATCCCTTACTCAATGGCATCTATACCACCGACCGAGCTAGGGTCATCCCAAAGGATGCTCCAAATATTGATAGAAAATTTGATAGTCTCAGTGATCTCTGTAATAAAAGTTCTAATGGAAGGCTGTGTATTTTGTGGTTCACATGAACACTTGGGACGTAATATCTGTGAGATATCCATTTCCTTGTCCTTCAAGTTTTCCTAGAGTTTCAATATGTGTTGAAATCTTTGCATGTCAACTACCATGGAGAAGGTGTTTTGGAGGGCAATGGGGACAAAGAATAAACCATTTTTTAACACAGAAATGTCAGCAGTATTTAATACTTGTGAGATAATCCAACACCTGAGCCAAGCCTCATCCCCGCCAGTGAGCGTCACCGCACTGCCACTGACATTAAATGTGCGACGGGTAGTTGTAATGACCACATTGTCTGATCCTGATGACTGTTCAGAACTGTCATCTATATATAATGGTTTGATGCTGTTTTTAGATGTTGGTCTTTGTCATTTTGTCGGCCAGTTTATCCCAATAACCAGCGACAGACTATTTTGTAGTCCTCTAACTTTCTGTAGTTTCTTATTCTTAAAATTGACAAGCTCCAATTTGTTATACCAATCTTTCTTAGTATCATTTAATAGGATATCTTTGTATGAGTCCTCGAAGGTTAGGATTTCTTGTCTAAACTGATTCCAAGATTCTACCCACTTCTTCAACCACTGCAACCTTAAAATTAAAAGAGCACCAGTTTAGGATTTCACACCACCGCCTACAGAGTTCAGGGTTACCCCTGCCAATAGTGGGAATGTTTTTAATACAAAAACCATTGGATATTTGATAGTGTCTGTGAAAATCTGAAAGATACAACCCATGTAGATTGAGATCAGTCTTCCTGTTTTTAGCCCCTTAACGACCCTTGACGGTCATAGTACATCATGGGTCGATTTAAGTTAACGACCCAAAACGTACTATGACCGTCATGGAATTCCAGGCTTCCCCCGCGGCTGCATGCCATTCGTGGAGTCCGGAACCGGAAGAAGCAAAAAAAAAAAATGCTCCGTGGTCCTTAATTGACTGCGCCACGCCAATCGGCCAGTCGTTAAGGGGTTAATTTGAATTATTCAAAGTAAATATTTTGGGGTACCTTATTCATAACATGCTCACCAAGTGTAAGAAAGCATAAATGTAACAAAAGGAAGTTAAGACAAAATGATAATGAAAGAAAGAAATCAAAGAAAGTATATCTACATTTATAAAACTAGAATTAGCCCTTTACTGTACATGATCTATCACTGAGTCAGTCAAACACATGAGTCAAACTATAAACCTATCGATGGGTAAGGTATATTAATAAAATCACGGAATCCAATTGTGGGATGAATGGATAGCTGGGAACTACCAGTGCCAGGCGCCTCACCGGAATAGGGAAAATAGATCTCAGGGGGTCCATAATATAGCCCCCATGATCAGAAAAAAATAGTGAGGGGGATTGGCCTTTTCCTTTATACTCCAAACTTTAATTCAGTAGGTCTTAATGTGAACTGATGCTGTGCAATGTGCTTGAGTATTAGATCCTACTTTAATTATTGTTTACTTCAGAGCCATTGAGGTTATATACCATGTTTATGTAAGTATGGGTTTCAACCAGGATACTGGGTTTTCTTATCATGAGGGACTGTGGGAAAATATTTAAACATTGATTGGATGTATATAAGCCGATCCTATTTTTTTTCCACAGTGACCTGCGCAATGGCTCAACAGGGCAAAGGGGTACAGGAATTTGATTTTTTTTTAATTTGTAGCAGTGACTAAGTGGCAGTGAGTTTGTAGGCTTTTTATTCTAGCCTTTTTAAATTTTTAACACTTTGAGTGCCAGAGCAGTATGCAGCGCATTGCTTTTGCAATGCAATGCGTACCCCTCTTTCACAGAAAAGGTTAAGTATCTGGAATAGAAGATCATGGGCCTCTAGCATCCAGGTGAGTAAGTGATTTTACAAAAAAAAAACACACAGACACACAAATGTTATTTGTTCCCTATGGCGCAGTCGGTTTACTCCAGAATAAAATTTAGAGTACTCTGCAAAAGTCTTAGGCAGGTGTGAAAAAGGCTGTAAAGTAAGAATGTTTTCAAAAATAGACATGTTTATAGTTTATTTTTTATCAATTAATAAAAATGATAGTGAGTGAACAGAAGAAAAATCTAAATCAAATCAATATTTGGTGTGACCGCATCAATTTTTCTAGGTGCACTTCCACACAGTTTTCTAAGGAACTCGGAGGGTAGGTTGTTCCAAACGTCTTGGAGAACTTGCCACAATGGATTTAGACAGTCTCAGTTGCTTCTCTCTCTTCATGTAACCCCAGACAGACTCGATGTTGAGATCAGGGCTCTGTGGGGCCATACCATCACTTCCAGGACTCTTTGTTCTTCTTTACGATATAGTTCTTAACCCCAGTGGAGTAACAATAGGGGTCACAGGGGTCGCACTTGCGACTGGGCCCGTCACTCCAGGGGCCCGGCCGCCCCCTGCGACCCCCTCGCCCGCGGCAGTCGCTTAGCTAATCTCCCACTCGGCACGCCACTCTAGTAATACAGAGCGCTTGGAGATGACATCATCTCTCAGCCTCTGCATTACTAGAGCGGCACGCGGGTGCTTCAGTTGTAGAGATCTGTGCCGAAGGAGGCACAGATCTGTCAAGCCACGCTGCTAGACCACCAGGGACTGGAGGTAGGGGCAGGGGTATTGTGGAAGGGGCAATGTGGAGATAAAGGGGAAATGTGGAGATGAAGGGGCAATGTGAAGATGGGGGCATTGTGGAAGGGGAAATGTGGAGATGAATTGGTGATGGGGGCATTGTGGAAGTGGCATTGTGGAAATGAAGGGGGCCTTGTGGAGATGAAGGGGGCATTGTGGAAGGGGCAATGTGAAGATGGGGGCATTGTGGAAGGGGAAATATGGAGATGATGGGGGCATTGTGGAGATGAAGGGGCAATGTGGAGATTGGGGGGCAATGTGGAGGTGGCCAGTGTGGATGAGGGGGCCTATGTAGTCGGGGGGCCCATGGCAGTTCTGGCACCAGGGACCGGTGGCTTCTAGTTACGCCTCTGTTTAACCCCTTAAGGACCCTTGACTGCCCTGGCACGTCAGGGGTCGACGAGCCTTTAGGGCCCATGATGTGCCAGAACCATCATGGAATTCAGGGCTCCCAGCTCTGCTGTACACTGTTCATGGAGCCCCAAAACCAATTTAGAAAAAAAAATGGTCTGTGGTCCTTAAGTGCTGGCCTGGTGTGCGATTAACCAGACCTTAAGGGGTTAATGACTTTGGCTGTATGTTTAGGGTTGTTGTCATGCTGCAGAATACATTTGGGGCCAATCAGATGTCTCTCTGATGGTATTGCATGATGAATAAGTACCTGCCTGTACTTGTCAGCATTAAGGAGACCATTAATTCTGACCAAATCCCCAACTCCATTTGCAGAAATACAGCCCCAAACTTGCAAGGAACTTCCACCGTGCTTCATTGTTGCCTGCAGACACTCATTCTTGTACCACTCTGCAGCCCTTCGGCGAACAAACTGCCTTCTGCTACAGTCAAGTATTTCAAATTTTGACTCATCAGTCCAAAGCACCTGCTGCCAGGGGTTCCAAAAAGATCTGGGGCTATAGCCCATTGCAAAATTGAACAGTGAGCCCCCATTAGTGACTATAATGTTGTAGTGAGGAGTGGGTTATTATCTCACAACCTGTTTATTTTACCAATTTAATTATAATGCAATGTAAAGAGTTAACCCTTCCCGACAATGGATGTACATGTACGTCCCTCAAAAACTGTCCCTTAGTGACAGAAGACATACATGTACGTCCCGGAAGTCTGGGTCCCTGCGCAGCTGCACGCCGTTCGGGGAATCCGGAATAATTAAAAAAACAATGTATAGCCGGGCGTTAAGTGACGGCCACATGTGCGTGCGGCCGGTCACTAAGGGGTTAAGCAGTAAGCCATTTTATGTTCAACTTGTCATTTTTTGTTCTAACTTAAGACCTATTGATCTATACTTTAAGCAGCTACACAGGTATTACAGACCTTACAAATGGTACTAAACTGGTTATATCAAATACATTACATTTGATGGCAAAACGTGATACCACAGAGCTTGCTATTGAAATGGAGTCACACTACACTGCACAAAGTTTACAAATGAATAAGAAAAGTAATGCATACAGTGGGTTTTAAAGAGATAGAAATGTCCAATAATAATTTCATGTGGTATTGTAGATTTAAGCCTTTGAGTGCCAGAGTGGTATGCGTTGCATACCACTCTGGAACTCAAAGGGTTAAAAAAAATATGTGGAGCAAATCCCATCTCTCAAACAATTATGGTTTGAGAGATAGTCACATCTCAAGTTCCCCCCTCCCTCCCTTTTTTCTGATGTCAGAACTACTTCATTTGAACTGTCTACAAAAGTTCTTGCAAAACAGGCACACTTTGTAGACCATTCCTGAGTGCTGACACCAGGAGAAGGGGGGGACTTTAGATGCGAATATCTTTCAAACCATAAAGGTTTGAGAGATGGGATTTGCGCTAAATATATATATTTTTTTAAAATCTACAATACAATATAAAGTTATTATTGGACATTTGTATCCCTTTAAATCTATAGATAACCTACAGATAAAGATCCATGATATGCCTACTTACTCATAGGTGAGTAATCTGTGGGTTATATACACTGAAATATCCTGGATGACATACTAGACTCTAAAACATTTCTCTTTTTTTTTCTCTGAGGCCTAAAATCCAGTCTTACATATGCTCTGAGGGAGCAGCCATTCCAGCCCTTTCCATTACTCCAAATTATTGTCAATCAATGCACTGCACATCACTTTGGTCCTGAAGAGGTTAACCAAATACCAAAAATGATTAACCTTTTATTAACCCCTTGGATTCTACAGATGTCTCCAGGAGACATTTCTTTCCTCCAAGGGGTTCATTTTACACATTAATAATACCCTGTAGACCGGTGTACTGAACAAGCTGAAGGAATTTATAAAGTTCTAAAAATGGACATGGGAGTTTTACCCACATAACCTTTTGAGCGCCAGAGGTGCAAGCAATGCATTATGAAGCAGACCATTGCTCAGCTCTCTAGCACTCTGAGGCTTCATTATTTCTGTGCTCCATGCTAACCTCAGACAAATGTCTCCATTTGTTATATTAGGCCGAAAATCCAGTCTTACACATGCTCTGAGGGAGCATCAGCCATAGTCCCTTCCCACTCCTTCCATTGCTCCAAATGAATGTGAATCATATCAGTCCAATGGTTAACCAAATACAAAAAAATATAACTTTTCAGTATTAACCACTGGATGTGGAGACATCTCCAGTCTTAAAAGGGTTATTCAGAAACATGTAATTTTGAACATTAACAATTACCCGTAGACCATCATATCGAGCAAGATGATTAGGGTGACCACACGTCCCGGAAAGCCCGGACTGTCCCTTATTGTAGGACTGTGTCCCGCGTCCCGGGTCACCCCCAATGGGACAACAAAGAGTCCCGGAATGGAGCAACAAAGCCGGTATCCACAGCCTACCTACATAGCGCAGCACGCACCAGTCCAGCCAGCCAATGAAATGTATTTGCTATATGGTCTTCATTGGCTGCAAAGAGCCAGCAGTTCACCCCTTCAGAGTCCAGTTTGGTGTGACAAGCATGGAGGGAAGGCAGAGATGGCTGATAAGGATTTCCTTTAACCCCTTAGTGACAGCCGCGTTCGTACGTGGCTGTCACCTTAACGCCCGCCGAACATTTTTTTTTTTTTTTTCAAAGAAGTCCGGAGTCTCCGAGCGGCGTGCAGCCGCACGGAAACGCGGACTTCCGTGACTTACCAGGTACGTCCTCTGTCACTAAGTGACAGTTTCTGCGGGATGTACCTGGTAAGTCATCTGTCGTTAAGGGGTTAGCACTCCCTTTTGTAAAAACAAAACACAGTCCTTCCTTTGTACAAGACAACTTTATTGACACACCTTCCACCGATTCTAGTGCCAATTCCTGTACTTCTGTGTGTCTAGTTAAAAAGCAAATGTGGAGCCCACTCACAGCTTGACCCAGATATAGTGGGGATCAGACTGCCCCTCTGCAGTGCTATACACAGATTAATATAGGAATCGGCACTAGGAGCAGTGCAATGATAGAAAGGTAACTTGTACAAAGCAAGGACTGTGTTTTTCTTATAACGGGGAGTGTTAAAGGGAGTCCAGGGAAGAGAGAATCATTATCAGCCTTTTTTGCTGCTCACTCCAGTATCACTTTCCTGGAAAGCCAGGAACAGCTGCATTGCTTACATTTAATCAGTACCAGGAGCAGGGGACTGCAATGAGAACCTCTGCAGTGAATGCTTGTTTTTTTCATCTGTCTGAGAGAGAGTTAGAAACCAGAGCTCTGATACCTTAAATAGTTGCAATCAGATCGTATTTAACCCTTTGAGTGCCAGAGAGGTATCCAATCTGTTGCACTGGCTACCTCTTTGGCACTCAAAGTGTTAAAACATTGCAGGCACTGGAGAAGAGGATAGGGTTGTATCTGTAAGAACCTTGTCTATGTAAAAAAAAAAAAAAAAACTAATTTGCCCATCCCATCTTCATAAAAGCAGCAGCAGCTGGGAGCTTTTATTGGTTGGCAGGCGCGGCATTACATGAGGAGTATCGTGCAGCTGCACATTATTGTCTCTCACGTCGCCACGTCTGCCGTAAATTGCAAGTAACACAGCAATCTAGCACGGGGCAACAGGTGAGCCTAGAGCTTCAATGGGGCCCCCTAGAGCACGCTGTCTGGGTTCCCAAGGATCAAATAACACTTTATGGTCAACACCTTCTGGAAGGCCTGAATAAGGCACTACACCACTTCCCCTGTTCCATGCAATAGGTTAGCTATGCCAAAGTCTCAATTCGGGGTTGCCCACTGAAACTCTCAGGGCTTCAGCCCCCCTAGCGAGGCCCCTGCCTGCTGCCATTTTTCTGCACCCTAGTTCCTATGTTTTTGTATATAGTTGAGTCGCCTGGCCTCTTTTCCATTTTGGAGGTATGCCTATTTGGCCGCAAGACTTCCATGAAGACCACTTCTGACCAGGCTTCTCCAGACATTAGATGGGTCTACCAGGATCCCACTGTTTTCTGCCAATTGTGAGCTGATGGCACTGCTGAACATATTCTGATTGGGAAGGGAAATAAGCATGATGTGTCTTTCCTTGGCAAACCCCTGCATCTACAGTCCTCAGTGTTGCCTGTTTCTTTGTGCTTCTTCAAAAGAACTTGGACAGACAACTGGGAACCCCTGCCTGTCTTTAAATTTCTGCCAGGGAGAGACCTTGCTGATGCATTATAACTACCTTGTGTCTTGCTGTACTCAATCTTGCCATGGTGTATGACTTTTGACATTAAACTGTCTTCAGCAACTTCACCTTGTTAGCCGAGTGTGGCTGTTCCTCACCCAGTTGTATTCCTCCTACATAGCTGTTTCTGTTTCAGTTAATGATTGTGTTTCAATACACATATTACATTGATGATCATTAGCACCTGTTTGGTATTATTGTTTATTCATACACCTGACTGTATACCTACAAAATCCCTGACTTTATGCAAATGTACCTAGAAGAATTGATGCTGTTTTGAAGGCAAAGGGTGGTCGCACTAAATATTGATTTGTTTTTGATTTTTCTTCTGTTCACTCACTATCATTTAGATAATTGATAAATATAAACTATTAACTTGTCTATTTTTGAAAGCATTCTTACTTTACAGTATTTTTTCACACCATGTATATGGGCCAATGGGGCTTTTGTATATAGGCAAAGTGGACCAATTCTTGGGAAAGTCAACTATGCCATAGGGGACAAATAATTCCCATGTATTCAGTTGGGGTTTTTAACAGGCTGACAGCTAGAGAGGTTGCAATGTTTTGAAGCTATATCTACCAATAAAGAGATTAAAATATTCTTTTAAGCCAAACAAAGTTTTTTCTTTAACCCCTTAACGACCAGCCGCGCAGGCATGCGGCGGTCACTAAAGGACCACGGAGCATTTTTTTTTTTTTTTAAGAATCCGATTCCGGACTACCAGAACGGCATGCAGTCCGGAATTCCATGACAGTCATAGTACGTAATGGGTTGTTCAATCAGATTTTCCCATGACGTACTATGACCATCGAGGGTCATTAAGGGGTTAATTTTTACTTGTCCCCTGTAGTGCAGTTGGCTTGCCTCAGAATTGCACCAGTTTAGCTTTATACATAAGGCCAAAGAGTGTTGTGAATAAAAGCCAAGTGGAGCCAAGTGAAGCAATTCAACTGCACTATGAAAAGGATGAACACAATTGCACACTTTTTTAACCGTGCATTATCCATGAGTGCCAGAAGGCTACCAACCACATTGCAAAGCAATGATAAAAAAAAACAGATAGAAAGTGCAAGTGAAAAAAGTCTAAAAATGATGTCTATTAAAGATACGAACAGACACATACACATATACACTTACAGGAGGTCACAAATAATATGCTCATCTCCCTCCCAGTTCTATAGCCAACATGATGTGTAGTACCTGGTCCTCTGTTATACAGCTGTTGCCTCTGGAATCCTCACTTCTATACTGATGGGCTGTGCTTTACAAACCGATGCTGACAAGTACTTACTTCTGCATTCAAGGAGAAGAATACCAGTTCCAATAGTACCAGTTTTAGCAATTCCACATGGAGGAATTGAGTTCTCTCTGTTCGGTGTACGGTTCTATACAGGGCAAACACTGAGACACCTACATGCCTGGGAAGATTCACAACTGGGTGATCCTGAGATCTTTAAAATAGTAACCCCTAATTTTCCCAAAAATGTAGATTCTTGGGAATATGCCACTACTTGCTCTATCCAAGAAATGCTGCATTCAGTCAACAAGGAATCATTAACATGCTAAAGTTAACCCCTTAAGGACCGTCCGATCATGCATGCGGACGGCACTTAAAGGGATAGTAATACTTAAAATGTAAAAAAAAAACTATGTTGTAGGGTTTATCCCCCTGAGTAAAACAAGGGTACTCCCACTGCTGAAAGGTGTTTTATTCAAAAGTTATTAGAGCTGAAAGTTGAGTTTTTTTAGGTGCAATATCACAGTGGCCTGAAATTGTAAAGTGGCACTGTTGCTACATGATCCTATGGACATTTATGGTCCCGGGACCAGAGCTGTCCATAGAATGGTGTATTTTTAGGTGCAATACCACAGTGGGCTAAAATTGTACAGTAAAGCTGTTGTTACACCATCCTATTGACAGCTCTGGTCCTGGGACAATAAATCTCCATAGGATGGTGTAGCAACAGCGCCACTGTACAATTTCAGGCCACTGTGATATTGCACCTAAAAAATGCAACTTTGAGCTGTAATAACTTTTGAATAAAACATCTTTCAGCAGAGGGAGTACCCTTGTTTTACTCAGGGGGATAAACCCTACAACATATTTTTTTTTTTTTACATTTTAAGTATTACTATCCCTTTAAGGACCACAGCCCATTTTTTTTAATTTGCCCATCCATTTCAGAGCTCCCTGAACAGTGTGCAGCCATGCGGGGAGCCCTGAATTCCATAAAGGTCCTGAAACGTCATGGGTCCTTATGGCTTGCGACCCATGATGTGCCAGGACTGTCAAGGGTCCTTAAGGGATTAAAGATATAATTGTTTAAACATACACTAGATAAGCAGGACTTTTACCTCTGCCTCTCTGATACAAATGGTTCTAATTCAGACACAAAGAAGCAGATAATTGGTTTAGATCATGTAGTAGATAACAAAGGACTCTCTCAACCTGTGCATTTGGACCTTCACCCTGAGAAATGGGTCATAAACCTGAGACTCACCAGCAAACCTTGAGAGCTCCCAGGGATGGACACCTGGTATGAAGAATGCCGTTCCTTCAGGGGATGCAGGCCTTTCTCTCAAGGTTATGTAACTGGGAGGGACCAATGTTCATGTTTCCTCTAGTTGAGTATCCCAACGCATATTGCGGACTAACAGTATCCGCTTCCTCAGGGGATTACAGAGCTTCAAAAGAGACTCCCTTTTATACATACACTTATAAATAAATATAATGTTATCAAAACTCTTATTATCAACTGTACTTGATACATGTGGACAACTCATTCTTTCTACCATAATCTTAACCCCTTAATGACCGGCTGATCGGCACGGTCAGTTAAGGACCACGGAGCATTTTTTTCTTTGCTCCATCCTCTTCCAGACTTCCCAAATGGCGTGCAGCCATGGGGGGGGGGGAGCCTGGAATCCCATGACGGTCATAGTACGTCATGGGTCGTTCAGTCAGATCTACCGTTGACGTACTATGACCGTCAAGGGTCGTTAAGGGGTTAAGAATAACAATAAATAATAATAATAAACTTGTACTATCTAAAAAAACAAATACCTAAAACTAAAACGGAATCAAATATGAGATTAATCAATGCTCTGGATAATCCTCTAGCACTCAAAGGGTTAATCAATGGGAATTTTGTGGCTTTTTAAGAGTCCCCTATGATTCGCTTGGTTTACTCCCGAATTGCATCACTTTGCCTTTATACATAAAACCCATATTTAGAAAAACAAACTGGAGTTCCCCTATGGCAGGGCTGTCCAAGTGCAGTCCTCAAGGGTCACCAGCAGTACAGGATATAAGGATGTTCCTGCTTCAGCACAGGTGAACCAATCAAAATGTATGTGTCACTGATTAACTCAACTGTGCTTAGTTAGGGAAATACTTACATCCTGTCCTGTTGGTGGCCCTTGAGGACTGAACGTGGGCAGCCCTGCTCTACAGCAAATCAACTGGACCACAGAGGATAAATACAAATTCGTAAATTCTCATGCACTTTAAGAGAGCTTTTTAACCCCATTGGATGCCACGGGGTTAAAAGCCCAATTTAATTGAACAGGAATTGTTATTTATGCCACGTGGTAAAGCTGGTTTACTACAGAATAACTCCAGTTTGCTTTTATAAATACGGGCCAAAGTGTTTTACCTAATCACGTCAAAGTTTGAATCAAAGTATGTAGAGAACAAGAAATGGAAATCAGAGGATCAATCCAGGAGCACAAAGGTAGGAATAAGGCCACAATCATTGCTTATAACACTGCTCCATCAGCATGAATCATCTGTGCTTCAATTCCAAGAGACTGATAGAGTAAACAAATCTATAAGAAGAGAACACTTTGAAAACAATTTGCTGCAGAAGAAAATAAGATGAGTTTATATTAAAAACAAGGTGAGCCCATTACCGTTAATATATAATTTAATTCTGAGACTTTTTTAGACTTCCTTTACTATATATATCTATATATATATATATATATCTATATATAGATATATATACTTTATAATAATTCGCTAGGATGTTTGTCAGAAGCCATCATGCACAGTAGAGACTGCGTGCTTTCGGGCAGTCTCTACTGATCATGATCGCATCGTGTGAGTGAGACGACGCAAGACTGCATCGTGTGGAGCAGTGACCTAGCAACCGCTTAACCCTTTGAGTGCCAGAGAGGTACGTAACGCATTGCAAAGCAATGCGTTGTGTACCCCTCTGGCACTCAAAGGGTTAACTTTACCGGACCTTGGCCCGTGTACACAGGCTTATACACTAGTATATATATGTCCGCAGTAAACAATAATAATAAACAATATTATTCCTTAAATATAATAAAACTAGTATATATATTTATTATAATACCTAACTGGGTGAAATTGCAATCCATTTAACCACTTTAGATCCTAGGGAAGGCTCCACTGAATTGCTTTGCAATGATTTGATAAAGTATCTACCATTCAAATGGTTAAAGCAGAACTGTTGCCTGCTTTAAAGTCCTTCTTATGTGAATCTGGCTTCTCTATATTGTTAAATCCGTTTTTGTTTTTTTTAAACAAGATATAACGTCATGTGATGTCAGTTCACTACAGGCTGCTGCATCTCTCCGTACCACAGCCTGTAAATCTTCGCCTCTTTCCCTCCTTAGTTGCTTCCTGTTACCACCTCCTCCTCCTCTGACGGAGTGGTATCTTTTTGAAAGGTCACCACTATTGGACGACAAAGAAAATGGCACATTAAATATGTCGCTGCAATGAAAAGTGCGAATCAAAATCTCTCCTGCATCAAAAGAGTGAGATTCTGATATTGCGGGCTTAAGCGTCACACATTTCAATAGTTCACTTTGAAAATTATAACCTACACACTGTACACGTGATTCAGTATGTTTTTAATGAAATGATCCAATACCGCTCTTACACACATCGCATGTAGTAATCACTAGTGATGATCGAGCACCCCGATGCTCGGGTGTTCGGGTGCTCTGGCCGAGCGCCCCCGGAGGCTCGAGTGCTCGGCCGAGCACCCGAGCCCCATCGAAGTCAATGGGAGGACTCGAGCATTACACCAGGCACCCCCTGCTCTGATGAGGGGAGGGTGCCTGGTTCATAGGAAAAGGTCAGAAAATGATGGAAACACCACAGAAATGGTTCAGGGACAGCATAGGGAGGATGTCTGGATGCATCTTGGACTCCAACGTCGCTGCTGGGAACGATGTTTCGCCCGTAGTATGCCATTTTTACAGACTGACCGTAAAACACACAAAAAGGAAGATAAAAACGATTTTAGGCGAAAAATTGTTACCAAACATTATTTGCTGTATATTTACTTGTATATCATCTGCAAATTCTGCAAAAAATGTCATCGATTTTTCGGAACTGAGGCCATGATTAAGAGGGAAACGTGCGCAGCGTAAAGCAGGTGTTCAACGTGGTTATGGCCCGGGTAAGGTACAGCATTCAGGAACGGAGGCCGCAGCTACCACAGGTTTTACAACATGTCCGTTTGCCCTTGTTAAGTCCAAAATTTATAGTCGGAACAGTGGGGTCTGATCCATTCAGTAAAAGTGACGAAGTGACTTAGTGGATGAAGCCAAGAACTACCTTCTGCTCTGTCGAACACCCCAGCCCTATTTAATTCAATGGGAGGACCTGAGGCACTCCGATACAACCTGTATATCACAAAATGGAGGGCCTCATTCACATTGTGGTACAATAGTTCAGGTAGTGGTCCAACACTCATAAAGCCTATGCACTAAGTGAAAGGGCTGCCAAAAATTAGACTGAAATGTCACTCCAATACACCCTTTATTACACATAAAGGAGGGCATCATACACACCCTTGAAAAATTAGGATTAATGGCCTGCTGGTGACCCTCTAAAACATTAGGGGCGAGGGCATGCCGCTAAGCTGACCATCTAAAACATTAGGAATGAGGGTCTGCTGCTGAGCCGACCATCTAAAACATTATGGGTGAGGGTCTGCTGCGGAGCTGACCATCCTAAACATTATATGCGAAGGCCCGCTAGTGAGCTGACGCTATAAAACATTATATGAGAGGGCCCGCTAGAGAGCTGACCCAATAAAACATTATATGAGAAGGCCCGCTGGTGAGCTGACCTATACAAAAATTGTCAAACAGGGCCCGCTGGTGAGCTGGCCCTATATAAAAATTATATCACAGGGCCCGCTGGTGAGCTGGCCCTATATAAAAATTATATCACAGGGCATATGGAAGAGGAGGAGGAGGATGAGAAGATTAAGAGTCAACCATATACCCGTTTTTTGGGTGGAAGGGGTGAATGGGAATACAGAGTATTCCCGTCATTGTAAATAACATATCTAAAGTGACTTTATGTTCACCCTGGGCTTTCCTCCAGTGGAGTGGAGAAGTCAGGGGAAATCCAGGCCTTGTTCATTTTTATAAGTGTCAACCTATCAGCATTTTCGGTGGAAAGGCGGATACGCTTATCTGTTATGATGCCACCAGCAGCACTAAATACCCGCTCAGACAGAACGCTGGCGGCAGGGCAGGCCAGCACCTCCAAGGCGTAGAGTGCCAGTTCATACCACGTGTCCAGCATGGACACCCAGTAGTTGTAAGGCACAGAGGGATCAGTGAGGACGCTGACACGGTCTGCTACGTACTCCTTCACCATCTTCCAAAACTTTTCCCTCCTTGTGACACTAGGCCGCGCATCAGGGTGAGGGTGCTGGCGGGGTGTCATGAAGGTGTCCCATGCCTTGGAGAGTGTTGCCCTGCCTTTGTCTGAACTGCTGTGTGCTCCCCTTTTCTCCCCTTCTCGGTTGGCCAAGGTAACACGTACTCTGCCGCCAGCGTTGTCAGATGGAAAATTTTGGAGCAATTTTTCGACAAGAACCTTCTGGTATTGCACCATTTTGCTTGTCCTCTCCACCGGAGGAATGAGAGATGAGAAATTCTCTTTGTAGCGGGGGTTCAGAAGGGTGAACACCCAGTAATCCGTGTTGTCTAAAATGCGTATAACGCGTGGGTCACGGGAAAGGCAGCCTAACATAAAGTCAGCCATGTGTGCCAGAGTACCAACAGGCAAGATTTCGCTGTCCTCACCAGGAGGATGACTCTCAATCTCCTCATCCTCTTCCTCCTCTTCTGCCCACCCACGCTGAAGAGATGGAAATAAAGTTCCATGGCTACCCTCTGTAGCGGAGGCAACCGTGTCTTCCTCCTCCTCCTCCGCCTGCTCCAATTGTCGCTGAGAAGACGAAGTGAGGGTGCTCTGGCTATCACCTTGTGTAAGCTCTTCCTCCCCCATTTCCACCTCTTCCACATGCAAAGCGTCGGTTTTAATTGTGAGCAGCGAGCGTTTCAGTAGACACAGAAGTGGGATGGTTACACTGATAATAGCGTTATCGCCGCTCACCATCTGTGTCGATTCCTCAAAATTGCGTAAAACCTCACAGAGGTCTGACATCCATTCCCACTCCTCACTTCTGATTAGAGGAAGTTGAACGGAGAGGCGACGACCGTGTAACAGCTGGTACTCCACTACTGCCCTCTGCTGCTCACAAAGCCGGGCCAACATGTGGAAGGTGGAGTTCCAGCGCGTGCTCACGTCACACAGCAGCCGGTGAGCTGGCAATTGTAAGCGCTGCTGCAGCTTCAACAGGCCGGCTGAAGCTGTTGATGACTTACGGAAATGTGCACACACGCGGCGCACCTTCGTCAAGAGATCATGCAAATTGGGGTAGGTTTTTAGAAATCGCTGAACCACTAAATTAAGTACATGCGCTAGGCATGGTACGTGTGTGAGCTTGCCGAGCTCCAAAGCCGCCACCAAGTTACGCCCATTATCACACACAACCATGCCTGGTTGCAGGTTGAGTGACGAGAGCCACTGCTCGGTCTGGTGACTAATCCCCTGCAACAGCTCTGAGGCCGTGTGCTGTTTGTCCCCAAGGCAGATCAGCTTCAGCACGGCCTGTTGACGCTTCCCCACTGCAGTGCTACACTGCTTCCAGCTACCGGCTGATGGGTGAGTGGCGCTGCGCGCAGAGAATTCGGAGGTGGAAACGGAGGAGGAGGAGGAGGAGCCAATAACGTAGGTGCTGGCGGAAACCCTGATGGAGGTAGGGCCCGCAATCCTCGGCGTGGGTAGCACCTGTGCCATCCCAGGGTCCGAGTCGCTCCCAGCCTCCACGACATTCACCCAGTGTGCCGTCAGGGAAATGTAGCGTCCCTGGCCACAAGCACTTGTCCATGGGTCAGTCGTTAAGTGGACCTTCCCAGTAACTGCGTTGGTCAGGGCACGGGTGATGTTAAGGGACACATGGTGGTGTAAGGCGGGGACGGCACACCGGGAAAAGTAATGGCGGCTGGGGACTGCGTACCGAGGGACAGCTGCTGCCATCAGGCTGCGGAAGGACTCAGTGTCCACAAGCCTAAATGGCAGCATTTCGATGGCCAGTAATTTGGAAAGGTGTGAGGTTAGTGCTATGGCCTGTGGGTGGGTGGCTGGGTATTTTCGCTTGCGCTCAAATGCCTGGGGTAACGACATTTGGACGCTGCGCTGGGACAGGGAAGTGGATGTGGTAGCTGATGGTGCTTCAGATGGTACAGGTGCAGGGCGGGAGGTATGCGGGCCTGCGCCTTCGACAGGCGATTGGCCGGCACCGAAAACAGGGGAAGAGGAGGCAGTGGTGTGGCCTGCAGACACAGATTGGCGATCCGGGCGTTCCTCCCACTTATTACGGTGCTTGGATGCCATGTGTCGGATCATGCTGGTGGTGGTGAGGTTGCTAGTGTTCATGCCTCGGCTCATTCTGGTGTGGCACAGGTTGCAAACTACAATTATTTTGTCGTCCGCACTTTCCTTAAAAAAACGCCATACCGCGGAACACCTAGCCCTTGGCAAGGGAGATTTACGCAAGGGGGTGCTCCGTGGAACATTTGCGGGCCGGTTTGGTGCGGTCCGCCTTCTTTCTTTAGCCACACCACTGCCTCTTCCAGCCTGTTGCGGTGCTGCAGATGGCTCACCCTCAGGACTGCTGTCATCGCTCGGCTTTCCACCTTCCCAGGTGGGGTCAGTGACCTCATCGTCCACCAAGTCCTCCTCCACTTCCTCACTCTGATCATCC
Organism: Rhinophrynus dorsalis; assembly: GCA_037306005.1. Lineage (NCBI taxonomy): Eukaryota > Metazoa > Chordata > Amphibia > Anura > Rhinophrynidae > Rhinophrynus > Rhinophrynus dorsalis. The sequence continues at coordinate 337,668,835 of CM074718.1, forward strand.
TCCTCATTTCTTGATCCCACCACATCCTCAGTCATTGACAACTGTGTATCATCCTCCTCATCAAGGTCTTGAGACAGTAATTGTGGTTGATTTGATGGCAACTGTGTCTCATCATCATCATCCACTTCCTTTGACCTTAAATGCCGTTCCCCTCTGTCATCTTCTTGTGATTGGGTACCCTCTAGAGGTTGTGAATCAGGGCACAAGATCTCATGTTCCTCTGCAAGCGTGCTTGGAGAGAGGTTCAAATCAAGGATTGGTGATGAGAAGAGCTCCTCACTATATCCCAGTGTGGGATCACTTCTTTGGCCAGACCCTCTATGGTGGGAGGAAGGATGATCAGGGTGAGGATTATGTTGACCAGACTCTTGGCTAGTGAGAGTGGACTTGGTGGAAGACAGGGTGGTGCTTAACCGACTGGAAGCAGTATCAGCTGAAATCCAACCGACCACCTGTTCGCAGTGGTCTGACCTCGAGAGTGATGTCCTGCGACGCCCTGTAAACTGAGACATGAAGCTAGGTATGGTGGATGTCTTTCTTTCTTGTGCTCTGGCACCAGGCACAGTTTCTACGCGTCCTGACCCGCGCCCTGAACTATCAGGATCACGTCCACTTCCCCGTCCCTTTTTACCCGCCTTCTTCATATTAAACGGAATATATGCCGGTAATCTGCGGCTAGGCACACGAAACAGAATGTGACGCTAATCTGCGGCTAGGCACACTAAACAATATGTGACGCTAATCTGCGGCTAGGCACACTAAACAATATGTGACGTTAATCTGCGGCTAGGCACACTAAACAATATGTGACGCTAATCTGCGGCTAGGCACACGAAACAGAATGTGACGCTAATCTGCGGCTAGGCACACGAAACAGAATGTGACGCTAATCTGCGGCTAGGCACAGTGAACGGAATATGTGACGTTAATTTGTGAATTTGCACACTAAACAGAATGTGACAATAATCTATGGCTAGGCACACGTTTAAAATGGCCCTTTTTGTCGCTGTGTTGTAAAATCATTGGTCCTGTGCACCTAACAGAATATGTCAGCTTGTCACTGCACTGTGAAATATTTGTCCCTGTGCACCTAGTACAATGTCACCTTAGAACATGTCCCCCCCCACAAAAAAATGAAATTCTGCCACCCCCAAAAAAAATTAAATGCTGCCCCAACACACAACAGTCCTAAAAAGGACTTTTGGGTCTTGAAAGAGTTTCAACAATTTTATTCTCCCTACACTGACTTCCTGTGCATCTAGTATTATATGTCACCTTACAAATATCCCCCCCACAAAAAAAAGGAAATTGTGCCCCCCCAAACAAAATATAAATGCTGCCCCCACACACAACAGTCCTAAAAAGGACTTTTGGGTCTTGAAAGAGTTTCAACAATTTTATTCTCCCTACACTGACTTTCCCTGCCTAAGCGCATCTCTCCCTGGCTAAGAATGAGCCGAACTCGCACGTCGGGTGCTATACAGCACCCGATCACAGGTTCTGGCCAGCCAATCAGTGTAATGCCAGCAGCCAACATGGCTGCTGGTATTACACTGATGTCAGAGCCTCCCCGCACATTTATTGGCTGCGCAGCAGCTGCGAAACGTGCGGGGAGGAGACCCGAACATGGCGGGCGAGCACATGCGGTACTCGTACGAGTACCGCCATGTGCCGAGCAGAGCGATGCTCGAGCCGAACCGAGCTTCAGCCGAGCATGCTCGCTCATCACTAGTAATCACACATCCAACCACTGCTAGTGCTTACATCCATGTATGTTAACCCTTTGAGCTCAAGAGGGGTACACTTGCTCCAGAACCACTCTTCAGTACTTATATTTATAATCATTGCATTTGCATACTTTTTGTAATTTATGTTTTCAGCTGCATTTACATTATGTATGGTATGAGCAAGAATATTTAATAAATATTATATTTTTTTAATGTCAGCCAGTGAGCAGATAAAATTTTTCCAGTGTCCACATTCATTTATTGCTTCAGTTTTGGAGATTTGGGCTATTTGCAGTATTTTTACCTAGTAGTGGGGCATATTATCCTGATGATAGTCTGTACCATTACCCAGTTACATTCTCTTTTAGGCCTGCTAGGGTGCATTAATTAGGATGATTGTCCAATTTTCTTACATGTGATAATGTTAGACCAAACTCCTATAGTAAGTTGGGCTCTTACCTTTGCTCCTGGTCCTTCTTGATTTCCTTTTCCCATCACATTTTCTTATTAATTCATCTTTTCCACATCTTAGTGCATGTGTACCTACTCACGCCTTCTTGACTTCCTCAATATATACAACCTGCTCGACCCTTTACAATCTGGATTTCGTACTGCTCACTCCACTGAAACTGCTCTTACAAGAGTTGTCAATGATCTTCACATTGCCAAATCTCAAAGTCACTATTCAATTCTTATCCTGCTTGATCTCTCAGCAGCTTTTGATATTGTTGATCATGCACTCCTCCTCCACATTCTTCACTCTTTAGGAATCCGCAACACAGCACTGGACTGACTCTCCTCTTATCTAACAGATCCTTCAGTGTCTCCTCTGCCACCTCTTCATCCTCCCCCGCCCAACTCTCTGTTGGGGTTCCTCAAGATTCTGTTCTAGGACTGCTTCTGTTTTCTCTTTACACAAAAACACTTGGTGATCTTATTAACTCATTTGGTCTCAAATATCACCTCTATGCAGATGACACCCAAATTTACTTATCTGTACCTCAACTCACTTCTGATATCCAGGCTAAAGTCACAGATTGCCTCTCAGCTATCTCAGACTGGATGGCTCATAGGCACCTCAAACTCAATATGTCCAAAACTGAGCTGCTCCTCATCCCACCTAGACCTGGCCCTGTAGCGCCCTTCCAGGTGACTATTAATGGCAATAGCATAAATCCAGTATCAGAAGCACGGTGTCTAGGGGTGATAATTGACAACTCTCTCTCATTTTCCTCTCATATTAATGCCATTACTAAATCCTGTCACTTTCTTTTGCGTAACACTGCAAAAATCCGTCCCTTCCTCTGTTCCTCCACAGCTAAAATTCTTATACACACAATCATCCTCTCCCGCATGGACTATTGCAACATTCTTCTGTCTGGCATTCCTGCTTCCCATTTACAACCCCTTCAATCTATACAGAATGCTACAGCACAAATTACTCTTCTGTCACCTAGGTTTGTCCCTGCCCCACTCCTCCTCAAAACTCTCCAATGGCTGCCTATCAAACTCCGGATATCTTACAAAATCTTACTTCTCTCTTTCAAGACACTTCTCTCCTCTACTCCTTCTTACATTTCCACTCTGATCTCCCGTTATACCCCATACTGCCACTTACGTTCAGCCAATGACTGTCTTCTCTCAGCTCCTTTTGTCTCTACAGCTCTGTCACGTATCAAACCTTTTTCTCTTATTGCTCCGTATCTATGGAATGCTCTACCGTCCAACCTGCGCCACTGCACCTCTCTGATAACCTTCAAATCTCGCTTGAAAATGCACCTCATGGATAAAATCTCAACATGCTAGAAGGCACTGATGTTGTACAATGAATGCTCTTATAAATTATTTACATTATTGATGTCCTCTATTATCATGAAAACTAGCACTGTATTCAGCACATGACCCTTATGTACTCTGTATGTCTTCCATTACCACTTTAGATTGTAAGTTTTCGGGCAGGGACCTCACACCCAGTGTTTCACTCTACAAAGCACCTGTAACCCTGCATTATTTAAACCCTGAAATTGTAAAGCTCTGCGTACACTTGTGGCGCTATATAAATAAACATATTCATTAATTCATTAATTTATGTGTATAGTACCTCTCTACCCTGCTTGTATTGCATATTGCTCCAGTATAACTCTCAGGCTATGACCTAGGGATGGGCGCAAATTTTCACCTCAAACTGAAATCGGCAAATAATGGTACTTTCCGCTTAGCAAAAAATTTCCCGTGATAAGTGCAATTTTTCCGCTTTTTCACCTATCTCATTGTGCATTGAAATCAATGGGAAGAAAAAATTTTGTCCACCACGTTTTCTACAGCCATATAAAAGGGTTTCAGGTTCTCACAACATGCCATTCTGTGTTTGTGAGAGGAGAGAGCAGCACCTTGTTTGAGCTAGAGAAGACAGGGGAATTGAAGTTTAGTTTGGGGAATCTTTTAGATAGGACATTTGTTCCCTGTATTAGGAGAGTCAGTGGGGAACTCTGGTGAGAAGAAGGGAGGAAGTACCCCAAAATTCAGATTGACTGGCTGGCAAGACATAGGCAGCTGGGGACCTATTTGCTTGCTGATATTGCTGTTATTGTCTCTGTGCTGGGTGGGGAAGTCTGGGGAATGAAGTTGCTGATTTTGTTTTTCAGTTATAATTTTTTGGGGACATACTGTGATAAGACAACAGGGTGGAAAACTTAAAAAAAATAAAAATAAAAAAGAATAAAGAACTAAATATATTAGGTGACAGTGACACACAGCTGACTTGGCTTAGGCAAGGCACCATCCAGCTCCATCAGTTGTGTTGTGTACCGTAGAGTAAAAAAACAGTTTAGTTGAGTAATGTCCAGCAAATGCACACGGGGAAGGGGGAGGGGTTATCAATGCAGGGACGTGAGAGTAAAGCAGTAGTTAAAAAACTGACTGCAGCAATGGTTGCTGCAGCGTGTGCAATCAATGATGATGATCCTTCTACTCCAAGGGAGGATGCAGTTTGTCAAGTTTCCAGCAAAACTAGTTCCAGCACCACCAGTGCCAGTAGAGAAAAAGAACCATATCCGAAAAACACTGAAGATGACAACAAGTCACATTCAAGTGTTGATGATGTTGGCAGTAGCATAATAGAGGAAGGTGTAGCAGCTGAACTGCCTGCTGCATCAGATAGTGAGACAAACAAGCACCAAAACACCAGTCCTCAAAGTAGTAGGGAACTTTGTTACAGTAAAAGCAAAAATAAATTGTTTGACACCTCCGAAAGCTTAGAGGAATATAAGGGTAGTGGGCAAGAATTGTCAGGTGATGATGATGCTGCTGAGGATGACCTAGTGATGGCTGATGATGATGCAGATCTAGAATATATTCTTCCAGCATCCTTCCCTTGTTCAGATACAGATGAAGTTGAGAGTGTGGATGTTGACAGGGCTATAAGGTTAGCAGAAAGTTAAAGGCTGAATCTTCCACCACTTTTAAGGAGCACAGTGCCTGTCTATAAACTGCTTGAGAAAGCCATTGGAAAGTCTGACCCTGGACAAGGACAGATGTCAAAAAGCACACAGTCACCCTATCAGTCATCAACAGCATCATCGCCTCTTCAAAGTCAAAGTCCCACTCAGCCACACACACACCTGTTTTCAGTACCCAGCAGCAGCAACAGCAACACAGGTTATTAACATCCACAATGTTAGATATGATGAGTGCCTCTGCTGCTATATGCTACACCTTTGATATCTAGTAGTAGTGGCAGTAGAATTGCATCAACATTTAGCCACAGTAGTATCAGCAGCACCACCTCATGAACTCCTTATTGCATGGAGTCCACAGTATGGAGATACTTCACTCAGGATCCTCAAGCTAAGCATGTTGCTATCTGTCCTTTGTGCAAAAAGCACATGAGCAGGGGGAAAGCAGGCTCACATCTAGGCACCTCCTCTATGAGATTGCACAACCACAGGTCTGACTGGGAGACACACTATCAGCAGGCCAAATGTGCCACAACTACCAGCAGCAGAAGCACTTGAGTGGCAAGTAATGTATGTCAATAATCTGAGAAGGAGGAGAGAGATTTTATGCAAAACATGAAAATAGTAAAAACTAGATACATACACAAATCACACCATACCAGCCAGTCCCCCGTCACCATCACTACAATACATAACTGGCACATTGCAGGTTGTTCTTTATTTTTTTTATTACTTGACATCTTCATGATGAATATGTGCCAGTGTCACTTAAGCAGGAAGTTAGTGTTGTGGGCAAAGGACAAATGCATTCTGCATGCTAACACATTTTTCAAGGCATATGTTGCTGTAAGACTCACAACTTTCAGTTTCAGACACTTATTTCTAAATTACAGCCCTCAGAAGAAGTAATATTACAGTGTGAAATGTAGTACCTATAGGAAATATAGAAGAAAAATGTGTTAAAATAGGCAAAAACATTTTTAAAATAGGCGAAAAGGAGGACATTTTTGCATAGGCAAAAACTTTTGTGGAAAAAGCAAAAAATTGGCAAGTTTTCACAAAAAGTCATGCAGGAAATTTTTCACACTTTTAGCCCACCCCTACTCTGATCTGGCCTGCCTGTTTTCTCCTTTGCCGCCCTACCTGACATTTACTCCAGACTAAGCCATTGAAGTTGTGATGCCTTCCCTTAACTTCTGCCTGGAGTTTGATGCTGAGTTAGTGTCACCCCTTGGTACCTTGTTTTTGGATCCAAGAGTTCTCTTCATGGTGTTCTGTCTACCCACAGCACTGTCAGCCTGCCTGTTTTCTCTCTAGGCCCGCACTCCTCTTCCTGGCAACAGTTTCCATGGAAGCTCCTGGCTTAGCTGTGTAGTTTATCTGTTGTTGCATTACTGTTCCGTTAAAATTTCCATTTTGAAGCCATTTTCTGTATTACATTTCTACTTCTTTCCAGACCTTGGTCTACATGTAGTTGACTTCCAGTAATCTCACTACTTACCATTTTATAGTTGGGTACTTACACTTCCCTGTTTCTTGAATACACCTCTGTGCTTCATTTTCAGTGTGGCGGTATGGTCGTCCAGTCCAGGTTCCTGGCTCAGCTGGTACATGGTATTTCATTTGGCAGTTGGCAACTTTACTTATTGCTTGTAGCGCACAAGCCATGCACAGAAACATCACTCCCAGTCTAAAGAGCCCAGAGAGTTTTGCTTGCTGAGTACTCCTACTTCTGTCTACTGGCGTATTGTGACAGATGCATATGCCTGCACATATAGCGCATGTGTAGAAATGTGTCCACTCAATAGAGTTGTATGGGATCCACCAGTCTCAACATAATATATAGGAATTGTGGGTTTAGTTGATGCACATTCCTTGACGAATGAGTGAATACCACATAAAAAAACTGCCATTCAGCATCTGATGAATTCCACCGTACTTTTGAAACAAATATGTATTTACAAAAAACTGCAGTTTATCAAAGAATTTGTATATAGTTTTAGCTAGACATGTCATGCTTTCTCAATCTATCTAATTAGATTGCTACAGGATCTAATTTATATGTTTAATAAAAACTGGCCTTGGATGCATCTGGAGCCTGCCTCGTAGGTGTAACAAGCTCTAATCAGTCAGCCCCCTACAATCATTCTATGTCCATCTGTGCAGTGACTGTCAAAGCATCAACCTTGGCATTTCTATAACCCATTATTATTTTTGCTTGTAATATTCAACTTCATTTGACCTGTTTTTGTATTTTTAAACTCTGTGTGACCTGTGTTTATTTCTAATATTATAATTGCAGCAGGGAATCTTGATTTATTCTGCAATCTGAGAGGATACATTTATCACCTATAAATAAACTCACATTTTTAGAACTTGAACAGCTACTGCCGCATTAGATTTCCCATATGAAAGGGGCCTTAATCTCTTGAGGAACATTGGATTACGCTGTTTTGCTCACTCGTTTGGTCCTCAGATGGTTAAAGACAAAACATATCCCATGAATTAAGAATAACAGTTCACTACAAATTAAAATGACAGTTAGGTGGATGTACAAAACCAGTTCCAAGCTAAATCAAGCTCAGGAATTGAGTCCCTACACCTGCCTCCTAACATATTCTTACTAAGCTATTAAATACGCACAAAATCTTTCCCTTAAAGGGATAGTAATACCTATAATAAAGTTTAGCTCCGAGTGTTCTATATTGGTTTTATAACATGCAGTGTTAAGTTTAACCCCTTAAGGACCGGGAAAATCTGAGTTTGATTTGACTTAAGGACCGGAGCAATTTTGACTTTTTTGACTATGTCTTTGTTCAACCATATTTTCTCTTTAATTCCTTTTGTGCACCCACATAAATTATATACTGTTTTTTTAAGCACAAGTAGGGCTTTCTTTTGATACCACAATTATATGAATACCTCATTGTTTAATTTGATTAAAATAGAAAAAAAGAGGAAAAAAATTGAAAAAAAACAACATTTTGCTTATATTTTCGTGTCAGGATTTGCATACAATTAGTTTATGACAAAAAAATACCCCTAAATATATTAATTTGCTTCTCCTGAATATAAGAATACCCCATATGCCTAGTATTTCAATCACTTCCTCACATTTACAAGGTAAATATTACAAGATGGATGCCATTATTTCCAACTTGTAATTTCTCAACAATTGGCATGTGAGCATCATAGCTTAGCTGACGGTGCCAGAACCAAAAATGTCCCACAAAGGTATATGTTTCTGAAAACTACACAACATAAGGTAAATAATCAGGAGAATTTTGGAGTTTTTCATGCAGCTATTTTTCCAGAAAAAAATTTCAAAATTGTGGTAATATTTTGTTTTTTTGCAGTTTTCACACTTACATTTCAATACTACTGTTGATATCAAGCACATGATAGGTGAAGATTTTTAAAAATGCATTGTTTAGTGTTCAGCTCCTTCTTCTGAGTACGGCAATACCCCATATGCATAGGTTTCTCAAGGTTTGGGAGAGCTACGGCGCCCAAATTGGAACATGCGCGTTTCCAGTTTCACACTTTGAATTTTCACAGCTTGCATCACTGGTGCCATGTCTCATTTGGGGCTGTGTAACAGTGCTCCACTCTAAGATTTCCCCCCAAAAGTATATATTTTTGGAAAGTAGACACCCCAGGCTTTCATTTTATGTATGTTTTCAATTTTTTTACGCAGCCATTTTACCACCAATCGCTCGTAAATCTTGACGTAAGTTAAAAAAACAGCGTTTTTCACACTTGCACTTCAATGTTGATGTGAATTTCAAGCACATGATAGGTGAAGATTTTTAAAAATGCATTGTTTAGTGTTCAGCTCCTTCTTCTGAGTACGGCAATACCCCATATGCATAGGTTTCTCAAGGTCTGGGAGAGCTACGGGGCCCAAATTGGAACATGCGCGTTTCCAGTTTCACACTTTGAATTTTCACAGCTTGCATCACTGGTGCCATGTCTCATTTGGGGCTGTGTAACAGTGCTCCACTCTAAGATTTCCCCCCAAAAGTATATATTTTTGGAAAGTAGACACCCCAGGCTTTCATTTTATGTATGTTTTCAATTTTTTTACGCAGCCATTTTACCACCAATCGCTCGTAAATCTTGACGTAAGTTAAAAAAACAGCGTTTTTCACACTTGCACTTCAATGTTGATGTGAATTTCAAGCACATGATAGGTGAAGATTTTTAAAAATGCATTGTTTAGTGTTCAGCTTCTTCTTCTGAGTACGGCAATACCCCATATGCATAGCTTTCTCATGGTTTGGGGGAGCTACGGGGGTCAAATAGGAACATGCGCGTTTCCAGGTTCACACTTTGAATCTTCACAGCTTGCGTTACTGGTGCCATGTCTCATTTGGGGCTGTGTAACAGTGCTCTTTTTTTAAGATTTCCCCCCAAAAGTGTATATTTTTGGAAAGTAGACACCCCAGGCTCTCGTTTTAGGTGTGCTTTCCAATTTTATACACTGCCATTTTACCACCAATCCTGTGAAAATTTGACGTAAGTAAAAAAAATTCAGCATTTTTCACACTTTGCCTTCAATTTTGATGTGAATTTCAAGCACAGAATAGGTGAAGATTTTATAAACTGAATTGAATAGTGTTCAGCTCCTTCTTCTGAGTACGGCAATACCCCATATGCATAGCTTTCTCATGGTTTGGGGGAGCTATGGGGGCCAAATTGGAACATGCGCGTTTCCAGGTTCACACTTTGAATCTTCACAGCTTGCGTTACTGGTGCCATGTCTCATTTGGGGCTGTGTAACAGTGCTCTTTTTTTAAGATTTCCCCCCAAAAGTGTATATTTTTGGAAAGTAGACACCCCAGGCTCTTGTTTTAGGTGTGTTTTCCAATTTTATACACAGCCATTTTACCACCAATCCCTCGTAAACCATGACGTAAGTAAAAAAAAAAAAAAAAAAAACAGCGTTTTTCACACTTAGGGTTGGCGGCAGTATACTGGGCTGCATACAAATTGGTTTGGGAAACAATTTCACCTAAAATGTCTTCCCCCAAAAACAAATCAAAAAAATGATCATGGGTAAATCCTTCCACATCAATTTGAATCCCTGGGTTGCCTGTGAATTCTGAGATTTGTGGGCATAAATTGATACCCATTCATTAGGATCCGGAGTGGCAGGTGTTGGGGCATTTCTTTGGGCAGGTCTTTTGGCAGGTCTTTGGGCAGATCTTTTGGCAGGTGCTGGGGCAGTTGCCAGGGCAGCTCTTGGGGCAGCACTTGGGGCATTTCTTTGGTAGGTTTTTGGGCAGATCTTTTGGCAGGTGCTGGGGCAGTTGCCAGGGCAGCTCTTGGGTCAGCACTTGGGGCATTTCTTTGGTAGGTCTTTGGGCAGTTCTTTTGGCAGGTGCTGGGGCAGTTGCCAGAGCAGCTTTTGGGGCAGTGCGTCTTTTCTTGACAGAAGGCCCAGTGTCATCACTAGTGCTGCTCTCACTTTCTGAAAACTGCGCTATGTCAAAATCTGACGCAGTGTCTGTTGCCTCAGAGTCAGACGCCAAAAAGGCATATGCCTCTTCAACGCTGTACCTGCGCTGCATTTTGCCCACTAAAAAAGCTTTTTTTTTCTTACGCTATCCCTAAACCTAAATCTAACCCTAAAACTTACCCTAGCCTACGTATATCCTGAACCTACCTAACCCAAATGAACTACCTATCTAAACTGCACTTATTATATATATATATATATATATTTTTTTTTTTTTTTTTTCTTGGGGGGGGGGGGTTTTGGGGTTTTTTGGGTTTTTTTTTTTCTTACGCTATCCCTAAACCTAAATCTAACCCTAAAACTTACCCTAACCTACGTATATCCTGAACCTACCTAACCCAAGTGAACTACCTATCTAAACTGCACTTATTATATATATATATTTTTTTTTTTTTGGGGGGGGGTTTTGGGGTTTTTTGGGTTTTTTATTTTTCTTACGCTATCCCTAAACCTAAATCTAACCCTAAAACTTACCCTAACCTACGTATATCCTGAACCTACCTAACCCAATTGAACTACCTATCTAAACTGCGCTTATTATATATTTTTTTTTTTTTTTTGGGGGGGGGGGTTTCTCCCCTAAACCTAAATCTATCCCTAAAACTTTCCCTAACACACATCTACACTAAACCTACCCAACTACCTACCAAAATACCTAAACTATATTTATTATTAAAAAAAAAAATTTAAAAAAATTTTAAAAAAGTTTACAATTTTTTAAAAATTTTTAAAAAAATCTAAAAAAATTCAAGGGGGATGGGGGGTGTCCCACAGATCAGAAAACACTGATCTGCAGCAAATTGATCACTCCAAGAGTGATCAGATGGGGGGGCACTTATTGATCACTGCAGAACAGTGATCAAAGGGTTAATTTTCTATCCCTAAAACTTTCCCTAACACACATCTACACTAAACCTACCCAACTACCTACCAAAATACCTAAACTATATTTATGATTAAAAAAAAAAAAAAAAAAAATGTAAAAAAATTTTTAAAATTTTTTAAAAAATTTTTAAAAAATCTAAAAAAATTCAAGGGGGATGGGGGGTGTCCCACAGATCAGAAAACACTGATCTGCAGCAAATTGATCACTCCAAGAGTGATCAGATGGGGGGGCACTTATTGATCACTGCAGAACAGTGATCAAAGGGTTAATTTTCTTTATTTAAACTTTTTTTTTAACTTTTTTTTTCTACAGGCACACTGGAACACCATCTCCCTCTGTCTCTCTCCACCTTAGCAGTGTGCAAGGTGGAGGGAGGCAGAGAGATCTGACAGGGACAGTATTTACAAATACTGTCCCTGTCATTCAGGTTTTGCAACATGTGATTCGCTTTTGAAGCGAATCGCATGTTGCAACAATGTTTCAGCCGCTTGTTACTAAGTGTCCCGATACCGGGACACTTAGTAACAAGCGGCTTGAACTCTTCCATCGCTCCGTGCGGCCGCGATGGAAGAGTTTAACCCTTGACGTACCAGGACCGTCAAGGGTCGTTCGGTCACATTTACCCTTGACGGTCCTGGTACGTCAAGGGTCGCTAAGGGGTTAATAACTTACTGTTCTGTAGTTTCAAAAATATTGAAGCTTAAATGATCCCCCTCCATCCCCTTCTGGCCTCCTCCCCTTAAAGCTGCAATCCGGTCTTGGGACTGGACGGATGCAGTGAGGGCCAATCTTTGTCCCTTGACGAAGGAGGGCAGGATTTCATTTTGCTTACTGAAGATTGTCCCTCAACGCCCTCCATCCGGACCACACTTACACGCAGTGTGACGTGGCCAGAAGGGACGGGAAGGGGATCATTTAAGCTTGAATAACCTTTGAACTACAGAAAAGCAAGTTATTAAACTTAGCACTGCATGTTATAAAACCAATATAGAAAATAGGAGCTAAAGTTTATTATAGACATCACTATCCCTTTAACGCTGCTTGCACCAAGAGCAGAACATGGGAGCACACTGTTGTCGTTTCACTGCAGACCTATCAACTATGTTTTGATTACACAAATGTACTAACCAAGGTGTGGAGTTAATGCGTGCCATTTCCCTGCATTTGCTATGGGGCTTGCAGAGCAGGGCTTCCTTCATTAACCCTTTGAGAGCCAGAGGTGTACATATTCCTCTGGCACTCAAAGGGTTAGAGCTGACAGAGAGTGTCCAACAATCTGCACTTCGGTGCTCATACACTGTATTGCACACCAGTGCCAATGTGGCTGTATTGGCGAGTTCACGCATTTGCCAGAATTGCTCCAGTATAACATCCTATATAATAATTCGCTAGGATATTTGTCAGAAGCAGTCATGCGCAGCAGAGACTGCCCGAACGCACAGAATGCTGGGAGATCTGTGCTGGGAGCATTCTGTTCGTTCGGGCACTCTCTACAGCGCATCGCGTGAGTGACGGCAGGCACAGAGCAGGATCAGCCTTTTAACCCTTTGAGTGCCGGAGGGGTATGCAACGCATCACAGAGCAATGCGCTGTGTACTCTGCAATGCGTTGCATACCCCTCCGGCATTCAAAGGGTTAACATCTCCCATAAACTGGCCCGTGTACACGGGCTTTTACACTGGTAATAATATATAAGAATATATATTGCAGCTTTGATCCTGCTGAGTATCAAAAAGGTACTGTCACTGCTTAGAGATGTTTTATTCAAAAGCTGATTGAACATTTGAATAAAATATTTCTCAGCAGTTATGGTACCATTGATTTACTCTGTGCAATATAGCCAAAAAACAAAACAAGTAAATAAATAAATATATCTCAAATATTTTAAAATACTTTAAATATTATAACTGTGCATTTAGGTTTATTAGAAAACCTAACTGGGGGACATTACAATCCACTTAACCCCTTGCATGCCAGAGAAGGCCCCATTGCATTGTTCTACAATGAAATGAAAATGTATTTACCATCCAAATGTTTAAAAGGGAAACTCACAACCCCCATAGGCGTTTATAGCATTAACACACACATATAATGTTATTTAGTACAATGCTTGTTCGTCAGTTGTTTCTATTATTCAGCAATGAATTGTTTATTTGTGGCTTCTGGATACAGGAGTGAGCCATTAATGGGAGCTTGAAGGCAAGTTGAGGCCTTGGGAAGGCATCAATGCAATCAGCACTTATTCATATCCATTTCCTTCTCCATTTGTACTGAACAACTCTAATAATGTAGTATTTAATACAATTAGCAGAAATGAGAAGTTAAGTCAAATGAGTACTCACAAATGTAGAGGCTGAAATGGCCTTATGAGTTAAAAAAGATGAAATGTAAATGATACCCAGGTAAGTCACTGCAAGATGAATCCCCCAGCCTCTGAGTTCAAAAGTCGCCTGGCATAACCTTTTCACTGCCAAAGAGGTGCCCAATGCAATTGATGTGATGAATCTCGGTATGTACTGAAGACACTATTAGCTATTGGCAACAGCCGCATAGACTATCAAGTGGGAGTTAGTCTGTACCTAGGCTGTTCTCAACCAATCTTTCAAGGCAGGGAGGTTATCCATATATATGTGTGTGTGTGGTTGGGTATTCCTAAATCTTTGCCATCCACACCCTTTGGCTGCTTTACCTCATCAGCTTCCAGTCTCTTTTGCCACTTTAGCTTATTGCCTTCTCCCTCCCATCCTCACTATCACTGTTTTCCTTCCCCAACTCTCACTAGCACTCTTTCAGCTCTTCCCCTTCTATCTCCCACCCTCCAATACCATATATGTAACCGAGTAAGCGGATACATAGGTATAGTGATGGAGCATACAGTTCCCATGAGCCTCCTCCGTCGGCGCTTCAATGATGTAACAGGTGACCTGTATCCGATATAGCTTGTAACTCACAACATTATGCTTCAATACTTCTCAACCTTATTGATGTAGCAGTTAATGTAAATACAATTCTCATGTTTGATTGAATATCTTTTTATTCATTTTTTCACGTGGGCTTTCCTTTGGTTGTGACTTTATCACGTTTATGGGTGATGATGTCAACGTTGGAATATCTATGCCGACTTTGGCGCCATTTAACGTTTATTAGGGATGAGTGTTCACTTGTTTTCTTGTCTTGAGAAAGGCCAAATTAAACCTAAAAACAGAAATACATTTCATATGCAGTTTTCAATTCTATGCTTTATTTAAAAAAATTAAAATTCATACTTTTCATCACCTATTTTTTTAGATATATAAAAAAAATGTTTAATATGTTGTAATGTTTTCTTTATCACTACCTTCCACATTCTTTATTTATGCTGCACTACATCAGTCATGAGAATATATATATTCTCATGACTGATGTAGTGCAGCATAAATAAAGAATGTGGAAGGTAGTGATAAAGAAAACATTACAACACATTAAACATTTTTTTTATATATCTAAAAAAATAGGTGATGAAAAGTATGAATTTTAATTTTTTTAAATAAAGCATAGAATTGAAAACTGCATATGAAATGTATTTCTGTTTTTAGGTTTAATTTAATACCGTTACCTATTATTCCCCACAAATTATTGAAGCACTGTTCAGAATGCAGTAATTACTACATTTTCTTCCAAGCATCAGGACACAGACACATCATTTGTGAGAGTGGTACTGCAAGTCTATCTGACTCTGTAGTCCTGAGTGGCACTTAAAAAATGAGCAACTGGAGTTCACAAAGGTCAGAAAAGACCTTTGGGAAGCAAGTGACTGATAAATGTTCTCCATAGTGTTGTGAGGGTACAATAATAAATTAACTGCAGTGTAGGTGGTTTCTTTAGACCTGAAACATTTACTAATTCCATTACAATATCCAGTGATTCCATACAGTTTGTCAATTAATTGTCTCTGTACTTCTTCTAATTATCAGTAGGGCTATTTATCAGTTACTAATTGTACATCTGATTATCTAATTTCCCCAATAATCCAGCTCTGTAATCCGCATAGTTAATGAAAAGTGGACCTTTCAACCTAATAGAAATTAAGTTAATTTTAAAGACAATCACATCCTATATGTTTTGCTAGCTGTTTGTTTGTATTATAAACCATTTTTTAAAAAGTCATCTTTTTTGAGGTGGTACATTGAGACAATTTATGATATGTTGGTGCTGGGCCAATAATTTAACACATTGTGCTATGATTGAATCCAGGCAGAGCCCAAGCAGAGGGTTATTTCTAATAGCACAGTGAGTGATATGTTTGACTTCAAACAAAACTAATTAGCATACTGTGTAATACATTAGAATAAAGTTCCATACTGTGCCATTAACCCTTTGAGTGCCAGATTTATTTTACAGGAAATCGGTTAGTATACGATATAGGCACACTTCTCTGTAAAGTAAGCGAAATTTACTTTGTAGTGATAGTTGCATTTTAACTGTTGATATGTTTTTTGGTAGATTATCATTCTACTGCTATAACATTATAGCATCTATGTTTGTATGACCGAAGTTTCTATTCAGTGTCATCTTGAAACTTCTTAAACAGTGTGACAATATAAAGACTGAATGAGTAAAGCATCAGATATTCCTATGACATGAAATCAATAATTGTTGTAGGTGCTGACATTAGCATTATCACTGAAGAAATACTGAAATTGTCAGTTTACTCTGCTTGCCATGGGAATATAATACATTGCTTTGCTTAGCACCTTAACACCTGCCTTGTTGAGTTTGTGGTTGTTGATATTTTGAAGATCAATATTTAAGTCAATATCCTGTTTGTATGCTCCCAGAAAATCTTTTCACTCTTTTGGATGTCTGCATTTTTTTATTCTCTCAATTCTTTTAGGGCATTGCTTCCGAATCACCTCAAAAACAGCTTGTTAAAGGGATAGTAATCTTTCACAACAAACGCAGCTCCAATTAATCTTCATAGTATTTGGGACATGGAGAGTGTTATTTCAATACTGCCAGAGTTGTAGTTGAAGAATAATTGAATGACAAAGTATCCCCCTCCCTCCCTCCCTCCTTTTACTGATGTAACACTACTCACCTCAGAGCAGCAAGACTGTCCGGATGGATCGCAGAGAGGGACAATCTTAGTGAGCATAAGGAAAAACCTGAAAAACCTGTAAATGGGGCAGGGTTTTGCTTATGCTAACAGTAAGAAGATTGTCCTTTGCTGTGAGCTGTCTGGTCAAGCGATCAGATTCCACATCTGAAGGGAGGTGGCTTATTCTAGGTATAAAGGGGTAGGAGGATGATCTTTGATCATTCAATTACACTTGAACTATAACTCTGAAAGTATTGAAATAACACTCCCCATGGCCCAAATACTATGACGATTAATTGGACCTGCTGTTTTTGTGAAACGTTACTATCCCTTTAATGATGTGCTGGACCTACCTCTTTCTAGGTTTTCTTAGTTTCTACTTGAGCTGAAAACATCCACTGTGTTGATTTCATCATTAAGCTATTGTACAATTTCTCATTGTGAATTATGTTAAGCGGGACTGATGCCTATAATATAGTGATATAAAGTATAGTCTCTGATTATTTTTGTATCTGTCTTTTTAATTTGATCCAAACAGGTTGTCTATACTTAGTAAATGAGCGACTTGATGGTGTCTATGGACTTCTTGAGGTGTAAACTCTTTTTACAACATGGCCAAAATGTTTGATTACCAAAACCAAAAGATCTAAAGAACAGATTATCAGTGCCACTTGACTCTCTACAATAAAAGTAGACTGTATCCTACTATCGTTACTTGATTATGGATTCTAAAATCACAGGTTGTTTGTTATTTTTGATAGTTTGTGAATATTACCCTGCCCAAGTGAAACTCAATTTCACCTTTTTAATTTAAAGGAGCAGTAAACTTTTTTTATGAAAACCTATGTTATAGAGATTCTCCTGTAAAACAAGGGTATTCTCACTGCTGTCAGTTGTTTTATTCAAATGTTATAACAGTTCAAATAAGTGGATTTACTGTGCTTTTACTTACTGAAAGTTCTAACTGACAACACAACTCCACTGTTTATATCATATTCTATGGAGAACTGTTTGTCACTGACTTTCCTCTCCACTAGAGTGTAACAGAATAAATAATTTGAATATGACCACTAGAGGGCACTGCTAAAATAAAAAAATTAAAAAAACACAAGTTTAAACTGTAGTAACTCTGGAAATATGCATCTATCAGCAGTGGGTGTACCCTTAGTTTACTTAAGAGAAAGCCCTACAATGTTTTTTTTTTTTTTTTCATTAAAAAAAATTCTGCTCCTTTAATCAATTCCTTGAATATGTACACAGGTCCTGGTTTATAAGACCTTCATCAGGGATGCATTTACATGAAATGTAATTAATGTGCTGTGCAGTGAATTCAAATGATTCAATCTGCATGTCTATATATCCTCAGGTCCTGCTGTATTATCCACAATGACAAGAATATAGTGCAGCGAGCTTGGGTAGTCTAATCAATGTCCCAAAGCTGCAGCAATCAAAGAGGTTGCAATGTTAATTAATTGGGTGAACTTCAAATTAAGAGTGACTCCAAGAAGGAAGAAAGAAGACGCAAGAAGGAACAGTAATCATTTTAAGTTTAGGAATAGGTGTTGCATCAGAAAGAAGTAGGTGCACTTATAAATCAAAATGTAGTTATGGGTTTAAAGGGATAGTAATACTTAAAATGTAAAAAAAAAAATATGTTGTAGGGTTTATCCCCCTGAGTAAAACAAGAGTACTCCTACTGCTGAAAGGGGTTTCATTCAAAGGTTATTAATTCAAAGTTGAATTTTTAGGTGCAATATCACAGTGGCCTGAAATTGTACAGTGGCGCTGTTTCTACACCATCCTATGGAGATTTATGGTCCCGGGACCAGAGTTGTCCATAGATTTGTGTAGCAACAGCGCCACTGTACAATTTCAGGCCACTGTGATATTGCACCTAAAAAATTCAAATTTGAAAATTAATAACTTTTGAATGAAACACCTTTCAGCAGTGGAAGTACTCTTGTTTTACTCAGGGGGATAAACCCTACAACATATTTTTTTTTTACATTTTAAGTATTACTATCCCTTTAAGGAGCTTAAGGGCTGTATTCAATAAGCTAAAGAGTTCCAATTTTGGAGCAGATCAATTTTACCATAGGAGAGAAATGAATATTCTCAATGGAGTAAATGGGGATTTCAATCACTTGAAGGCTATAGAGGTTTCCAATCCATTGCGTTTTTATCTACAGTGGATATAAAAAGTCTACACACCCCTGTTAAAATGCCAGGTTCTTGTGATGTTAAAGAATGAGACAAAGATAAATCATGTCAGAACATTTTCCACCTTTAATGTGACCTATAACGTTAACAATTCAATTGCAAAACAAACTGAAATCGTTGAGGGGGGAAAATAAAAAACTCACAATAACCTGGTTGCATAGGTGTGCACACCCTCTTATAACTGGGGATATGGCTGTGTTCAGAATTAACCAATCACATTCAATCTCATGTTAAATAGAAGTCATTACACACATGTCATCATTTAAAGTGGCTCCAATTAATCACAAAGTTCAGCCGTTCTAGTAGGATTTTCTCCTGACATTTGCTTAGTTGCATCTCAGAGCAAAAGCCATGGTCCACAGAGAGCTTCCAAACCAGAGGGATCTCATTGTTGAAAGATATCTGTCAGGAGAATTTCCAAACCATTATCGCATGGAACACAGTGAAGACAGTCATCATCAAGTGGAGAAAATATGGCACAACAGAGACATTACCAAGAACTGGACTTCCCTCCAAAATTGATGAGAAGACGAGAAGAAAGCTGGTCAGGGAGGCTTCCAAGAGGCCTACTGCAACATTAAAGGAACTGCAGGAATTTCTGGCAAGTACTGGCTGTGTGCTACATGTGACAACAATCTCCCGTATTCTTTATATGAATGGGCTATGGGGTAGGGTGGCAAGATGGAAGCCTTTTCTTACAAAGAAAAGCATCCAAGCTTGGCTGAAGTTTGCAATAACAAACATCAAGTCCCCCAGAAGCACGTGGGAAAATGTGTTATGGTCTGATGAAACCAAGGTTGAACTTTTTGGCCATAATTCCAAAAGGTATGTTTGGCGCAAAATCAACACTGCACATCACCCAAAGAACACCATGCCCACAGTGAAGCATGGTGGTGGCAGCATCATGCTTTGGGAATGTTTTACCTCAGCTGGAACCGGGGTCTTAGTCAGGGTGGAGGGAATTATGAACAGTTCAAAATACCAGGGAATTTTGGCACAAAACCTTCAGGCGTCCGTTAGAAAGCTGAAGATGAAGAGGACGCTTACCTTTCAGCAGGACAACGACCCAAAGCACACATCCAAATCCACAAAAGCAAGGCTTCACCAGAATAAGATTAACATTTTGGAATGGCCCAGACCTGAATCCTATTGAACATCTGTGGGGTGATCTGAAGAGGGCTGTGCACAGGAGATGTCCTCGCAATCCGACAGATTTGGAGAGCTTTTGCAAAGAAGAGTGGGCAAATATTGCCACGTCAAGATGTGCCATGATAATAAACTCCTACCCAAAAAGACTGATTGCTGTAATAAAACCAAAAGGAGCTTCAACAAAGTATTAGTTTCAGGGTGTGCACACCTATGCAACCAGGTTATTGTGAGTTTTTTATTTTTTTATTTTTTCCCCCTCAACGATTTCAGTTTGTTTTGCAATTGAATTGTTCACGTTATAGTCACATTAAAGGTGGAAAAAGTTCTGACATGATTTATCTTTGTCTCAGTCTTTAACATCACAAGAACCTGGCATTTTAACAGGGGTGTGTAGACTTTTTATATCCACTGTATAGCATTCAAGGGGTTAAAAACCCAATTTCAATAAATGGGAATTAAAGGAATGGATGTATGCCTAGGAATATCAGGCTGTATAGCATCTGCGTTAGACACCTCTCTAACATTCAAGGGGTTAAAATTCCTTGATTGTGAGAGTGATCTCCAGTACAGTGTGAACTGTTGGATACCTCCCTGGCATTCAGTAGGTTAAAACCCCATTTAAATCAATGGGAGCTTGGGGAATGTTTATTCCCCCCCTATGGTGCACTTGGTTTGCTCCTGAATTGCTTTTCTTTAGCTTCATGAATATGGCTCAGAATGCTCTCAGAATTGAATCATACATAATTTATATTCAGTCCACATTATATCAGTTAGACTGTGATTCAGAGCTGTTAAAAACAGGGGTGTAACTACAGGAAGTGCAGTTGTGACTGAGCCTGATGGATCTGCAGTATCCTGTGACCCCTTACAGTCAGACCACTTTCCTATCTTGGCTGGTGACCACTGACATCATCACACATGATCAATGCCACTAAGAGAAGAACAGTGTTTGTGAACCCCATCCCTTTTTTCACCAACCCCTTGAGCACCTGAAAGGTAACCAATGCATCACAAAACAACGCGTTGGAAACAGAGGCGTAACTAGAAACTACTGGGCCCTGGTGCGAAAATTGTCATTGGGCCCTCCGACCCCACCATGCAACTCCACCCCAGAAATGATCTCTAAAAACACATTGAGGGAACTGGATGGACATAATGTTACATCACATAGGTAGCTAGCTTGGTGGCAGAACACCATGGGAATAACCTTGACTGCATACAGGAGCATGCTACAAACCACAGGTGACCCCCCCCAGTCAAACCATCCCAAAACAAAGAGTAGAGTGGCTTGTGGGACAGCATCCACAACAGATTCTACACATGGTACCAACGTTCAAGAACAGTATTATTGTTTGCTCCTATCTGTGCAAGTGCATTACAGGGTTTATAAAGCCCCCTGGGAACGTCGTATGTCTGATAACTAATGTAATTTCAGGAAGTGTGATTATTGTATTTAGCAAGTAAATTGAGAGTAAGCTATCTGCATGATAACCTGGCACAGGACCTGGTGACTTTACTGCATTTCAGAACAGTGAGAGTGGTGCTCATTAGATCACAACAAGGGTAGTTATTGTACTTTAGTGACCAACTCCGCATATTAATACAGTAACACTCAATTAACCTAGTGTCTCAATTACCCAATTAGAAGAGATAAAACCCAAGTGTAGTTACACTGAGGAGTGGTGTTACAGGGGAAATAATACACAGAGAACAATGCAAATAGATAACTCTGCAGTACTAGCACTCCCATTTACCATAAAATCTTAGGAATAATACGCACAATTTTACCCCTCTTCACCTTATGTGAAGTGGGGGGTGCGAATTATACCCAAGAGTGTTTTTCAGATTTAAAAACAAAAAAATGTTAGAGCTTCCAGCTCCCTCCCTCCCTCTCCCGGCGCCATCTGGTGACAAAGTAAAACTTACTTCTTAAGGCTGCACTACAATATTGTTATGGTGTATATCCCTCTCTCCCATCTTCCCTGCGGGCTGCACGCTTGCATCTGCCACTCGCTTCCTTCAATCGGCTTTCAGGACTTTGAGATCCTCACAGGGCAATACCGTAGGAGGAAGGTCCTGAAAAACGATTGAAGGAAGCGGGCGGCAGATGCAAGCGTGCCACCCGCAGGGAAGATGGGAGAGAGGGATCTTTTTCAGATACACCATAACAATATTGTAGTGCAGCCTCAAGAAGTAAGTTTTACTTTGTCACCATATCGTGCCGGGAGAGGGAAGGAGGGAGCTGGAAGCTCGAACTTTTTTTATTAGTAATGGGGAAAACAAGGGTACGTATTATACATAGGCACTCTTGTTTTCCCCTAAAATCTTGGGCATAATATACACAGGTGCTTATTATACCTGCGATTTTACGGTAGATATAACTGGGGCTATGCTTCATATTATGGATCAAAAGGGTACATAGAAGTAATACCTAATGTGTAAGCTGCAAATACTCATTTTCACTCCTGGTAATTAGAAGTCTGTGCAGGCCAGGCATGTTGGTAAAACTATATATTTGATATTTTTATATTAGGGGGATTTTTCAAGTAATTGAAACTTTCACAACCACAATAGATATTTTTGATACCAGCAGTGAAAATGAGTGTTTGCAGCTTTATGAACTAAAATGAACATTCCATGGTTACATGGTAAAACTAACCTGAAGCAATTGAATAACTGTATAAAGCCATATATTTTCAGAAAGTAGATATCTCCATTAACAACTAGTGAATTGAAGAAAAGATAGACAAAGAATATGATTATGGAAAAAAGATAAGTCACCACATCAAATCAAGAGTAACTTGCCTTTCTACCTCTAGCCTGGTATGCACAAATGTTTCCAGAAGGTGCTGCTAAAAGAAAAAAAAACATTGTTTACACCCCCCCCTCCATTTCAAATGTATTGAAATCTTTGAAAACTATGCAATTTTCCTAATGTATTAAATAGCTACAATAATTTCCAAAAGTTTGAGTTCACCATCACCAACTGGTTTTATTTGATAATTTATTAAAAAGTAGTAAAATATCAGTTGATACTTATTATTTAGGAATACGTTATTTAACAGTGAGACAAATTAATTTTTTAATATTTTTTTTTTAAATCTTTATATGAAATTGCAATTTATTTGAATATCCTTTTCACACACACACACACACACACCATTTTTTTACACACTTTCAAAACACTATGGCCTAGGCACACAAAAGGTCGATGCGGTGTCGATATGATATTGTCAATGTGTTCGAATCACTCCGACAATTCGATCTACACACACATCGACATATTCATCAAAATTGTCGGATGGAAAGGGAGGGCTGGAGAAGGTCCCTACTAGCATACAGGATTTTCGAAGTTTTGTAGGTGTGGAAGGTATTGCCTCCCCTCACACATCACCAACACTTCGACAATTCTGAACAACATTCTCTCTGCTTCCCTACCCAGCCAGTAGGGGAATAAAGAGAAGGCTTTCAGCACCATGGACAGCACTGAATGAAATAGGGATGTGTATTGCTCACCCCTGTGACATTCAAATGGTTAAAGTAAACTGAAACAGTACACCAAGCACTACACAATGTTCCCCCCCTTCGACATATCCTCCCCCCTTAGTATGTCAACAAATATTGCATATTTTCGACATACTAGCTCCATTTGACTTTCACCTCAGGAACTACCATTTAGTCAATGAACATGTCTTTATTGTACACTTAACCATTTGAGTACCAGAGAGGTAAGAAGGCATTGTTTAGCAATGTGTTTCCTACCCCTCTGATACTAAAAAGGTTAATAAGCAAGGTATGCTACTGCATACCTTGCCTGTATATGTGTAAAACATGTTACGTGTAAAACATTTAATTATAAGTTTATTATAACATGTTTAATGTGCTGAATGTGATTAACCAAAACATCAGACCTCAAAGGGGGTATCATGACCCCTTATGACACCCCCCTAGCACCGGGGAGACAATTGCCCGTTTATTAATTAAAGTGCATATAACCTATGTTTCACATAGGTCATATGTGCTTTTTATAATGAAATAAAACTTTCAGACCTCCAGGGGGGTACCAGGACCTCTCCTGATAGCCCCCTATCATGGATCATCTATACAAAAGGATAGATGATCCATGGTGTGACCCCAAAAGGCATTTTTTGCCTTCTTGATTCTGCCGGCAACCTAGCCTATTAACCCTTTGAGTACCAGAGGGGAAAGAAACGCATTGCTAAGCAATGCCTTCCTACCTCTCTGGTACTCAAAGAGTTAAGTGTCAAATAAAGGACAGGTTCATCGACTACATGGCAGTTCCTCAGGTGAAAGTCGAATGGAGTTAGTATGTCGAATATATGCAATATAAGTCAAAATAATAAGGGGGGGATTTGTCGAAGGGGGGGACATTGTGTAGTGCTTGGTGTACTAGTTTTGTTTTTTTTAACCCTTTGAATGCCACAGGGGTGTGCAATGCACATCCTTATGGCATTCAGTGCTGTCGTTGGTGCTGAAAGCCTTCTCTTTATTTCCCTACTGGCTGGGTAGGGAAGCACAGAGAATGCTGTTCAGAATTGTCGTAGCGCTCCCTGCTGTTACTCCATAGGAAAGTACAGGGGATATCCCAACTATGATAGCCTGAGGCAGGTGAAGTGTAGAGGCTGCTATCTGAGTTTACTGAATGAGTCGAAATGTCACATTATAATATCAACACACCCCCTTGCATATGAATGTGTCTATTATTCAGCATTTCAATATGGAAATTAGAAATTATGCTTCATTACCATATGGAAATAGGCCATTGTCGATGTGATGAATGAAAATGCGTAAACCTGTCGGATTGTTGTCATTGTGTGCATCTTTTTGTCGGAGTGCTGGTGATGTAATGTTGTAGACAGTTTGGTGAATACTGTGTATTGCCTACTACACTGCTCCAACAGAACATCGACATTCGTAGCCCTCTTCGACCTTTAGTGCATCTAGGCCTATATATTTAATTCAAAAGGTAACACCCTAGTACACATGTGAGTTGTATTTGTCTTTTAAAGACTAACACCTGATATTAATTCTATTACTATGGTCCTGCTAGTGCTTTTACTAGTGTTATGGCAAGTGCTCCTGTCAAGGTCTTTTAAGAAAGGCATCAGTTGAAATACTTTTTGTAATCATGTCAAAGGAGCTTAGTTAAGCAAGTCAAGGACCAGTTGTTCTCCTGAGTGCTGAAAAACTTCCCCAGTGCCAAACTGCAACTAAATTGAAAATTTCCAAGGGGGGCACTACAACGGACACTGAAGAGATTTTCTGAAACCAAATAATTTTCATCTAAAGTAAGACCAGGAAGACCTATAGTGACCACACCATCAGAAGATCAGTATGTCAAGCTAACATAATTATGGACTAGAACGGCATATGCATCCACAATTCAAGCCAGGCTGAACCAAACAGAATTAAAGGGATAGTAATGTTTCATAATAAAAGCAGCTCTAATTAATCATCATAGTATTTGGGCTTTGGACAGTGTTATTTCAATTCTGTCAGAGTTGTAGTTCAAGAGTAATTGAATGATAAAGTATCCCCCTCCTGCCCCTTTTACTGATATAACACTGCTCAGCTCAGGCAATAGGGGGGTGCCCAGGTAGATTGCAGAGAGGGACAATCTTCAATTAAGATAAGGGAAAAAGCTGAAAAACCTGTCAAAGGGGGCATGGTTTTCATTGTTCTCACAGAAGAAGATTGTTCATTGCTGTTATCTGTCTGGTCTTACAACCAGATTCCACATCTGAGGTGAGCAATGTTACACTAGGTAAAAGGGACGGGAGGGGGACACTTTATCATTCAATTACTCTTGAACTACAACTCTGACAATATTGAAATAACACTCTCTATGGCTCAAATACTATGAAGTTTAATTGGAGCTGCTGTTTTTGTGAAACATTACTATCCCTTTAAAGCAGTCATGAATGCAAATGGTGGTCATCCCAAATATTGAGAATTTGTGATTTTCAGTATGTACTAATAAAAGATATATTTTTTTACTTTTATTAGTGAAAATGATGTATTTGTTTGAGAAAATCTGTATATTTTGTCAAACAAATTAGATTTTCAGAAATGCAGAAATAAATGCAGATTGTAGTAGTGGTCTAAGACTTTTTTACCCTACTGCATATTGTGTAATTTTAGGAAAGGTTTAGCAACAAAGGCTAATGAGTACTCCAGATGTGGATATCTTGCTCTCTGTTGGCTAGAGAGAGACTGAACTGAAAAGGCCCAAGAAGGGTGAAACTTTTGTATGAGCCTTGCTGGTATTCTTGTGCAGATGAGATGTACTCTGCATTTTATAGAGGCGGGGTACCCTTGTGGGTGGAGTAAGCATGGTATAAAAATGGGTTTCTCATTTGTAATGGCATCAGGCAGGAAAATATTGACATTCCTGATCTGTGACTAGTCAAAAGGCAAGCAAACACTATGCATTTGTTTGTTCTCAGTGATTATTCAACCTCTCTCATTCAATTTTATTGAAACCTTAAAGTCTCCTTAAAGGGATAGTAATACTTCATTTTAACTTTATTTTATTTTGTAGGCATTAAAAAAACATGAAGAATGATATAAGTCTTATCTCTGAAACCTTTATGGTTTAAGAGATATTCACAAACAAAGTATCCCCCCCGTTCAACCAGATCAGAAGGGAGATGCCCAGGTAGACTGCAGAGAGGGACAATCTTCAATTAAGATAAGGGAAAAAGCTGAAAAACTTGTCAAGGGGGGAAGGGCTTTCATTGTTTTCATACAAAGAAAATTGTCCCCTTCTGTTATCTGTCCTGTCATACAACCAGACTCACATCTGAGAAGAGATGGCTTACACTAGGAAAAAGGGGCGGGGATTGGAACTTTGCTTGTGAATATCTCATAAACCATAAAGGTTTGAGAGATAAGACTTATATCATTCTTCATGTTTTTTTAATGCCTACAAAATAAAATAAAGTTAAAATGAAGTATTACTATCCCTTTAACCCCTTAAGGACCCATGACGGTCCTGGACCGTCATGGGTTGCTATCCCCTTAAGGACCCATGACAGTCCAGGACCGTCATGGCTTAAATGATAGCAGCGTGCCTCCGTGCACGCTGCTATCATTAATTCCAGGCTGAGACTGAGCGCACCGAGACTGGGGCGTTCAGTCTCAGCCCTTCTTGCCTCTGCTGGTTCGTACGATCGCCTTAGCAGCGATCACATGTACCGGCATTCTGACAAACTGAGTCAGCATTCAAAGCATGCTGACTCCGAGTGTCTAGTCTACCTCTGTCTCCCTTGCTATCAAAGTAAGGGAGAGAGAAGTAGAGAGGAGACACCTAGTGGCAAAACAAAATACAGCAGCTAGGGGTATTAACCCCTTCACTGTTGGTGCAGGAGGCTGGCTAAATGCAGGTCAATTTTTGACCTGCAATTATTTATGTTTTTTTTGTTTTTTTTAAATCACAACACACTTTTTTTTTTTACAAAAAATTTTTTTTATTAAAAAACAAAACAAAACATATAATTAAACAATATTGCAAGTGTGATTATATACACCACCAAATGTCAGGGATAAAAAGTGTCAAAATAGGGTGGGAAAAAGGGACATGGGGATTTTCACCCAGATGGGACAGTGGCCACTTTAAACTGCGCATTTTGTAGGTATGACTGACCGGTCATACTTTTAATGCAGTCTCCATAAAAATGTAACCCTTTGTGACCAATTGATCCCAAGAGAAAAATCAAAAATGGTGTTTTTTTTACTTTTTTTTTAAATTTTTTCTTCAGTTTTCATAAAGTAAATTGTGGGTTATCCATATATGTGGGGTATCAAAAGAAAGCCCTATTTGTTCTTAAAAAACAGTATATAATTTATGGGGGTGGAATAAAAGACTAAGAGGGAAAACACTGTTGAACAAAGACATAGTCAAAAAGGTCAGAATTGCTCCGGTCCTTAAGGGAAAACGACCTCAGATTTTCCCGGTCCTTAAGGGGTTAAAAGAAATAGGCACTCCAGATGTCGATACCTTGCTCTTAGTGCTTAGACAGACCAGCTACATTTCACTGATGGGGTCCTATCAGTAGTATTCTCTTGCAGAGGGGAAGTATCTTACAATTTACTGAGCTGGGTTACCCTTGTGGGTGGAGTCAGCTCAATATTTAAATGGGTTTTTCCTATGTAATGGCACCAGATAACTAAATAGTGATATCTGAGAGCAGTTATTAGCTGAAGAACAAGCAAATATTATGCATCTGTTCTTTCTCTGTAAATATGCACTTTCTGTGATTTGTTATTATCAAAAGTATATTTTTTATTTATGGCAACATACCTGTCATATGATGCAAAATGTACTTCATGTGAGGCACCATGAAAAAGCTGAATTTGTTCTGAAAAAATAATATATTTCCATAAATAACTAGAAAATTACTTGAAAATTTGTCCAGTCTTCAGGAGAAATACTCCAAACTCATGACACATACATGAAAATGTATAAGAATTAATAATAAACTAGTTAGTTTTAAAGCCTGCGTACACGGGCCAACAGTGGCAGCACTGCAGTCATGCTCAGTACTGACTGCCAGAACGCTCAGCGGCTGATACAAAGCAGGGAGCTCCGAATTCAGACCGTGGTCCTCTCTGTGTACCTTCCTGGGACCACTTGCTCCCAGGAAGGTGCGCAGAAAGTACTCCAGTCTGAATTCGGAGCGCCCTGCTCCATATCAGCCGCAGTGCGGGCAGTCTCTACTGCTCATGACTGCAGCGCATGACAACTTCTGACAAACATCGTTAGCGAATTATTATATAAGATATTAGATGTATGTTTTGTATTTTATTATATTTAATAACAAAAAGCATTTAATTGTGCTATTGTTAACTACATTTCTACTGGCAAATTTATAACAAAGCAGAACAATTAAAATGATTTTGTCTATAGAATAGCTGAAGCCACCATTTATGACACATACTTTAATAACTAAAACAACTACAGCCTTTTTACAGGTTAACCTCTTGGATATTAAATACATCCCCAACACATGGCATTGCAGATGTCTTTAGTATAAATGTGGTTAATTTAGACCCTTCCAATACTACTGAAAAAAGTCTAACTCACCAACTTTAATACTAGTATGAAAAAATGACATTTAAAATTTTGTGGGTGTATACTTCAGTTCACCCAGACAAAGTATATAGACATAGACCTGGATTCCATTGCAGACCATAACTATCACTGGTTTTATCTATAAGTTTCCCCATAGACCTCAATAGGGATCTGTGAGTTAAACCCAATGATAACACTTATCACTAGACCATAGCTAGACAGCTATGCATAAGAAGCTATTTGAAGATCAGGATGCCTGGTCATGGCAAATACTTTCATGGAAAACAGAAGTGACTCAAACTCTGTAACTGGTTTAACCTCTGGTTTACCCCTCTTGCACTCAAAGGGTTAACCTTCTGAATGCCTCTCAAACTTTGCAAATCTAGGTAATGCCTTTAGCAAAACATATATAAATGATATTTAGGTTTATTTAAAACATAACAATATTACTAAAGTAATAATGCTCAATTTAAAGGGAAGAACTAATTTACACTATGTTTTTGTTTAGGATTTTTTAGAATTTGGACATATTCTGAATACACCTGCTGAGGATTATTTTTCTCTTTTTTTTTTTTAAATAAATGAAACATTCTACAAATCTTAAACAAATCCGGGGCTATTTTTCTGTAAAAAAAAGGTTCTAGTACTGTACAGTACCTGTAACAGGTACCTAAGTCTGCAGATGGACTTAGGCCGTCGTGCCGGGTTTCTCCTTCTTGGGGTCAGCTACAAGCAGGCAGCTCCACTGGTTGATTCAGGCAGCCTTGCTTCCTAGGATGGGGGTCAACATGAAACCCTTGATACCATCCAGCAATAGAGACACAGGATGCACTTCAGGATCAAGAAGAACACACTTTATTGCACAATCTTCAGTTCTTTTATTCAGGGTTAATCACATCAAGACAGCAGGCTGAACAAAGCAGTGACAAAGGAGGCATTCATAAATACAAAAGTCCAGACATTATCACATTATTTGGACAAAGGGATTGATGAAGTGTAAACACTAGGACAAAGGACTGAGGGACTCGAATACACATTTTCACACAATGGCCAGGGGGTTGAAGCACCTTTGAATCTTCCGCTTCAACCCCTGGCCAATCAGGAGCCTGGAACCCGATGGCCAATCCTGGCCACGCTGATCATGGCCGGCTCAGCCAATCAGAACCGGTAGGCGGGCAGCCAACCGACCTATCCGAAGGGTGCCTACTTTTCCCATGCAAATTCAATGGAGGCCCTTTAACTCGGACTGGCCAATCAGGAAACCGCCTACTCTCCCATGTAAAGTCTATGGGGCTTGTTGAATAGGTTGCCCCGCATGGCAGCCAGCCTGCGGCCGGTTTATAGTCTGTGTTTCAGTCTTTTGGAAAAAATGAGTGCACAAAATGTCCTGAACTTCAGCTCTTCTCACTGGAACTGATTTTCCACATTGTAGTCAAGACAAACATACTCTAAGTAACGGGTTATGGCCCGTTACAGTACCGTACAATGTATTCTAATTTTATTTTTGGTGAAAAGTATTCCCTTTCAGGTATTCATGTTTTTTTTACTTGTTGTGAAATGGGGTCCCGGTACTAAGCACCTCCCCATAAAATATCCCTGACAAAAAAAATCCATAATAATATACTTTCTGGTTTGTTTTCTCATAGTTATCAATGGGTTGAAGACCTCTCTGTCATTCAAGGACTTATACATATTCATATATTTAGGACAATCTAATACATGGATGTTCACACTATCCTCAAAGGCCGTATACATGCCAATGTTTAGGCTATGATTACACTAGTGACATTAGCTTTTGTAATCAGTAAATGGAAAACATTGCTCCCCATCAGGCTGTTCACATTGATGATGAATTCTGTTTATTAAAGCATGCTGCTGTGTTCATGTGTTCAGTACAATCTGCACAGAGGCCTATGGGGCATTGCAATGCTCATTTCAATGATTAAGAAATGATTAATGACTGATGCTCATGTAGGCCAGTCATCAATCACTATTCTGCAATGCACCCCATTAACGGGAGCATTGAGAGACCATAGCACTTCAGAGGCAAGAAAGCGGACCACAGCTGTGGATATATGAAGTCAGTTTGAACATAATTTTAAGGATATTGCCGATTAAACACAGGTACATTTATCAGTGACTCATTAATTTTGACTAACCCATTTGTGCCTAAGAAGGGACATCCTTACATCTTGGTATGTGTATAGCATTTAGGGATAAGTTTCCACATCCCTGCCCTAAAGAAGAGGAAGCTGGATGCTTATCCATGCTGAAGTAGGTATCAGCTTTCAAATCCTCATATCCCTGCAGCACATTTCAGAGTAGTAACAAAACTGGAGCTGTCTGCTTTTTTCTGACTACCACCTACAAAAAACACACAAAATGTCAAAGTCCAAGGAAATAGGCGTACATCTGACAGCAGAAAGATCAAGTTCAGTGTTAGATGTGTTCTCCACATAATAAAATCCGACAGAGTGCCCCCCCTCGACATATTAACCCCCCCTTTTAAAAGTCGACTTGCAGCGCTTTCTTCCACCACATTAATCCGACAAATATTGTTCATAGTCGACAATTAACCCTTCCCCTTCCAAATCCGACTTACAGTGCTTTCTTACACCACATTAATCCGACAAATATTGTTCATAGTCAACAATTAACCCTTCCCCTTCCAAATCTGACTTACAGTGCTTTCTTTCACCATAATAATTCGACAAATATTGTACATCTGACATTTTAACCCCCCTTCCCCTTGAAAAAATGGTGAAAGAAAGTCATGGGAGCACTGTAGTCGACTTTTCAAAGGGAAGGGGGGGTTTAAAATGTCAGATGTACAATATTCGTAGAATTAATATGGTGAAAGAAAGCACTGTAAGTCGGATTTGGAAGGAGAAGGGTTAATTGTTGACTATGAACAATATTTGTCGGATTAATGTGCTGAAAGAAAACACTGCAAGTCGACTTTTAAAAGGGGGGGTTAATATGTTGAAGGGGGACACTTTATGTCGGATTTCTATGCTGTATACTGTATTCTACACTGCTTTTGTTCGAACGATGGTTTTTAAACTGTCGCTATGGCTTCTACGCCTCAACTTCTGAGGCACAAAATTTCTGACTTAAATGTAACCACAAAACAGGCGGTAGGTAATATTGAGCGTGGGTAATAGGATACTAATTGCACGCTGTTTTTAGTTGTTTCCTATAGGTTTTTTTTAGACTGGCGGTAAGTATAATTACCGCTGATTTTTCTTTCACAAGTCGGGTAATAGGATAGCAAAAACTGACTTAAAAAACAAACAACGCCCGTTTTATTTTTAGCGCTGATAATAGAATCAGGTCCATTATGTTTTTTTTTAGTAGGAGTTGACATTCTGACAATCTATGTATTCTACATATTCAGTATAAATTCAAATTCTAAAAAACACAAATACATGGTTTTGTGGAATCCCACATTACAGTGTAAGTGAGGTAACCTGTATCCCCTATTTAATTGAACATCATTACCTAACCAGGACTACCACAGCCTGCGAGTGAAAGAGTTAAAGAAAGCACGGGCATTGGGTAGTTCTTATTAAATTAGCCCTTTCAGTCTACAAGAAATGACCAAGTATCATGGCCTTTATATAGTTTATTATGCACACCTGTGTAATTAGGATTATTTAACCCCGAGGAGACTAGAGACAATTCTGGAGCATTGTGAAGCTATGTGCTGGAGATATCTCTGACATCCAAGGAGTTAATTTGTCTGCCTGATGCTCTTTTTTCTGGTATCAAATGGGTTATTAATGCTTTCAGCACTCAAAATAATAGCCCTAATTGTGGCAGGTTTGGGACACCTAGTAATAAACACTTAAGATACTGCTGGCTTCCTCCTTTGGGTTGCTTCAAGCAAAGCTGCTAATGACCAGGCTGAACAGCTGTGAGATATAAGAAATACCAGTATTTGTGAGTAAATTATATGATTGTTTGATCATTATAAAAAGTCAGCAAAATCATGAATAAAACTGGTCTTTAGCTGCTGAATAACTCACAACAGTTCCAAATATCACTTCTGACATAACAGGTTAGTAATGCAGAGGGAATCCAAATATAAGGTTAGTATTTTAATTTATTGACTCCCATGGTTAAAATGTAACCCCACCAACCACCCAGTATCACAGGAATGATCCATAGACCCACCCCAAAAGTATAAGTCTTTTAGGGATCTGTGGGGTCTAAAGACCCCATAATGTGTTATTAAACCTGCCTATCCCATCTCTAAACGAGTAGGGAGAAGTGTAATATGTTTGTCATAATGAGCCATTTTTATTTTAATATTAGTTTGTAGAATCTCTGTTGTTGGTCAGATTACAATAATTTACAATGTGTGTTGCAGGCCCCTATGGCAACTGAGAGGTTATTGCTATATACTAGAGATTGTTTTATATATGCTTTTCAGATGTTGCATTCTGTTCACTCTCAACTGAGGGATTCAGTTTAAAAAAGTGCAGATTCAGGCAGGGTGGCGGGTGACTGGGCCTTGGCCAATGTGTTGCATGCCACTTCAGAAACAGAAAGGGTTAATGGGGCTTGTATGTTTGTGAATGTCTTCACATGCCAAGTATTTTAATTTAAGGTCCCTCTCCCTTAATCAAATAGTGCATGGGAATAACAGTAATTCCTCATAAGTCTCCTAGGTAACACACACAGCCTTCAAAGTCTCCTAGGTAACACACACAGATGAGATGAGCCCCGCCTACTTAGGAAGGACAAGAAACTAATATTTTCTAAAAGCAAAAGACAGTCAAAAGACCTTTACATGCAAAGGCAGCAAGTCACCTAAAAGAGCATCACATGATGGTCAAAGTTGAACCCAGTTCTGATGTCAAGCCTCAAGCTCCTTTAGGAGTCAGGCTTCACTATTTCCTTTCCCAATGGCTAGGCATTACCAGTGATTCTTGGGTATTGATCATCATTCAAGATTGCTGCAAAGATTTGCTCCCCCCACCCAACCCCAGATTTGTAACCAGTCAAGTTCCTCTCTTCTATCAAATCAGCAAATATACTTGACAGTGAACTTGTAGAAGTCAGGGTTTTAGTCCCTGTTCCAAGTGCATCCTGCAGGAAGCAAACCTACGCTTCACTCTTCTTGGTGCATTCAGGTGATTTCAAGCTAGTAATAAGCATAATGTTCCTCAATTGCTTTCTTTGCAGAGAACATTTCAAGATGGCAAGTTTCCCAGCAGCAGCCAGATTCTGGCTAATTTGCAACATGATGTCAGCTAAAGATTTGCATGACACATTCTTATACATTCCCATTGATATAAAAGTTCCAAAGAGTGGCAATCAATGAAGGATCCTACGTCCATCATCTGAAATTTACAGGTCTTCCATTTGGTCTTTTGTTAGCACCCATAGTTTTCACCAAAATTATGGTAGTGGTGGCAGCCTACCTTTCAGAGTGCAATATAGAGGTGATAGTACTCAGCTGATGATTTCAACTCTTAATATGGTTGGAAGGCCAACTGTTACAAGTCAAAAAGGAAGAGAATTTTAATCCTAATTCTGTATTTAGAAGAAAGAAAGACATGTAGAAGGACCAGACCAGGTCCACCATCTGAGAACATTAGACCAGCTGCTTCTGAAGCATCTAATGCCCATCTTAGTACTAATGACTGCAACCATAGTGGCAGTTCCTTGGGACAGTGTCTGCATGAGAGCTCTTCAACAGCTCATGCTCCCTTGAAGGAACACAAATCCTTTTTTGTGTTATCTCCAAACATGCATCACTCCTTAGGTTAAGTTGTCTCTTACATGGTGTAGCAGAGTGAACCCTTCCAAACTTCATGTTCCGTTCCATTCTGGCTAATTTTGACAATAGGTGCTAGCAAAAAAGCATGGGGAGTAGTGTTTCAGAGTTGGTGCTTTCAGGGTCTATGGTCTCCAACAAACAGCAAGTTACATTACAACCATTTATAGTTATTAGGAGTCTGGAGAGCTCTGAAAATGGCATTACCATTTATCTAAGGTCAAGCAGTGAAGATTAGGTTGAACAACATCACCATAGTACTGTATCTAGCCTGACAAGGAGGTACGGAGATCAGCCCTTTCCTTCAGCTTTAATCTCTGATTTGTCTGTGGGCAGAATCCAACCTTAAACCTTGCACAATAGTTCAAATAAGGGGCAAGGACACATAGAACAACAATCCAAATAGGAGGATGGTGCTTCACAATAAAGGGTCCTTACATCACGAGGTCTGCCTATCCTTTGTGGCAACCAAAGAAAATGTGAAGGAGCCAGTATCCACAGGGCCATCCAGTAGTGGTGGATGTTTATATTCAGTCCAGGTCCTTTCTTCTAGCTTATCTCCCTCCTGAGGCTTATCGTGATGGCCATGAAGAAAAAATGTGCAACATAAGTCACTGGTAATCTTCATTGCTCCCTATTGGCCCAGGAGGACTTGGTTTGTCCAGTTGAAAGCCCATTTCAGTCAATGGAAGACTTGATATACTGTCGAAGAAAAAAAAACTTCTTAATCAAGGTTCAGTTCCTTATCAGCACTCAATCAACCTCAACCTGGTTGCATAGATCTTGAAATCCAGTCCCTGAAAGCCCAATGGTTGCCTGATGAGGTTTTAAGTCTGCTTATACAATCCTGTAAGAAAAGCGCACTCTTAGCCTACAGTCGTACCTGGCTATGATTCTTCTTTTGGTGCTACCAAATCTAATGTGGTTCCTATTTGAGCTTTAGAGTATTTCACTAGTTGTTAGAGGACCCATTCTGTCTGAGTGATGCCACTTCTGAGCAGATTCAAACAGATCCTCACTCAGTCTAATATCAGATCTATCTTTCCTCTTCCAAATCCCACTTTTTGACCTGTTACTCACCTTGGTACTTGTTTTACCGTCTCTGCTAGCACTCTACTCTATGCAACGCTAAATGACTGTCTGCTCAATCACCAATTAAAGGGAAATTATTATGTCTTATGAAGTCTGCTTCTATAGGTACAGACTAAGTAAAATGCTTGAAGCATAACTGTGTAGTCCCAAAAGGACTCCTTTCAATGATTGGGGGTGGGCAGGAAAACATTTCTGCTACAATCCTTTCTTTCTAAAGTAAAAATATAGCACAAATGGAGGGTCTTATGCAGGAAGCTAAAGATGTCTTAACTGAAATCCCAGTTTGATGCTTGGAAAGTCTACAAAGCATGTCCAAACCAGGGGTTGTATTCTTTTTTAGCATCCAAAAGCATTAACATTGTATCAATAATTAATGTATTAGAGTGCAAATTGGTATCAATAGCTTGAGTCTAAACCAGGGGTAGCCAACCGCGGTCCTCAAGGGCTACCAACAGAGTATGCTTCTGAGATATCTCTGCTTGAGCATAGGTGAATCAATCAGTGGCTTAGTCACTTTAATGAATCCATCTGTACCCTAGCAGGTTTATCCTGAAAACATGCACTGTTGGTAGCTCTTGAGGACCAGGGTTGACTACCCTGGTCTAAACTATTAGGCTAAAAAAACAGCCACATCTGGTGGAATGAGCAATGTCTCTAAAAGGCAAAGCTTTTTTTCTAAGAAAAAAGGCCTGGGAAATGGTTGCCTTGATCCAAGAGGCCACTGTCGCCCTAGGGGTCCCTTATGAAAAAAAGGGAAGCCCTGGGCCGGTCATGCTGCTCCTGCAGTCTAATGCCAAAGATCCTTATCCAAGATGGCGGCCCCATAATATAACTCTAAGGTCCCATATAAAAAAACCCTTTTCCCAGTCAGAAGGACAAGGGAGACAGAGAAATTCAACTAAATAGGCAAAGGTGTTAAAAATAAAAAATATTATTTACGTAGAATGATAGATATAAATAGATAGATAGATACATAGATAGATAGATAGATGACAGACAAACAGACAGGACATACTCACAGGACCTGTGAACACTGTAGCTCTGACTTGTCTTCTGTCTTCAGGTTCCTATGAAGTAAAGAAAGGAAAATGGAGAATGGCTGCGAAAATCATAAGCCATCCCCATGCAGACCCAAGCTCCTGGTAAATGTCTGCCCCCTGTTCTACTCTGAGTATAAAAGTCATGGTTAATAAGAGCCCACCTAATGGGGGACAGGAACACCCCATATAAGAAAAATAAAAAAATCTTCAGTCCTGCTGCTTCTGCTTTGCAGAGCACTTTCAAACTAAGACTGCTATGACTGAGTGGGGGTAAAGCAGAAATTGGAGGGAATCTCCGGCTCTTAAGAGCTTTGTTTTGTAAGTGCCCTACCTCCTAGAGAAAGCTACTTTACCCCATTGTTCCTGTGCTATACAATAGATAAAAGAGAAAAGATATTCCATGTAACTATTTCTGATAATATTGTCTGCCTGGAATGTGCTAGATTATTGTGCTTATTATATTGCTTATTATATGAAAAATATAAAAGAAATCTACATTTTACTGAGTGAAATGATTCAGTCTTTCAGTTATTAATGGTGATCGCAGAAGCACGCATACACTATCTGTTTGCCACATCAGGTTTGTTCCACTCTCCTCCATTTCATACATTTGCTCTAGGGAATATGTTTGCTGCTGGGATCCTCTTCAGCTACTTCATAGAACCTAATGGTTCCACGAAACCCAGTCTGAGAACCAAATCAATGTATTGATGACCTCTTTAGCATTCAGTGGTTAAAAGTTCAATCTAAATCATGAAAATCTTGGGATTTTTTTTTATTTGGAGCAGTTGATTTGCTCGAGGATTGCACCTCTTTAGCATAAGGCCTGTAATTTCCAAACTTCCTTACCTGAATCTTTGATTCCTCTTCCTTTCTCTTTGATTGATCTCCTTCTTGATTAAACAGTTGCACTTATCCCCAAATTGCACTTAAAATAAATTGCACACAGTTTAAAACAAGCATATGCTTTACAAGTCATACATCAATACCCAATTAACTTCAGTATAATGGGTCTACAAATCCAAAATCAAGCACAGTTGGAAAGATTAGACCTGTTTTTGTAACAGTTTAAGGTCTCACTTTTAACAATGATGATGGATTTTGATATATAAGGCACCAACATTATTATGTGCATGCATTCAGAGGTCATTGCACTACACAGGTAACCACTGAGAATCCCAATAATGTCTAGCAGATGTACTGAGCACATAAATAATGTCTAAAATGTAGATAGCTTTAATCAATCACTGACGTACAGTGTCCCAATCTGCATGCAGTGTCCAGCCATATCAAGCATACAGATTACTTACAGACCTAGCTGGGTTTGTCCCTGAATCAGTAAAAGGGAAGTCTAATTCAATTCCCATATCAGTTATTTGTGATCTTAGATAAGTGACTTTGCCCATATTTATAAACACAACCCCTATGGTGGATTTGATCTACTTCAGAATAACTTCAGTTTGCTTTTATAAATATGGGCCCATGTGTTTAAAGTGGAGTGGAGTAATTCTAGGGTAGACTGACTACCATAAGGGATATATAAACATTTCCCAGACTGCCACTGGTTTTAATGGAACCCCATTTAAATCAATTGGAATTTGGTACATTTTTATTTCTTCCCTGTGGAGCCATTGGTTTGCTCACAAATTGCTTGTCTTCTTTTATGGATAAGGCCCTTTGGTTTATGTATAAATCAGCCTGGAGTTAGTATGGAGTAATCCAAATGCATCATAGGGGACATATACAAATTCCTGTTAAATTAAATTGGGCTTCTATCACCTTAAATGCTAAAAAGGTCTCCAACGCATCATGAAGTAATGCACATGAGATCCCTCTGGCATTCAAGTGGTTAAAAAGATCTATTCAAGTACATGGGAATTTAGAATTGTGTCCCCTATGGTGCATTTGGTTTACTCCAGAATATATACATGAGCCAAAGGGCCTTATCCATAAAGAAGACAAGCAATTTGTGAGCAAACCAATGGCTCCACAGGGAAGAAATAAAAATGTACCAAATTCCCACTGACTTAAATGGGGCTCCATTAAAACCAATGGCAGTCTGGGAAATGTTTATGGTGCAGTCAGTCTACCCTAGAATTA
Source organism: Rhinophrynus dorsalis (assembly GCA_037306005.1). NCBI lineage: Eukaryota > Metazoa > Chordata > Amphibia > Anura > Rhinophrynidae > Rhinophrynus > Rhinophrynus dorsalis. The sequence continues at coordinate 337,707,981 of CM074718.1, forward strand.
CTCCACTCCACTTTTAAACATATGGGCCCATATTTAGAAAAGCAAACTGAAGTTATTCAGGAGTAAACCAACTGCACCATAGGAGACAAACTAAAGTATTTATTAATGTATTAAGTTTTCGCCAACTTTAGAGATCTTAGTGCAAGAAAACTGAGCAAAAAATGGAGAAAGAAATATGAGCATAAAATGGAACACAAAATGGTGCAAAAACAGGGCTCCAAGTCCTATATTACAAAGCTAAAGATTCTTCTGACTTAAGGTCCTAATGTATTGGCTCCATAGAGTAAAAAAATTGTTAAACTATTTGTAAGATTGTTGCTGGTAGTTATAATAGTATTAATGACAGTTTAGAAGAACATAACACCATATAGTACCTTTTTTTTTATAAAATAGTGTATGGAAGTTTGTAAAAAGTGGCAAAGCAGAGAATTTATAAAGAAATGTCACTATTTGCAACAATTTAGTGACAGAATTTTCACCAAACATTTAAAGCCATGTCTGATCTGGTTTTATGGTCACCACATTTATAAAAGTACTTAGAATTCTTTATGAATACCAATACTCATAATAAGGAATAAGGACATTTTAAGGATCTCCCCCAGTCAGACTTCCGCGTCAGGGGACATGACTGAAGAAGCCGCAAGCAGACTGCAATTATAAGTTAAATCAAAGGAAAGTAAAGGAAAAAAACGTGTTTTGCAGCGATAAAACGCTGCTTCTTCAGTAATGTAGGCTATAAAAGCAGAGTTTTATCGCTGTGAACGCGTTTTTTTAGTGGGTTGTTTTATTGAACAGGTGGCCTTTAATATGGTCTTTTTAAACTTGTAATAAGTTGATGTCAAATAAATTGTTATTTTGTCATATATATTTGCTGGAGCGGCTGCAAATTTTTTAAAAAGCAAATATTGTTTGTGTACACCATTGGAGTTGGACAAGAGACTCCCTGGAGTGTTAAGATTGAGTGTATACCAAGCAAGGGCGGTAAGATACCCCTGCTTCCTGTAATTGCTGTTCTTATACATATGTGTTTGTATAGCCATATCTAAATGTGAGTGTGATAGTTTTTGTATATATTATTCATTGTATGTTGGATTTAAGCACTATTGGCTTCCCATGTTTGTTTTGTTTTTTTGGGTCAATGTGGGAAATGTGCTTTCAGAGTGTAAAATGTAACTTTTATTAGTGGAAAATGTATTTTAAGATCATATAAAAACACTCAACATGTGACATAGGAAGATCTCAGAGCAAAACACATACCCAGGCACTGAAATTTTTGAGATCCTAAAAAAGATGTATATGGTAAAAATAACTCCGACTCCAAAACAGTAATAATTATATAAACATGGTGTTGGAGTATTGAGTCATATACATCTATCATATTAAGTCATAATATATAGTGAATTGGTAAACGCTGGCGGTATAAGGACTTGTCGGCCAATGTCTCCATACATGCAAACTGTCACTGACAGTATAAGGAATTGCCAAGCTGATATCAGCAACCCTACACATTAATCAGCATCCCTATCTGCATTCGCAATGGGACTAACTGTTTAAATGATCAGTGTCTGCAGATCAGTATTGGCCATTGTTTATATACACATACATTGTTAAGCTGTTATATGTACAGTCAATATTTCCTGCTCAGTATCTAATCATATTCTATATATCCTGTTGTATAATCCATCATCACTGGGTAGTCCAGATATTTCCCAGTGTCCATCCATAGCTGATGATTTTTGATAAAGTGACTGAGATGTTCTAACCTATCTTTGAATGAACACATACATGAATGTGTGTGGCTGTTACATCACCGCTGGCTCTAATGAGAAACATATGTCACGTATGTAAGGCTCACATAACGTGAACTTCTAATACTCAAACTCTGATCACTGATCTCTTATCTTATTTATTTAATTTTCCAGATGGATACTTGCCTCTTCTTTTCTCATGTATATCTATATTACTTCTTAACTAGCTGTCTGTTTTTTGTCTATGTGCGGTTATTACCAACGCCGATGTAAACGACAAGAATAACACATTTATTATCTGGGGTCATGGATCTTCATATCTTTTTATACATTAACAGCTGTTGACAAGATTGTGTAAGTTACTGTTAGTTGCTTTATGGGTCATCTTAATTGGCTGTCTGGTTTTAGTTTGCAAGCGGACACTATTAAAGCTGAGAATATACAGAGAGATAGTAATATATGATACACATTTCACAGTGACTATAGACACTGATACTCTTTAACATATTGACAGCTATTGGTGGGAATAGCCTACTGTTTGTGGGTCATTTATGTATTTATTTATTTTTTTATAAAATTTGCTTTATTGACATCTGTTAAAACTGCATATTATCCATTTTCTTTTGCAACTTATTAAGGAGATGTGTACTATGCTTATGTGCTTTGATAATAGGGTTGAATGAGGGCTGCTGTTCTTGGTGCTGAAGTCCATCTGCATCCTCTCTGCTCCCTCCCTCCCCAGCACTTCAACTGGATGATATGCTAATGATCAGTCTCTCCCCCTCCCCATGCATTCCTAATTCTTAGTCCATATGGCCATGTGTGTGTCTACATCACCAAGGCTATGTGCTCACCATACATCGACAGACACACATCTCCATAACATTGCCCCTTAATGCATTTTCCCCCTTGAGTGGTAGAGAATTCTCTAGTTAATTGCTTTGCAACATCCCGGGGAAGGTTCTAGCATTCAAGAGTTAAAAACCTCAGTAAAACATATTTGACCCTTATGTGATACTTATTTTGCTTCACATTTGTGTTTGTGGACATGGCCCACTATTCCTGGAAAAATGATGTTTATAGCACTGCGAATATTAGCAGAACTTTATTTCTAAGAATAAAGATATTATTAATCAGTGACATCCAAAAAGTATGCACCCTTATTAGAATCTATTGTATATTACCAAACACTTGAATGGATGCAGTGGAAAGGACTAGCGCTAAACTTGGCAGCATTTCAATACACTGAGAAGATCAGGGAGAAGATGCACTAAGATGTGAGAAAGCACAGATGATTTCTCCAGTGTGATAAACTCTCCTATCGCTATGTTAGTCTATGTAGCCTACATCTCTCAAAGTGAACTGATAATAGTGCAGTGGTTCTCAAACATTTTCACTTGGTTCTTGCAAAACCCTTTTGGCCCCATCCTTTTTTATTGGAAAGGCAAAGATAGCAGCACATGGGTGGGAAGAATGCCAACCAGAGGTGGAAACTGACAGAGTGGCGATCACCCAACACACGCTGACAGACTGCGTCAGCTCCACAGAGCCTATGGGATAAATATCAAGTATGATTACAGTAACAGTACAGCTGTACCATAATCTTCTGTGCATTGTTATGCTGTTTCACCTGCATCAAACATTCTGATTTTCAGAGCATAACTGTGTAAGGGCATTCATATATACCATATGTGGATTTGCAGATATTACAGTTGGATGACATCCACTCTTATGTATGTAGGAGCCAAATGTGTTCTGATAATTGGCCAAACAGGTGTATAATTATCCCATAGTAGAACTTCTAGTCTACTTATTACTAACTCGAATTACTTTTGTCTGTTTATTAATAGACTGTGTTGCATTTTAGATTGGAACTTATTTTTCTGCATATTTATCAGACTATTTATTAGAAAATGTATTGGTACTGCAACAGCTGTTTCAGTGGGCACAAAATTTTCACCTTTCACTGCCAAATCCCTATGTCACTGAAACAAGGAGTGATACTGTTTGTGGTGCTGAAGTCTGAGAGGCTCCTCTGAGCTCTGAGTGTTGGAGCAGAGAGGATGCAGTCAGGCTTCAGGATTGTCGTAATGCTGGCATTGTGGTAGATACTAGATAATGATGAGCTTAATGTTTTTGAAAAATTTTGACTTTGTATAAAATGGCCTGTTTTGCAAGATCCAAATCGTGTCTTGCAAAACAGCAGTTTAATTTTAAGAAGAAAAAAACAAGTTCACTTACCCTTTGGACATCACTCACAGCATGTTCCTGTCCATGACAGTTGTCTGACTAAGGTAAGATACTTCTTCACACAAGTTATGTCTTTCCCTCTCCTTCTCCCTCCTGCTTTCCTGGAAGATTGTCTCTGGTCAAACATTACGCTTGGTCGCAGATCAAGGTGAAAAAGAGGAGAGCCTTCAACCAACCTTTCAGAATTTAGTGAGAGATCAGATGAGAGACTTGGTAAGTATGATGTTTTGAACTTCTCAAGGTGCATTGCTGTGCTCAATCTGATATGAACTTTAGACTTTACCATTTTAAAGGGGTTGGGTTTACTGTTATTTAAAAGGAACAATAACTATAAACCCCACTAAGTTAGGTTCCTCATGTCCAACAACAAGAGATTCCAATCAAGACAGATTAAGTACTAAATCCACTACGGCATTCAATTTTCAAATATACATAGTTCCCATTAAAACATTGTATATGACTTGCTAGTAAAACAAAGTCTCAGAATAAAAAAGAAAAAAATCACATTCGATTGATCTCTCAGTGAAGTTGAGTTGTTCAATACAGGATGTATGCAAAATCTCTTTTCAATGACAGGCTTACGCTGCTGATTAATGTTCTGGTTGCTTAATTGATCTAGGTCATGTTGGGACACAATGAACAGGATTAACCCAATAAGTATTAAACTGCTTGCCAAGCTCTTTAGCAGTAAAGGTTCTGGTGGGCATATTGCATATAGAGATTAGCTATTTTAGAGATAGTCAGCTGTTGGTCCTCCAGCTTTTGAGTATAACTCACATCATCACCACTCAGACTTTGGTACCCAACATTTAAAGATCCAGCAAATAATACCCTTGAGTTGTTTCATGTTAAATGAACAGTTCGCTTTTTAATGAAATTCTATATATGTTATTGGGCTTTTATTGCTGAAAATACCAATATTAAAAGTTGGTTTATACAAAAGTTATAACCGTTCAAACTGTCAGGATTGATAAAGCTATTACTATCAAATTGTATAGAGAGCTGCTGTCAGAGATTCTCTCTCCCACAGAATCCAATAGAATAACTGTTGGAAAACCAGGTGAACTGTAGCTGAACTTTCTGGACACCAGAGGACGTTGTTCATGAAGAAAGAAACCAGTTTAAACTGTAATAACTTTAGAAAAAGGCATTACCCAGCAGTGAGAGTACCTGTGTTTTACTGCAGGAAAATCCCTACAAAATGTTTTATTTTTTTTAAAAAATAAATGTTTACTAGTCCTTTAAGTCCAAATTTCGAAAGTCCTGAAACCTGTTTGTCTGAACCACATATACACACTTTTCCCCAGAACCAGTAAATTGAATGCTTTGTTTGGAGTTGATTTGACACAAAATTTGCAGACAATTCAGTGAATCAACTTGTTAAGTGTACAGTGGTGGATTAGCTCCTCTCTACTGGCATCATCCAAAACTAAAAGAACATTCCTATCAAGTGAAATAAATATATAAACAAACAGCTACACAGTTGGCCATGTGTATAAAAAAACAGTAGAGCAATTCTAAGGCAAACTGTACCACTGAGAATAAATAAAAATACAATTGAATTAAACTAACCAAGAAAGGTTTCCATTATTGCAAATCTTCTCTGCTATTCAAGACTATAATTAGGGCTATGGCTGTATGTTCAAAAGAAAAGTGGGAGAGTTCTTGGGCAAAACATTTGCGCTATAGGGAGAAAATAAAAATTCTCATTTATTTAAATGGGAGATTTTAACCCCTTGAATACTAGAGGCCTCCAACGCTATTTTACTTCTCCCCTCTAGTACAAATGGCTTGACCCAGAAGTCCTCCACTTTTCTCTTGGACAAACAGACAGAAAAAATAGTTATATGTAAATCAATGGGAATGCTTATTCATTCCCTATGGTGCATTTGATATACCCCCGAATTAATCCACTTTTGTTTTTATCCATATGTCCCTATTATGCTACCTAAAATAGCGATTTTAAGTGGCATCACATCTCACTGGAGAAAGAAAATGTGTTAGACCTGAATTCATTTAAATGGCTTGCCATACACATAGACAGTTGCAGCCACATGCCAACAAAAAAGTTTGAGCAGTGGAATACTATAAATAATGGTGCAGTGATAGTGTATGTGATGAACCTTATGTACAATTGTGGACTCGATCCAGAGCTTTGTTTTTGGCAACGGGACAAGGAGGGGGATTATGTATATAAAAAAAGAAAAACAAAATGCACTACTGCATATAATTAGTTGATATGGAAGGAAAATAGCAATTAAGTTGATTCCATTTTTGTGCAGTATCGGGTAGTGATCTTGCACCAATTATGACATAAACTCCCATTTTTTTGTGATTATGCAGCACCCATTAACCTGTTTTCGGTTGTGCAGACAAGCAGGTTAACCCCTTGGATGCTGGTGGTCACTAATGCTTTGCAAGGCGTTAGAGATCTCTGTAGCATCCAAGGGGTTAAAGATAGCAATTCTGTGGCAGGGAGACAGCGCTGTGTGGGCTTCATCATGACATCAACTGCTAAGTGATTGCTTATGCCTAGATCCCCAATCGGACTGGCTTGCAGCAGGGATGGTGTGCTAGGCACTGGTGGCTTCCTTGGACTCTGCAGATTGCATTTGGGTCCCCCTCCAGCACGAATCCCTCCTCCTTCTTCTCTCTCACATCAATATTTAATCCCCTTCTCCACAGAGCAGTGAGATAATGCAATGTGCAGAGGCGGCTGGAAGGTGCAGTGACGGGAGGTGCTGAGCTGGGAACAAGCCGCCCGTATACTCGGTGTATGCAGCCCCCCGTCTCTCCTGTGTGAAGCATGTCCTCCCCAGTCCCCGGGGCCGCCTCCTCCTGCCTCGGAAGGGCAGCAGGGGAGGAGGACACAGGAGGATGAGGAAAGAGAGCCGACCGGAGCAGAGGAGGAGGAGGAGGCGAAGAAGAAAAAGGAGGAGAAGACAGGAGAGGAAGGCGGGAGGAGAGGCCGGCGCGGAGGATGAAGTGGGGGGTCCGGGGAGCCTGCGCCGCGCTCTCCAGCTGCCTCCTGCTCGCCTGTGCACTGAGCGCGGCCGCGGTGGGCCTCAAGTGCTTCTCACTGGGCTCTGAGTTGAAGGGGGAGCCGTTCCGCCTGGGCACGGCCGCTGGTGCCTTCTACTCGGGGCTGCTGCTCTCCGCTGGCCTCTCCCTCTTAGGCTCCGCGCTACTCTGCTGCCGGGACGACGGAGAGGGCCGGCCGGCCAGCCAGAACTTTCTCCTCCTTGGGGTGTTGGTCTTTATGCTGGGGGTACTGAGCGCCTTTGCTGGAGCAGTGATAGATGGGGACACCGTGTCACTGGTGGAGAGAAAGTACTCGCACTATTGCCTGCAGCCGCCACCACCCGGGGAGGGTGGGAGCGGCACCACCACCAAGTGCCAGAAGCTGAAGGATTACCAGAGGGGCTTGGTGATCTCCACCATTTTTAACTCATTGGAGTGCCTACTGGGGCTGATCAACCTGCTGCTGGTGAAGAACTACAAGTCGTCCCAGCAGCGCAGGAGGAGGCGAAGGAGGAGATGCGCAGGGAGGCGTTTCCAAAGGCACAGCCAGGGATCCATTTTCTCTAACGAGGAGCGCGACTACTCCCCCGGGGATTTCCCTTTCCAGACCGTCTCCTATATCAACGTGGGTGTCTTTCACCTGTTTGATGAGGCCGGAGTGGAAGTGCACTGTGGGGGGCACCCCTCCATAGAGCTGCCTGGGTACTCCCCAATGGATCCCGACTTAAACCCGTCTTACCCTTACTGCTATCCTCTCCCTAATGAACAACCCCCACCATACGATGAGATTTACCCTGCTACTGAGATCTGCAGCAGCAGCACGACCACCACATAGCAGGATGGGGGAAGATCCCCAACACCTGCAGACTCGTGCAAGGACACCCCCTGATCTATGATATTATGCACTGACAATCATAATACCTGGGAATAGAACAAGACCACAAAATTACTATTGGAACATTGTAAACTAAATGGATGTGTTCAGACTAACGCAAATGGTGTTGCACAATGTTCATGACCAATGTATGTCCTGGGGTGAAAGGTCAAATATGTTGCTTGGTGTATGTGTGTGTGTGTGTGTGATACCAACAGATGCACTGTAATCACTTGCCTTTCATTTTGACCAGGGCTTTTTTGTGGGGATGCTTTCTAGTATGTTAAGTCTTCAAAATCATCATGCAAGTATTGGACCATAGTGGAATATGTATTAAGATAAGAGTGGTGGAATTATTGGGCAAACCAACTGCTCTATAAGGACAAATAAAAAAACCTAACATTGATTTAAATGTGTCTTTTAACCCACTGTATTCTAAGTGGGTCTCCATGCATTGTCACACAATGTGTTGGAGAACTCTTGCCTTCAAAGCAATATGTTGGATACCTCTCTAGCATTCATGGGGTTAGTGGGAATTTCAATTTTATTTTCTCCATGGTGCAGTTGGATCTCCAAGAATTACCCCCTCCTTTGTCCATATTCCCAACACTTTCTCAAAATATATATAGTACCTCTTTTATTCCCCCCCACCAAAAAAGCCCAGAATTAAATAAATTTAACATTTTTGAAGCCAGTGACAAAGAGTAAGACTTTATCAGTGTTACCTCCTTTTCACGTTTATTTTATCATGCCAGTGTAAATCTAAATTTTGGTATTCGTCATTATTGCCATGGTTACAGTGTCTAGCTACAAAATGATTATGTCAGTAGAAATAGGCTTTTTTTATTTTATTTCATGTCTGATGAGATTACTCATCTTTATCATATCTCCAAGATTTTATCGGTAAATGCTTCTTGTAATGTCAAAACTCCTACAATTTTTTTTCTTATTAATGAATCATGCAGTAATGGTTTTCTAGTTTAAGAAAGCAAGGAGACTGTAACACATGAGATTTGATATGAAAAGAATGAAAACATTGCACAAAGCACCACTGACTCTGAAATATTACATTTGCACCAAATGGATAAGATTTTGTCATTTTAACTCTTTGGCTGCCTGTCAGAGATTCCGAGCATAAAGCAGCAAAGTGCAGGTCCCTCTAACCCTTCAGCTAAAGAGTTAACCCTTTGGGAGCCAGAAGAGTGAACAGCTCCCTGATCTGATAAAAAAAGCACCTTCTTAAGTGGGGGGGATCTTTCGTTTACAGTTTTGGGAATTTTATATTGACAAAAAGCTTTTGTTCTTAAGATGTAAAAACTGCACTTTCAAAAGTAAACATGATAGAATATTATTTTTTGTACAATTCAGGTGTTTGCCTATTGAATACTTATTAACATAAGAGCTATTGCACAGTTAGGAAAGAAGCTCAATATAAATAAGAAAAACGCACTCCTTCCTATCTCAATGTAGTAAGATAAAATATACTGTGGAATACAGAGAAAAGGCCAGTAAATGTACTCCTTTTGTAATAAAAAATGGAGAAATTATAGTAATTTAAATAATGAAATACTGTGCTCTCTAGACACTTTGATCCATATGTGTAAAAGCAAACGAGTTATTCTGGAGTAACCTAACTGCACCATAGGGGACAAATTCCAAAATTCCCATGCAGGTGAATTGAGCTTATTAACTCTGTGAATGCCAGAGAAGTCTGCAATGCATTTCTTTGAAATGCAGGGGAGACCTCCCTATTATTCAAGGGGTTAAGGACTAATTTAATAGAGTTTTTATTTGCCCCCTGTGGTGCAGTTGGTTTTCTCCATAATAGCTATTGTTTGCTTTTATAAATATGGGCCTTTTTTGCAGAAAACAAAGGATGAGTAATTCTAGAGCAAACCAACTGTATCGTGGGGGAATATGAAAATGATCATTTATTTAAATGGGGCTTTAAACTGCTTTAATACTAGAAAGGTCTCCAAATAATTGCAAAGAAATGTTATACACCTCTAGAACCGAAAAGGTTAAAAGTCCTAATTAAATTAATAGGAATTTTCGGTATATATATTTGTATTATTTGACGCAATTGGTATGCTCCAGGATTTTTCATCTTTATATTCCAGCATAAGGCCCTTTGTTTTAAGACAGGGGTGCCAAGTTCAGTCTTCAAAAGCTACCAAGAGTGTATTATTAACCCTTTGTGCACCAGAGCGGTAGCCAGAGTATTGCAAGACATTAATCCTTTGAGTGCCGGGGGGTATCCATTGCATTACTTTGCAATGCATTGGATATCCTTCGGGCACTCAAAGGGTTAAAAATACCTCTGTCACTCAAAAGGGTTAAAGGATTTCCCTGTCTGAGCACAGGTGAGCCAATCAAAATGTATGTGTCACTGATTAACACACATGTTCTTAATCAGGTAAATCCTTAAAACCCGGCCTATTGGTGGACCTTGAGGATTGAACTTAGACAACCCTGTTTTTAGGATTTAACCCTTTGAGTGTCAGAAAGTTATCCATTGCAATGCATTGGATACCTCACTGGCATTCAAATGTTTAATACTTTCCTAGTATTTATCAGGTTTATTGTAATTTATTAAATTAACACATGTATATATTATTTATCAACTGAATGTATATTTCACGCCAATGCATGAAAACAGATTTATAGTCTGTGTATATCATGTACAAATATTACCATATGATTATTAAGTCACTACAATCATTAAATCCATGTTGCATGATTTAGTTTATTATTGCTAATTAAAATGATAACCATGCTTTTATTTGAATGTCAATAGTATTTATGCATTTACTCTGAAATGTCAGTCTTTTTTGTATCAATATGAAAGCTTCATAATTTATGTCAGTTGACTCGACCAGATCACTTTATAGTAGAGCGGGGATGGTTTGGCCAACCTCTGTCTGTTCGGCCTTTGTTGGTCTCCAATTTTCATCATCCTCAGCCAGCAGTTCTTCAGCTGAGAATGATTCGAGATATAATCCAACAACATCTTTTGGGCCATAGATTACCTATCCAGGCTGTAGAAAGATGATCATTCTTCTACACTTTGCATAGCTCCACACCATCAAGGTGATCTTAAAGGGATAGTAATGTTTCAAAAGAAATGCATCTATTCATTATAGTTTTTGGGCCATGTAAAGCGGTATTATTATTCTCTGCTATGTGTAGTTCAAGAGTAATTGTATTATAAAGTATCCCCCTCCTGCCCCTTTTCCTAGTGTAAGCCACCTCCCCACAGATCTGGAATCTGGTCGATTAACCAGACAGCTCGCAGCGAGGGACAATCTTCTGGCTGTGAGCGTAAGGAAAACCCTGTCCCTCCTTGAAGGCGGAGGGCAGGTTTTTCCTTATGCTAACAGAAGATTGTCCCTTGCTGTGATCTATCCGGACGGCCTTGCTGTGAATCTTTACATAGGTAAAAGGGGAGGGAGACACTTTATGATTCAATTACTCTGGAACTACACATCGTAGAAAATGATAATAATGATGTACATGGCCCAAAAACTATACAGAATAATCTAACCTGCATTTATTTTGAAACAATATCCCTTAAAAGAACAGAAAACTGTTTTTAATGAAAAGTGTATATAATAGGGCTTTTCCTGTTGAGTAAAATAAGAGCACTCCCACTCCTGAAAGATGCATATTCCCAGAGTTATTACAGCTTGATTTTTTTCTTTTTTTATATACAGTAATAGTGCCTTCTAATGGTCAGATTCCAATTAATTACTCTGTTGCACTTTCTGGGGGAGGTGAGTCACTGTAATGGTTCTCCATAAAATGTGATAGAAACTGCTGAGTCATGCTGTCAGTTCCTGATCATTTGAACTGTAATAATCCTTTATAATAATTTGCTAAAACGTGTGTAACGGCGCAGGCATGCACAGTAGAGACTGCACGCGACCGGCTGGCACTGTATCAGCCGCGGCGTGGGCAGTCTGTGCTGTGCATGACTGCCCCACGACCAGCTGGCAGTGGCACTGTGGCCCGTGTAACGGGCTCTTCAACTAGTATTTGAATAAAACAACTGACAGCAGTGGAAGTACCCTTGTTTTACTCATCAAGTAAAACCGTATAACATATAGGTTTTCATTAAAAAGTTTACTGCTCATTTTTGTAATTTAAATCAAGTGGGTTCATTTTGGGTCACAGTGCCAACTACTGGAGCTTAAGTCTGTCTCCCATTATATCATTAGGTATCCAGCTTGCTTGGGTTCTGTATAAAATCAAGTGTGAGATCTGCAGTGCTTAACATATTGGCGTGAATGTTTAAAACCAATTGTGTCCTAAATCAGGAGCTGGAATCATTTTTTTTTCTAGTCCTGCCTAATGCCAATTTACTAAGCTAATTAAGTTAGATATTCTCAATTTAATGCCACTTGTGCCTAGGGGAGAGCAATGAGGCAGTCTCAGGATATTTCTCTGCGTTATTATCCAGTACTTCTTGGTTAAAGGGATAGTAATGGATGAAAATAAATGCAGGTCTATTAATCCTCATATACCGTTGGCCATGTAGAGCTGTATTTCAATATTCTGCAATTTGCAGTTCAACAGTGATTCAATTATAAAGTATCGCCCTCCCGCCCTTTTTACCTCATGTATGCCGCCTCCCCTCAGATGTGGAATCCAGTCATGCAACCAGACAGCTCACAGCGAGGAACAATCTTCATTCATTAAGTATAGAGGAAAACCCTGCCCCCCCCTTGATGAAGGAGGGCAGGATTTTCCTTATGCTCACTGAAGATTGTCCCTCGATGTGCTCCATCCGACCAGCTTAGAGAGGCAGCATTATGAGATAAATGGGGCGGGAGAGGGGGATACTTTGTAATTGAATTACTGTTGAACTACAAATCGAGAGAATATTAAAATAAAGCTCTACATGGCCCACAGCATATGAGGGTTAAGTGGACCTGCATTTATTTTCAGCCATTAATATTCCTTTAACACTATGTACTAAACAAAGCACAGGAAGTGGTGGAATTTTATGCCCTTTTCCTGCTCATGCTATGGGGCTAGCTGGCAGAGTACACTGCAGTGCTCATACACTTTACTGTATAGCTGGAAGTGCAGCCATCGGAACTGGAGGATAATGCCAGCAAAAGGGATAGTAATAGTTAATAAGGTGTGTGTGTGTATATATATATGTATGTATATATATATATATATATATATATATATATATATATATATACTAGCAATGTGGGACGGCTCTGCCCGTCAGGATATATAGGGAATTAATGCACACACATGGATGCAAGACAAACACACACAGAGACACACACGCAAATGCACAAGCATGCACTGAGATGCATAAAGAGCGGCACAGTCATACACACATACATGCAATGCACAACATGCAGACACATAGAGTGTGATACAGACATGCAGCACACAGTGAGAAACACACAGGCACGCACAGAGACACACGCACAGAAGTGAGTCATAAGGGGGTGACTTATGTGACATTGTAATGAGTTTATGTTTGTACTTATGCCTCCACTGTGGCATTCATTCATATAGTTGAAATGCATGTGGTAATTGCACATACTATGGTGGAAGGTGGATCGTGCTGGCTCCCGGGGTGTGAGTGAGACTATGGTGGAAGGTGGATTGTGCTGGCTCCCGGGGTGTGAGTGAGTGTGAGTGATTGCGTGAGAGTGTGAGTGTGTGTGATTGAGTGAGAGAGAGTGAGAGTGTGTGTTATTGAGTGTGTGTGTGTGAATTATTGTGAGTGTGTATGATTGAGTGTGTGTGAGTTTTTTGGCTGATGTGTTTGTGTCTGTGGTGTAGGAGCGACTGGCAGCCATTTTGTTTTTTCAGTCACTTGGATAGGGGTGGGCAGGCTGGATAGTCGGGGCAGGCCAACTCCCTGAATGATTTAAATCACTCTCCCATTGAATCACCCAATGGGATCAATAACTCCTTACTTAAGTTATGGTAACATAGCAATATAACACACGGTGGCTCTTCAGTTGAGGCAGCGTAGCAATATGCTGAGGGAACAAATAGATAGTGGTGTTTGAGGCTTGCCCTCTGTAACATACAGCAAAGCATCTCTCTCCCTTTAAGGAGAAAGGGCGGGAATCAGGAAGTGGAGGAGTGACAGTTGAAAACAGACAGTTAGTGAGGTTGACTGAAGAGATGAAAAGAGTTAAATAAAAGAATTGCTATTAAGTTTATCCCTGAGTTTGTATTTTATGGAAACATTACCCCCTCTTACTGAAACAGTGTGTTTGTGGGGTCATGATCCTGAGTGAGAGTGTGTGTGGACCAGGAGAAGTTATTGATATCCACTACTTCAGGAGCGAGTGGCAGCTATATTTTTTTTGTCAGTTGGATAGTGGTGGGCGGGCTGGAGGGGGCAGGCCAACTCCCTGTAAGATAAACATGCCCCCATTGAATCACCCAATGGGAGCAGTAAAATCCCCATTGAATCACCCAATAGGAGTTGTGTCTCCTAATGAGATGTGTGTTTGTTTTCTGAGGAGACATAAATTATGTTCTGTGTGTGAGGTACTAACTATATATATATATATATATATATATACAATTTCTCCTATATTATAATTCGCTAAGGATGTTTGTCAGAAGCCGTCATGCGCAGTAGAGACGTTTGCGCACGCTGCAGTCATGCGCAGTACGAAGGTGCACAGAGAGGACTACGGTCTGAATTGGGAGCGCCCCTGCTCCATAACAGCCACAGCGCAGGCAGTCAGTACTGCTCATGACTGCAGCGCCACCAGTGTTGGCCCATGTACACGAGCTTTAAAACTAGTGTATATATCTATATATAAAAAACAAGGGTATTCCCACATTACCCCTAATGAAAGATGTTTTATTCAAAGATATTTCAGCTATAAATGGCAGTCTGTGGGTGCAGCAGACCATGGCCTGAAATTTTACAGTGGTACTGTTGCTATAGCAGCCTATGGAGAGTGATTCTCAACTGACTATATCTGTCCATATACTGCTGTAGGCCCAGCACTATCATACAATTTCAGGTCATGTACTGTTTGTTGCACCCACAGATTGCAAGTTTGAGCAACAGTGACTTTTGAAAAAAACATGTCTGCAGTGGGAGCGTCTTTGTTTTACTTAGCAGCGTAAGCCCTGCAATATATATATTTTTCCATATTAAGAACTAGTTGAAGAGTCCATTACACGGGCCACAGTGCCACTGCCAGCCGGTTGCGAGGCAGTCATGCGCAGTGAGACTGCCCGTGCCGTGGCTGATACAGAGCAAGACGCTCCTTCAGACCGTCCAGCTCTGTATCAGCCGCTGCGTGGGCAGTCTCTACTGCGCATGACTGCAGCACGCACAGCAGTCTCTACTGCGCATGACTGAGGCGTTACACACTTTTTAGCGAATTATTATATAGGATTACTATACCTTGAAGATGATCTGATGGAATCCTACATTAACCCCACTGTAACATCAATACTGATAAGTAAGCAAGAGAGGCTAATGTACTGAATATAACTGAAGCAATTCTGGAGCAAAGCAACTGCATCATAAGGCTCAAACAATAATATCCTAAATTCCCATCCATTTAATATGACTTTTAATCCTGGGAGGGGTGAGAAAGTGGAGATGAATCTTAGTGCATTGGCTCCATAGAATAAAATAGGAACTGGAGAAGTGATATCACTGGAGAAATCATCTCCAACCTTTAGTGCATCTTCCCCTTGAATGCTAGGCAGGTCTGCCATGTTTGCTAAGCAGTGCACTGCCGTACACAAACAATTATCACTGCTACAAATTGCTACCCGCTTTTAAACATAAGCAGTCAAACTCACAGAAGCCGAAAGGCAATTGCGGATCCGGAGCACCCTCTCCAACCTCTGGCAAAAAAGTTTCAGCAAACTTGAAGACACCGAGAAGGAGTGCTCAAATGGACCTGCTTGTAGTTCACAACCAAAGATTCACCCATTATCCATTTAAAAGAAACATTCTTTATTTGGACTCCATCTAAAAACAAGAACTTCTCATTGATGCAAGCTTTCTATAGAGATACAATCCACCTAACGCTTTTCGTATATAAACTTAATCACAGGCCTATGATTACATTTTTATAGGAAATGCGATTGGTGGATTGTATCTCTATAGAAAGCTTGGATTGATGTGACGTTCTTGTTTGTAGATGGCGTCCAAATAAAGAATGTTTCTTTTAAATCAATAATGGGTGAATCTTTGGTTGTGGACTACCAGCAGGTCCGTTTGAGCACTCCTTCTCTGTGTCTTCAAGTAAGCAATGCATTGGATGCCTTTCTAATAATCAAGTTGTTTAACCTTTTGAGTGCCAGAAGGGTGCGTAGCGCACTGCAAGACAGTAAATAGCTATGTCTAACTTCTGTATGAAGCACTAATAGGATCCTCTTCCTAGTGGTATCATTTCAAGGAACAATGACACCTCCTAATAATACCCTCCTTCCTTAAAGGGATAGTAATACTTCGTTTTATCTTTATTTTATTTTGTAGGCTTTAAAAAAAATGAAGAACGATATAAGTCTTATCTCTCAAACCTTTATGGTTTAAGAGATATTCACAAGCAAAGTATCCCCCACCCTCTTCAGCCAAATCAGAAGGGAGGTGCCCAGGTAGACTGCAGAGAGGGACAATCTTCAATTAAGATAAGGGAAAAAGCTGAAAAACTTGTCAAGGGGGGAAGGTCTTTCATTCTTTTCATACAAAGAAGATTGTCCCCTGCTGTTATCTGTCTGGTCATACAACCAGATTCACATCTGAGAAGAGATGGCTTACACTAGGTAAAAGGGGCAGGAGGGGAAACTTTGCTTGTGACTATCTCTTAAACCATAAAGGTTTGAGACATAAGACTTATATCATTCTTCATGTTTTTTTAATGTCTACAAAATAAAATAAAGTTAAAACGAAGTATTACTATCCCTTTCATCTGAGCTGAAAATTCTAATGGCCGCTATGAGTAAAATCTGTGTGTATTGCTTCCCCAAAATTAATGATTCATTTGTGCTCTGTAATATTCACAGATATGGATGAGATTCAGTACTCCAGGAACCCAAACTCCTCCCACTGAAGTTCTCCTTTCCCAAGAAAACCTTAGTAGGAGGAGCAGCAGCAAAGAATCACGTCTACCCATCCATGTACAATTAATTCGTAGCAGCCATTAGAATTTTCTGAACAGATTAAAGTAAATGGGAGTTTATTATTACTAGGTGGTAGTGTTCCTTTATGTAGTTGCATAGGTTGAAAAAAAACATAAATGTCCATCACATCTAACCCTTTAAACAATATAACCTTGTTTATCCCAATTTGATCAGAAAAGGTCAAATTCTCTGTTGAATATTTTAGTTGCATTTGCCCATTCCACCTACCTTGGCAGTAGATGCCATATTTTTACTGCTTTTAGAGTAAAGAACCCTTTCATTTTTTAAATATAATATAACCTTTCCTCCAATCACAGTGGATGATGTCTTATATTCTGCATAGCCCTGTTGAAAAATAAGGTCTCCATCTAGTTCTTTTGAAAGTCTTCCATTCCCCTTATTAATGTTGTGGCCAGTCAGAATTTTTAGCAATTACAGAATGTCTTTTTTTGCATGGATTGATACCCAAAACTGCACAGCATACTCAAGATGAGGTTTCACCAAGGATTTATGCAGAGACAAATTACTATGTATCCATTGGGTCTCTACCCCTTTTTATGAATGCTAATATCTTGCTGGCTTTTGCAACAGCTTGCTGACATTATCTACTGTTGCAGAGCTTATTGTCAACTATTACTCCCAAATCCTCTTTCTTCAAGGTTACATTTAATAACTTCCCATTTAGTATATACTATCATTCCTGGTTTTACTTATAAAAAAGAATCACCTTCATTTATTTGTGTTCAGCTGCTTCTGCCAATTGTCTGCCCACACCCACAGTATGCTCAATTCTGTATGCTAAAAGCAAAAACCTACTGTCTTTGTTGTATCAGCTCACATTATTTGGTGTTCTTGAAACACTTATGCAAAAAAGATGGAGATTCACAGGCGCCCAAGTGGTTAATACTAAAATTATGTCTAAACTGAAACCTCAGTCAGGAAACATGCTCAACAGACCAGCTGCTACCAACACCTGACTGGTGTGTACACAATCAATTGAAAAGGCAACAAATGTACAGGGGGGAGCGCTAACTGAAATTATGATGGCCCTAATATTAATATCTCCTATTCAATCTAGAATGACCATACAGTAGCTATAGAAATATATAAAATATTTATTTGAACCTATACCAATCATATATATTACCAATACATCATAATTGTACATATAAATGTATCAAAAATAAATAAAAAATAAATTGATTATAGATACATTTATATGTACAATTATGATGTATTGGTAGTATATATATGACTAGTTGAACAGCCCGTTACACGGGCCACAGTGCCACTGCCACCCGGTCGCGGGGCAGTCACACGCAGTGGAGACTGCCCACGGAGCGGCCAGCTCTGTATCAGCCGCGGCGTGGGCAATCTCTACTGCGCATGACTGCAGCACGCGCAGCAGTGTGTACTGCTCATGTCGCGGCATTACACACGATTTAGCAAATTATTATATAGGATTGATATAGGTTCAAATAAATATTTTATATATTTCTATAGCTACTGTATGGTCATTATAGATTGAATAGGAGATATTAATATTAGGGCTATCATAATTTTAGTTAGTTCTCCCCCTGTACATTTGTTCTTGAAACACTGCTTTCAATGTCCGCTTTAACGAGAGAAGTATTGCAAAAGAGAGCAAGGACATTCCTAACCATTTCTAAAAGTATATAAATAACACACATATTAAGGTTGGTCCACTCAGAGATGAGGCAGGTGAATTGATTAGTGAGGATAAGGCTATGGCTGACACTTTAAAGGGGATCTCTCACTCCTATAAAAGTTAGGCTTATTAGATACAGTATATGGCGATAGCAATGAAAATGTTATTTATTTATTTATTTATTTTTTAATGCTATTTGGACTAAAATTATCGATTACATAGTGCCCTGTACCCTACTTCCACATACACTGATCTTGCCACAGCCTGCCGCACTGCATCTGCTCCTTCCCACTACCCAGCCTCCTCCAATGATGGAGGCTTTCTGTCTGTAAGCTGAAGCTCTCTCATTGGCTAGATATCGATCTCTGCCAATGAGATCGCTCCAGCTTAGAGACAGAAGCCTCCATCATCTGTGGAGGCTGGGTAGTGGGAAGGGAGCAGAGGCAGAGGGCAAAACCAGTGTATGCGGAAGCAGGGCGCAGGGCACTATGTAATCAATAATTTTAGCCCAAATAGCTTTTTTTGTTTTTATTTATTTTTTTTTTTTTACTAAATAACGTTTTCAGCGCTATCGTTAAATACTGTACCTAATAAGCTTAACTTTTATAGGGGTGAGAGATCCCCTTTAAACACATTATTTACTTCTGTGTATGCAACGGAAGCAACAGTGGTAGGCTATGGGCAAACAGACAAAACCACAGAAATTCCTCCATCATGTACATGGCTTACTGAGGACAAAGTCTGAAAGAGCCTGGAAAAGGTTATGTTGAATAGTGCACCCTGACCTGATGGTATACACTCAAGGGTACTTAAAGGGATAGTAATACTTAAAATCTAAAAAAAAATATGTTGTAGGGTTTATCCCCCTGAGTAAAACAAGAGTACTCCCACTGCTGAAAGGTATTTCATTCAAAAGTTATTAATTTTGAAAGTTGAGTTTTTTTAGGTGCAATATCACAGTGGCCTGAAATTGCACAGTGGCGCTGTTGCTACACCATCCTATGGAGATTTATGGTTCTGGGACCAGAGCTGTCCATAGGATCGTGTAGCAGCTGTGCCACTGTACAATTTCAGGCCACTGTGATATTGCACCTTTGTGTCCGATGACATACCCGGACTGTCACACTGGTCCAGCACTTAAGGACCAGTGCCGGTCCTGGTATGTCATGTATTTTTACTCAATGCGCTCCTGCAGAAGCACGGTGAGTAATACCAGGGACTGAAGTTGATCTCTCCAAGACCGGAATGACAAACTTCCCTATCTGGTCCTTAAAGGACCACACATCCCGGTACTGCTGGTCCTTAAGGGGTTAAGGACCATGTGATTGCAGGGACCATTACACAGTTTTTGCAATAAGGACAAGTGACAGTCCTGGCACATCACATTCTTTTTACTGACAGCGCTCCTGAGAGAGATGTGTATAGTAAATGAACATGACATAGGGTTATGTTTAACTGTCTGCTCATGCACTCCGTTAACAGCTGTTATTGATACAGTAAAATTATCAAATCTGGCTCTGCACTGTAAGACTGAAACATTGTATCAGCATTGTGCTTTGCGATAAAATGTATCATTTCTTCCTTTGCTATGAAAGCCATAAGTGATATTATACTCTATACATCAGTAATGCTGTAAAGTGTATGGCAGATAGACCTGAAGGCTTTGACCCGTGGGCTGTATTTTGCTCACCTTTTCTTGCTTATCTGTTTTAATTTGTAGAGCAATCTTAAAGTTGGTACTTAATAAAAAAATTCTAAGTAAATATCCAATGCATATCCATTTTCCATACAAAGCAAGCTTATTTGTTTGACCTAATCCCTCAAGAAACAATGTTGTCTTCCACATATAATCTTGTTGTTTAACACATATTATATTGCCCTTTTTAGTATCTCTTCAAGCAGTTTACAGTACATAAATGCCAATCTTACTGGTCTGTAATTTCCAAGAGAAGTTATTGTTCCCTTTTTGAATATAGGCCCCACATATGCCTTTCTCCAGTCTTGATTCACTATGTCTGAGAATACATTACATCTGCGTATACAGCATAAGAGAAGAGATACATAAGTAATGTAAGGCTCTAAGTAATTAGGTTAAACAATATAATTATTCTTTTAGATATATTTCCCCATTAATCATCGTATAGCGAGTATTTGTGCAGTTTACACACTCTGGGAAAAAACACGGCATACATTTTTGCATCTAATCTACAAATTCAGCTGTGGAGAGAAATTACATTCCCCACTGATTTATATGAATGCTAGAGAGGTCTCCAACTTGATACCCTAGCATTAAATGGGTTAACCCTTTCAATGCCCGAGAAGTCTGCAACATAGTGTGAAGCTCATTAAGATCAATGGAAAACCTTTTTTCTCCTGTGGTGCATTTGCCTGCTCCAGAATTGTTCCAGTTCATTTTAGTGAATGTCAATGTCAAATTTAACCCTTTGAATGCAAGAGGGGTACACAACACATTGAGAAGCAATGTGTTGCACACCCCCTCTGACACTCAAAAGGGTTAATGATTTTTGATACTGCCCCCACCCTTAACCCTTTGAATACCAAAGGGATGTGCAGCGTATTGCTTTTCAGTGCATTTCTCACCCCTCTGCCACTCAAAGGGTTAAAGTCCAGAGGGCTGAATATTTGTCTGGTTCTTAAGGGGTTAAAAGAGGACTAAAACTTTCAGAAAAGGTTTTCCAACATGAAGGGAGCCACCAGCTTTTTTACTCGGACATACTCTTTGCTGTCGAAACAAACAGAATGCTTTGACATTGTTCTTTTCTTCATACTACTGATTCTCCTTGGGGAGATGCTATGCATCATGGCATTTTTCAGTGCACAGCTGGCAGTGAGGACAGGAGGTGCGGTTCATTATAGTTGGGCAACCTAAGTCCATTTTTTAGACAGCTCCCATTGTGATGAGGTTTGTAGATCTAAACAGCTGGGGGCCATCAGGTTGCCCATTCCTCTGCTACACTGTGGATCCTGTCACAGAATGCTGATGGTCCGTCAAATGCAGGCCTATTCTTAGGTATTAATCTAAAACAGATGTAGACTACAGTTTGCTCTTCAGCTGTTGGATACTACAACTTCCATCATCCCCAGCAAAAGACTGGTGGAGGATGATGGGAGTTGTAGTCCTCATGAGCTGGAGAGACAAAGTTGTCTGTCTACCCCTTATCCAAATGTTTCCCTAAGGTAGGTTCTTTGTTTTAATATAGAATTTTTTTTGTCTTAAAGGGGAAACTTAATTAAGAAACTAATGTTGTTCTGAGCCCTAATACAATATCTATAATCAAATTAAGTTATTTAGTCAGTTTTGTCATGAATTTCTATCTTTTTATTCATTTTTCTTTGTATAATTTTATTCTCCCTCTCTGCACTGCTGCAAAGTCTACTGTAGAAAGTGTCATTTTCTAATAAACTATATAAATAGGTGTAGGTAGGATTACAGTGGATCTATCTCCTTAATTCAAGTTACTATATAAGTAGGTGTAGGTGGGATTAACACAGAAACAGAGACAGCTTGGAAGGGTAGTGAGTAACAGAGAAGGAAAGGTGGTTACTTTTACGGCCGTTAGATTTTTCAGCATCTGCACGGTGTTAGACGGCCAATGGCTGGAGGAGGAGACACAAAAAGCAATTTGCATATTTGAATAAAAGCCTAAGTCCCACAGATCATAGGCTTTTACTCAAAAACTACAAAACACAGAAAAAAAATTATTAGTATAGTTGTTTCAATATGTTTATTAAAATAAATGTATATACAGACAAATCTGTGATCACGGCGATCCGTGTGCTCATCAATCCACCGTAACCAACCTCTTAAGAACAGTCAATAGGATCACTACAATTCCTAGCTCATATAGTGCACTGAACGAAAAAACTACATCAACCCAAAACAATAGGAGAGCGCTCCAATTGACTGTATACCAAATACTATTTATTTAAAAATATGTATAAAAACACATATAACAACACAACTCAAACATAAAACAATAGCAGTAAAACTAATACTGGAATATAGCACTAATATATTGTCTATTGCTCCGGAGCTGTTAAACGTTGGTGCACTTCAAATTCGAGATAATGATTTCTGCCTTCTGTATCTCTAAGAACAACATTCTGGGGATACTGCCAATTGCAACTCTGCAATTTCTAGAAGTATAATGTTATATGATGTCTTGGATACAATGTACAAAGTTCAAAGCAGCAACGGAGAGTGTCATATATAATATCTTCGATACAATGTTCAGAATTCAAAGCAACAACGGAGTATGATATACACTTGCGGGCAGCTAAACACAAAACAGTAATATTGATACTGCTAAACTCTCCCATCTTTTCTAAGTAAGGGACCACTGTCCTCAAATCGGACCGCTGGAAATGGCAACTAAAGGTGATTGTTACCTCCAGATACCGGACCTTCCGTGCAGTGTCCTCTTCTTCTATTGACCGAGGGCAGAGTAATCTATCTTGTGAGCTCCCGTCTTCCTCTTGTCACCTTCTTCACTCTCCGTATGCGCTATGCATCCGTCACTTAACAAGCTGATGAAGCGATCTAAATATCTCCTTTTATGTTCTTAATATAAAATCTTCCGTATATTACTACTTCTGAATTACAGTGACCTCATAATCAACTTTATATCCCTGTAGAAAAATATGATATATAAAATGTCATAAAACAGTTCTTTTAACCCATTGAATGCCAGATGGATAGGCAATGCATTGCCAAGCAATGCCTTGATAACACCTCTTGCACTCAAAGGGTTTATCATGCTTTTTATTAAAAATAAAAAAAAAAAGTACGTTTGGAGAGATTACATTTTTAAAATCTTATTAAAGAACAGATAACGTGAAAAAATAGGGAAAAAAAATAAAGCCTTTTTTTGGTTAGTCACTGATATTTTCACCTCTGGGTGTAGCTGCATTTTAAAGTTACAGCTGGTACTATGAGCTCCAGTGATGGTCTTATGGTCCTATTTATTGCTGTGACCAGGTAATGGCTGAGGGGATGAAAGCCCCATGTTTCATGTTAACTATTTTTGCAAGTTTGGGGGATGTTAATCTCCCTAAGAGTGATGTGCTATTGGGCTGCACAGTGATTTAATCCTTTGGGGGAAAAACCCTGCTCTGTTGGGGACTCAGCAACTCCCATGGTTGTGACATCACATCCACCTGCACATCCAATAGAAATGAGGCTATTACTGCCATCTTCAGCAGGGGACAAATTAAAAGTCTCATTGATTAAAATTGAGTTTTTAAGCCACTTAAATGTTGAGAGACCTGTCTAGAATTCACATGGTTTAACCCCTTGAGTACCAGAGTGTTGTCCAGCACATTGCTCTGTAATTATTTAGATAATCCTCTGACACTCAAAAGGTTAAAGTCCCTTTCAAATCAATTGGTCATTCTTTGCAATGCGTTCCGTACCCCTCTGGCACTCATAGGGTTCATTAACGAGCATATAACCTATGTGAAACATTCTCTTTATGCTCTTTAACCCTTTGCCCTTTAACCCTTTGCCCTTTGCAATGCGTTGTGTACCCCTTTGGCACTCAAAGGGTTAACCCTGTCGGCATCAAATGAGTAACCATTTGAGTGACAGAGAGGTATTCAACGCACTGCATTGCAATGCGTGGATACTTCTCTGGAACTGAAAGGGTTAATAGTGGAGAGGCATTGCAGGAAGCAGGTGGAGGGGAGAGAGGCATTGGAGGAAGCGGCTGGAGGTGAGCGAAGCATTGGAGGAAGCGGGTGGAGGTGAGAGAGGCATTGGAGGAAGCGGCTGGAGGTGTGCGAAGCATTGGAGGAAGCGGGGTGGTAAGCTTGTATTTGCTACCCGCTTCCTGCAAATACAAGCTTACCACCACGCTTCCTCCAATGCCTCGCTCCCCTCCACCCGCTTCCTCTAATGCTTCACTCACCTCCAGCCGCTTCCTCCAATGCCTCTCCACTATTAACCCTTTGAGTTCCACAGAGGTATCCATGCATTGCGTTGAATACCTCTCTGTCACTCAAATGGTTACTCATTTGAAGCGACAGGGTTAAAGAGCATATAACCTATGTTTCACATAGGTTATATGCTCTTTAATTAACCCTTTGAGTGCCAGTGGGGTACGCAACACATTGCAAAGCACTGCGTTCTGTACCCCTCTGGCACTCAAAGGGCTAATAAAGGCGGCAATTGTCGCCCCCATGCTAGGGGGGTGTCATGAGATGTCACGATACCCCTCTTGAGGTCTGAAGTACTTTTGTAATAAAAATTACATATACTGTATAATTTAGTAAAAGAAAATCATTGTTACACATCAATAAGACATTTAATTACATTTTCACACAAATTACATCTATAATAAAAACAAACACCTTTTTTTATACATATACAGGTTGCCTATT
This sequence comes from Rhinophrynus dorsalis, assembly GCA_037306005.1. Lineage (NCBI taxonomy): Eukaryota > Metazoa > Chordata > Amphibia > Anura > Rhinophrynidae > Rhinophrynus > Rhinophrynus dorsalis. The sequence goes on from CM074718.1 coordinate 337,733,086, forward strand.
AACCCTATGAGTACCAGAGGGGTAGCAAACACATTACAATACCTCTCTGGTATTCATAGGGTTAATCTTGCAATACAAAATATGAGGGCATGTCGAGTATAATAGGAGAAGAAAAATGTCGGATGAAAATGGTGAAAGAAAATCATGGGAGCACTGTATTCAACCTTTTCAAGGGGGTGGGGGGTGGTTAAAATGTCAGATGTACAATAGCCGTCCAATTAATATGGTGAAAGAAAGCACTGTAAGTCGGATTTGGAAGGGGAAGGGTTAATTGTCGACTATGAACAATATTTGTCGGATTAATGTGGTGGAAGAAAGCACTGCAAGTCGACTTTTAGAATGGGGGGTTAATATGTCTGGGGGGGCACTTTATGTCAGATTTCTATGCTGTATACTGTATTCTACAATGCTTTTGTTCGAACAACTATGGTTTTGAAACTGTCGTTATGGCTTCTATGCCTCAACCTCTGAGGCGCAACATTTCTGACTTAAATGTAACCACAAAACAGGCGGTAATACTGAACGTGGGTAATAGGATACTAATTGCACGTTGTTTTTAGTTGTTTCCTATGGGCTTTTTTTAGACTGGAGGTAAGTATAATTACCGCTGATTTTGCTTTCACGAGTCAGGTAATAGGATAGCAAAAATTGACTTAAAAAACAACGCCTGTTTTATTTTTAGCTCTGGTAATAGAACTGAGCCCTGTATCTCCTAAACCAGAAGAGGGCTGTTGTTGAACTACAGCTCTCTCCACAGCTAAAGAATGGTGGACTAGGGATGATGAGAGTTGTAGTCCATCAGCTGTAGGGAAGCATATTGACCGCAATGTCCTAAACAGTTGTACATAGCCCCCCAAAAATATATAAGCTGTAATTAATAAGTTCGGGCCTGATAATTAACACTCTGTGTGCCAGAGGGGTGTGCAACACAGTGCTTTGCAATGCACTGTGTACCCTCTGGCAATCAAGGGGTTAATGACAAAGCGTGTCACGTCTGGGGCAAACCAAGCATACTCTAGTGACAAATAAAAATGCCCTTTGATTTTATTTGGGCTTTTAACCCACTGAATGCTAGAGATGTTGTGAAAAAATGCATTGACAACCTCTTGAGCATTCAAATGGTTAAAAGTCCCATTTAAAGCAATAGGAGTATAGGGAATTCTTGTCACCTACAGTGTAGATGGTTTGCACCCGGATCGTTCTACTTTACCATAATAAAAAAAGATACATTATTATACAGGTTTTTCCTTCAGAGAAAATAATACTTTGGAGTTGAAAGTCAAATTTGTTAATGTAATAAATTCAAAGGAAATCATCCATAATAACAATATGAAGAATATAACAACAGTGTGATATATTTATTATGTCAATAAATCTCAGGAAAACAGGAACCATCAGCTTAGCTTGCTTTTCACAAACACACACATGCATTTAGCTTTTTTGTATTGTTCTGGCCTACAGTAGCCCTGTTATTGTCCGTTACAGCACTTTCTGTTATGTAATTTAATAAATGGAAGTGGACTGTATTGATTCTTAAAGTTAAAGGAGAGTTCAAAACAATATCTCCTATCTTGTGATATTAGTATTGTTTTCTAACCTGAAGTAATGTTGACTTCCCTTTATAAACACTATTAAACCAGACTATGATTGTTTTGATATTTCCACTCACTAACAGCCACGGAGGCTGATGTACTAAGAAAGTGGTGCGATTCTGGAGCAAACCAACTGCATTTTATGGTAAAAATAAATAAAAGCATCCATTAATTTATTCTTTTTTAACCCCTTAAATGTGAGAAGGTTCTTCAAAGCAATGCGTTGCAGACCTATCTCGCATTAGTGGGGTTAAAAATTATTTTACATCAATAGGAATTTGCTTTATTTTTAAATAGCTCCCTAAGGGGCAGTTGTTCTAATTTCTTAGTAAATCAGTCTCATTGTCTTTGCAACAGAAGCGCACTGATAAATTTCCTCCTTATACCGCAGGACATCTCCTGATGATCAGATGAAGAGTTATCAATATTGCAGAGAGCAAGAGTGTGGGGGGACCAGGGACCAGAGCTGTCCATAGGATGGTGTAGCAACAGCACCACTATACAATTTCAGGCCACTGTGATATTGCACCTAAAAAATTCAAATTTGAGCTGTAATAACTTTTGAATAAAACACCTTTCAGCAGGCGGAGTACCTTTGTTTTACTCAGGGGGATAAACCCTACAACATATTTTTTTTACATTTTAAGTATTACTATCCCTTGAAATTGCAGGACTGACCATTTCACATGATATTCTATGGGCTTTCTCGGTAGTTGATAAGCCAGTAGCATGCTCCTGAAAATACTAAACTGACAGAATTTGATGTCTCAAACAGAAAAAACGCCCCCAGTAATTCCCTGGCATGCGAATCAGCTTGAAAGCACACTGGTCTTAAAACGGGGATTGAATGTGTTATTAGACACTTCATACAACAACAATGGGATTACAAGGCTTTTTTCCTAGCCAGGTGCAAAAAAATAAATCAGATCCATGTTTTTATTTTTGTCCCTACATCTCTTATTCACACAGAATTTGTAAAAAGAGAAAGAGTTTACCAAGTTTCTTTTGTTGCTATGGAAATGGGGAAAGTCCTTGTTTTCAATCTCTCCTTTTCCTGGTGATGTCAACAACTCAAATTCAGCTGCGTTCCTATACCATGTCACTACTTACAATTTGTTTAACCCCTTACCGCCCGAGGACGTACATGTACGTCCCGAGCGGATGTCCCTTGGGGACAGAGGATGTACATGTTCGTCCCGGAAATCCGGGTCCCCTCACAGCTGCACGCCGTTCGGCCGGTCACTAAAGGGTTAAAATGAAGCAGACTTTGATGGCAAATAAAAAACATTTGGCCATGGGCGTCCGCAGCACTTTTTCAACTGTGTGTGTGTGTGTGTGGTGGGGTCAAGGCCATAATATGACTACCTAGGCGTTTGTGGAGGGAGGGGGGGAGTACCCCCGCCTGGACACCCATGCTTTCGGCCAATGTGGTCTTCCCATTTTTCCTACTGTAAAATCCTCATGCCTTACTTGGTCCTTGGTCTTGTCTCAAATTCCTTCACTGCATTAACCTCTACCACTTCTGCTGGTAGGTATTCCACTCATCTATCACTCTCAGTGAAGTAAAACTTTTTTATATTACATCTAAGCCTTTGTCCCTTTTGTTTTAGACTATGGCCTCTTGTCCTAATATTTCGACCCCTTTGAAAATGTCTTACTTAAGTGTATTAATCCCTCTATGTATGTGAATGTTTCTATCATATCCACACTCTCTCTTCTCTCTTCCAAGCTATACATGTTCAGATCCTTTAGTCTTTCCTGAAAACCATTCACCTTTTTAGCACCCCTTGTCTGAACTCTATTAGCCTTTCTCTGAACTGTAGTTAGGCTTTCTTTTAAAGGGATAGTAATGTTTCATAATAAAAGCAGCTCTAATTAATCATCATAGTATTTGGACTTTGGAGAATGTTATTTCAATTCTGTCAGAGTTGTAGTTCCAGAGTAATTCAATGATAAAGTATTCCCCTCCCGCCCCTTTTACTGATGTCACACTGTTCAGCCAGAGCAGAAGGGAGGTGCCCAGGTAGACTGCAGAGAGGGGCAATCTTCAATTAAGATAAGGGAAAAAGCTGAAAAACTTGTCAAGGGGGGGAGGGCTTTCATTGTTTTCATACAAAGAAAATTGTCCCCTTCTGTTATCTGTCTGGTCTTACAACCAGATTCACATCTGAGAAGAGATGGCTTACACTAGGAAAAAGGGGCGGGAGGGGATACTTTGCTTGTGAATATCTCTTAAACCATAAAGGTTTGAGACATAAGACTTATATCATTCTTCATGTTTTTTTAATGCCTACAAAATAAAATAAAGTTAAAACGAAATATTACTATCCCTTTAATCATCAATGGGAGTATTAACTTTTTAAGGACCAATGTGGAGTGGCAAACATTGAAATGTCTACCACAACCTCTGGTCTTTAAAGGGTTAAAGGAGTAAGCGAGCAGATGGTTTTTTCAGTTATGGAGAAATTCAGGAGGAGAAGGAGGATGAATATATATATATATATATATATATATATATATATATATATATATATATATATATATCCTATATAAGAATTTGCCAAAACGTGTGTAACACCACAGTCATGCGCAGTAGAGACTGCCAGTGACAAGGCTGATACAGACGGGGCTCTCAGAAAGAGCATCCCGCTCTGTATCAGCCGTGGCGTGGGCAGTCTCTACTAAACATGACTGCACCGCGACTGGCTGGCACTGTATCAGCCGTGGCGCGGGCAGTCTCTACTGTGCATGACTGCCCTGCGACCGGCTGGCACTGTATCAGCCGCGGCGTGGGCAGTCTCTACTGAGCATGACTGCCCCACAACCGGCTGGCAGTGGCACTGTGGCCCGTGTAACAGGCTCTTCAACTACTATATATATATATATATATATATATATATATATATATACAACTAAAAAAAAAAAGGTCAGCACAATGCCCATCCACTAAACAGTTTTTACTGATTTGTGGTGCCTTGATTACAGGCCAGTCTTTTTTCAGTTACTGTAATGTTCACCTTATATATCCATTTACTCAGTTGTTTTCCCAATTTAAGCCCCTTGAAAAGCAGAGGAGCATGCAGCACATTGAGAAGCAATGCACTGCACACCCCTCTGGTGTTCAAGGGGTTAAGAGTTTTAGTATTTGCATGTTAAAGGTTAAGACATGGCAGGCAACAGTCACTGTTTTCAAGATATCTTTATTTCATCCCAAATAGCTAGATGAAAGTAATCAAGTCACGTGTGCTCAGGCCAATATATCCTGGAAAGCCTCACTATTATTAGTGTATGAGGTCCATAGTCATGCCTTGGAACTTTGATGGCAGTAGCCGCGGAGTGACAAGTATGGGTGGAGGTGGGTGTGTCCAAATCATTCTATTCATGTAATAATGTGGGCAGGGCTTCATAGTAGTGGATAGAATTGGGATGAAGGGAGGTTGGGGTTTGTCCCAAAAATGAATGGAATAAGCATGGAGTAAATGGTATGTGTGAGATAGTGGGTGGGGTTACAATTTGCTTGTATGGTGAATCACCCTCCAGACCTGATAATTAAGCCTGAAACCTGGTGTCTTCTGGGCAGATCTGGAGAGTTTCCAGGTATGTCCTTACTTGCCTACCTTTGGACTAACCTTCTGTTGTATGCCAGGCAACAGTGGATGCGACTGAGGGTGTGATCATATGAGGAGAAGGGATGCAGCATTAGACTGGGTTGAGTAGTCACAAGAGTTTCCTGTTGGGCCCTATCCCACCTAATTTCATTCCTCCACCAAACTGTTGAAAGTTTATTTTACTGAACACATATAGGAAGGCACTTTAAAAATATAAAAATTGGGTCTGTTAGGTGCCCACCCAAGTGAACATCAGGTCCTGTCAAAATCGATTGTGGCTACTCTATCGATTGGGTGCCTTGCTTGGTCACACTGGAAATGTAAAATCAGACTTGAAAGAACCAGCAATGATACTATTTAGTTATATATTGTCTATAATCATGTACATGTAAGTGGAGGTCAACCTTTGGCTTTTCAGTTGTCGGGAACTAAAACTCTCATAATCTCCAACCAGTCAGCGGCTATAGTTCCAAACAGCTGATTAGACAAAGGTTGCCTTCCCCCATATGATACACGAATCATTTAAAAACATTGTGCTGTGGTGGAACCCTTTAGATTCAAATGACAGTCATGTGGAACCCTTAAACCCACTTTTATCACAGGTGACATTAGCACAATGACATCAAACCAGGAAAAAAGTTGTGAATCATATCTATGGCGCATTTCACACAAACAACATTCGCTGTAATTGTCTCAGAGAAACAGAAAGGGAAAAGGGAGAAGCACTCTCTAAGTATAATACATTAAAACACAGAAATGTATTGATAGGCAGAGACAGATGTGGTATTAATAGTAAAGAAAGAATATGTACAATAGAAGTCATATTAATAGACATAACATGATGATTAAAAAGAAAACTATATACAATATATACTGTATTTAAAAAACACACAAATTGTCAGTGTGAAAGAATTTTTAAGCAGGATAACCTAGGGATGTCCAAACTAAGACTCCATTGCAATTTGTGGACCACAAGAACGGCTTATTATAGTAACTAATAAAAATGTGACCGGCTATAAAACTTAATAATCTTCTGATTATTAATATCTGATCTTTAGTAACAAGGCAGACTGGATTGAATATAATAGTATAACCGCTTATTTTCTACATGACCAACTTTATTTAGTCATGGGACCTTATCTAAAAGAGAAGCAATGTGTTGGTAACCTCTCTAGTATTCAAATGATTAAAAAGGCCCCATTAAATCAATCCAAATATTTATTTACTAGCTGAAGAGCTCGTGTACACAGGCCACAGTGCTGGCCGGTCGCGGTGCAGTCATACCCAGTAGAGGTTGTCCGCACAGCGGCTGATACAGAGCTGGACACTCCGAAGTCAGACCGCTCTGTATCAGCCTTGTCACGGGCAGTCTCTATTGCATATGACTGCAGCACGTGCAGCAGTCTCCACTGCACATGACTGCGTCATTACAAACTATTTAGCAAATTATTATATAGGATTCCTATGGTGTGGTAGGTTTGCCACATAATTGTTCTGCTTTCTCTATGAATATAACCCAGTGGTGTTCTTTAACTCCCAGTGAAAGTACCACAAAGACTGAAATATTAGAAATTGTTAACCCTTTCAGTGCCAGAGGGGTACACAATGCATTGTGTACCCCTCTGACACTCAAAGGGTTAAGTAAATCATTTCTAATATTTCCGTCTCTCTGGTACATTCACTGCCAGTTACATAAATCTCCAAAATCAAAATGAGAGGGGGTTTCCATTTGCTCTGAAATCCCACTAGACTACTTTATGGCATTTACCATTCCATCCATGTTTCCTGTAAACTATTGCTTACATTTGTTCTGTGGAGACCCTTGTACTTCTTCAAAGAATCCTGTGTTTATACACAACTGACCACTGGGTTAGTCTATCAAGGCATAAGTGACTATATTAATCTTTTTGCTTTGTAAAATAAAAAACGGTGCACAAAAAATTGCAGTCTTCAGGGAAAAAACAATTCTATACCTGGTATCGATTTTTACTTTAATATAGTCTCTAGCTTCAAATCAATATTTTTCTACCTTCATGAAAACACTTTTGTTTTCCTTTACAGCGCCTATAGACTACAGTGGTTTTCTAGAAATATAGGCTCATATTTATAAAAGTAACCTGGGGCTATTCTGGAGTGAACCAAATGCCCTGTAGGGGGCAATTAAAAATTCTTAAATTCCCATGCACTTGAATAGATTTTTTTAACCCCTTTAATGCTAGAGAAGTTTCCAGTCAGAGGCATAACTAGAAGCCACCGGGCTCTGGTGCAAGAATTGCCATGGGCCCCCACCACCACCACATTGGCCCCCTCATCCACGTTGCCCCTTCCACAATTCCCCCTTCATCTCCACATTGCCACCTCCACAATGCCCCCTTCATCTCCACGTTGCCCCTTCCACAATTCCCCCTTCATCTCCACATTGCCTCTTCCACAATGCCCCCTTCATCTCCACAATGCCCCTTCCACAATGCCCCCTTCCTCTCCACAATGCCCCTTCCACAATGCCCCCATCTCCACATTTCCCCTTCCACAATGCCCCCATCTTCACATTGCCCCTTCATCTCCACATTTCCCCTTTATCTCCACATTGACCCTACCTCCAGTCCCTGGTGGTCTAGCGGCGTGGCTTAACAGATCTGTGACTCCTTCGGCACAGATCTCTAGAGCTGAAGCTCCTGCCCGCTGCTCTAGTAATGCAGAGGCTGGGAGATGATGTAATCTCCCAGCGCTCTGTATTACTAGAGCGGTGCGCCGAATGGGAGGACTGCTGCGGGCGAGGGGGTCGCAGTGGGCGGCCGGGCCCCTGGAGTGACGGGCCCGGTCACAGGTGCGACCACTGCGACCCCTATTGTTACGCCACTGATTCCAGTGCATTGCTTCACAAAACATTGGAGACCTTTCTAGCGCCAAGGGTTAAAAGCCCAATTTATTTTAACACAAATTGCTATTTGTCCACAGTGGTGCAGTTGGTTTAGTACAGGATTACTCCAGTTTGCTTTTATTAATATGGGCCTATAGACCTTATGTATAAAAGGAAACTGGAGTAATTCAGGGGCAAATTGTCTGCAGCATAGGGGACAAACAATAATTCCCATTAACCTGAATGGGTCTTTTAACCCCTTGAATGCTACTGCATCTCAGTGGGGGAGATGTACTAAGGTGTGATAAAGAGGTAATAAAGCAGAGATCACTTCTCCAATGATATCACTTCTCCAGTTCCTATGTTATTCTATGGAACCTATGCACTAAAATCTCTCAGACTTTAGGGATATTATTGCATAGGCTGTATAGAATAACATAGGAATTGATGAAGTGATATCTCCACTTTATCACCAGAGCTGGGAACTCTCCAGATTTGCCCGAGAGACTCTGGTTTTTAACATAGTAACATAGTTGACAAGGCCGAAAAAGACATGAGTCCATCAAGTCCAGCCTATGCCATAACACCCCTGTTGATCCAGAGGAAGGCAAAATAATAAACCTTGAAGCAATTTCCAATTTAGCCCCAAGTGGGTAAAAAAACTGGCAACTGGCAGTCAGTTCCCTGGATCAACAATCTATCTACACTGAAGCCATCTGTCATAATTTTCAATATTGTTCTGTGCTAGATAGGCATCCATTGCTTTTGTGAAAGCAGTTAAAGCATTTGCAAGTACAACATCCTGAGGCAAAGAATTCCATTGCTTTACCACCTTTACTGTCAAAAATTCCTGCCTTTGTTTTAGTCGAAAGCACCTCTAGTCTTAATGGATGACTTCTCATTCTTAGCTCAGCCCTTTGCTGCTGATTATGGAGACAGAGGCTAATTTTCCAGATGTGGGAAGTTTTTAATCAAACTCTTCCCACTCCTTCCCAGTCTGTTCCACCCACTCCCCACCCATTCTCCTCATTGCCCAGCCTATTCCTCTTACTCTGGCCACATATTTTAAGATCTGCCCCCACTCGCAATTAAGCCTCACCCCTTTTTTGATGCAGATCACGTCATTTTTCTACCTCTGGCGACACCACAGGACATAGTCCATAAGAAAAAGTTCTCAGGTATGTGTATCACTGCTTTATCATACCTTATTGCATCTCCCCCAATGTGTTGGAGACCTCTCTAGCATTCAGGTTGTTAAAAGCACCATTTAAATCAATGAGAATTTTAGCAATGTTCATTTTTCCCCTACGGGGAAGCTGCTTTGCCCCAGAATTTCTCCAGTGTACTTTTATATATAAGGCTCTTTATATTTCTCTCTTTCCATAGAAAATGAGAAATTAAAATGTATGGAAGACTATTAAATGCCTAATGTTGTATTTCTAAAATTTCTAAACAGAATGTCATAGAGTCTTTTTTTTTTTTATAAAGAAAGCATCTGAACTGGGATACCAAAAGGGCCTCCTGTGGTGATCCTGTAAAAGTGCCACCCAGAATATTTGAGAGGTAAGTGTATACCTGAGTCCAGAAGGAATGTATGGCAGGGCATGACCATAAACATGCAAAAGGTCAGTGTCTACAGCTGTGCATTTAGGGCATGTAGACGTTTGTGTTATCTTTATACGTAATGATCATCTAGGGTCAATATATGCATAGTGATGAAGCAAATAAAGAGAAACATGTACATAAGCAGAAGAATTTGTTTTAAGGTGCCTATGGAAGCTGTGCAGTAGCTCATCACTAGATACTTCAGGGAAGTGCTTGGACCAACTGGAAGCACCTAGGGCAGTGGGAGCAGTTTTATCATGGAGTTCCTCCATTCCCAGTCGGTAGATTTCTGATGCTGAGCATTGAGTATTTGCAGTCGAATTAATGGTTAGGTAAAATGTTCATAGCAGGATATCTTGAAAAGTATAGTTAATGATTATAAAAGGGTATACAACATATAGGCAGTTCTCACTTATCTATCTAATGGGACAGAGTTGTGTACGGTATGACAGGTCCACTTTAAAAAATAATAACACGTATAGGCAATATGACTTCATATAATACACCCTTACAGTCAAAATGAAGGTTTACTCTCCTTTTAATTCATTAATTGTCTTGCTCTTGTTTGCACTCTCACACATTCCAGAACATTATTTTTAAGATCAGGTGCCCAAAACTTTACTGCACATAACTGGCCCTGTATAAGCATCTGATTTAACGTTTGCACAGTTTACTGCTCACCATAGATGGAACACTGCTGCACTTTCAAGGTGAGTTTCTACCAAAGATCCAGTCTATTCTTGCATCAATAGCCATTTTTATGCTTGACTGTATTTTGTCTGGGCTTTGCTCCTTCTGTTTGACACTGATCACTACTGCCAAGTATGCCATTTACTAGTACTCCAAGATTATTTTCCAAGAATGAGTCTCATACAATGTTCCCATCAAGTTACAAAGCAGCAGGCTTATTTGTACTTCACAAATTAATCATTTTACATTTTCCTACATCACATCTCATATTTCATTTGCTTGCCAGATTTAACATTTTATGTAAATCCCTTTGTAGAGAACAAACATACTGCTCTGAGTTTATTTCCTTGCATAATTTAATGACATCTGCAAATATTGAAATGTTACTTCTATGCCTATTGCTAGGTAAATTATAAACATGTTAAAAAGCAGTGACCAATACTAAATTTGGAGGTACTCCAACTAGGTTCTATTTACAATATACTGTCCACTATCCCTAGGGCCCTATTTCTTATTAGGAAGGGGAGGTAACCACCTGGTTTTTGCACCTGAGCTGTGCATGGCTGCCGGTTTCTTTGTAAGTTCACATAACCCTTTAAGGATCATTATTTATCCCCTGGATGCTTGGCAAGTCACTAATGCATTGCAAATCATTGCACTGATGACCTCTCTAGCAGCCAAGATGAATAAAGGGATAGTAATGTCCAATGATAATTTTTTATTGTATTGTAAATTAAAAAAAAATGATGTTGAGCAAATCACATCTCTCAAACCTTTACGGTTTGAGAGATATTCGCATCTGAAGTTCCCCTCATCCTTCCCTTCTCCTGACATCAGCACTCTACTGACAGCAGGAGATTCTGGTCCTGAGACCAGATGGCAGCTCTTCAGCAGAGCAGAAATAGTGATATTTGAAAATAATTACTTCACTGGAACGATCTACAAAGTGTGCCTGGTTTGCAAGCATACTTTGTAGACCGTTCCAATGAAGTAGTTCTTTTCAAATATTGCTGTTTCGGCTCTGCTGAAGAGCCTCCTTGTGTCGGCCGACACGGATCTCCTTCTGTCAGCTTTACAGCTGACATCAGGAGAAGGGGGGTGGGGGGAACTTTAGATGCGAATATCTCTCAAACCATGGGATTTGCTCCACATAATTTATATTTTTAAGATCTATAACACAACATAAAATTATTATTGGACATTAGTGTATTTTTGTGCCAGAAAATTGTGGATAAATCTAAGTGTTGAGTCATGCAAGGAGCAGGGGAGTGTCCATGGGTGCAGCTAAATGCAACTAGGGTGCCTAGCCTTTGGGTGCCTGAGATGTAACATAATAACATAATGAATCTGAAAATTGACATACGTCCATCAAGTTCAGCCTGACTAGCCATTTGGTGGGGTCCTCTTGTTCTAGGGGGGCTCACTTTGGGCTTCTTTTTGTAAGAGTTTTTCTGCATGGGCCAATGATTATAAAGAATCTGTTTTTGGTGCACAACATATCAATGGATATTAAAGGGACTATGTAAGTATTTTAGTCAACTTAATCCCTTGAATGCTAAAGATGTCTCCAACACGTTGTGATGCAATGCACTGGAGACAAGCATACAATAAACTGTGCCTCAGAAAGTTTTAAACCTGCTCTAAATCTTTTTTGGACTTTGTTCTCAGTACTCTATGTATATGATGGAGAAAATTCTTAATTCTCACTGTTTGTCCAAGGCCGTCATTGATGATTCCTTTGAGTATTTGTTAAAGGTGTCAGCCATTATCTTATCCTAACTAATGCACCTGTCTCAGTTTTAAAGGGCTCAATATCAACTTTCATCTGTTTTATTATATAGTACATATAGTTGCAGACATTTTTTAGGATTTTTCTTTCTCATTGTTGCAATTCTTTTCTCATTATGAGTTTTAGCTAACAAGCTTGCTTGTTTGTATATGCAATTCTTTTAAATTATGCATCTGACCCTTCTAACTAAAATAATGTAAAAGCTGGCTTCTTAGTTCTCATTTCCGTGTGAACTTCTTTGTTTAAGCTACAGTGGTCTTAATTTGTTGTTTTTTATAATCCAGTGATATTTATTGATGCATATATGTATCCAGAAGCATTTTGAACAAATTTCATTTTCTTCTGCATTTTGTTTTCATAACTGTTTATTGAAGGAAAATTTTCCATTTTACAAACAATAAACACAAAAGAAAAACATGAATCCAGACTGTATAAATAATACAGAGGAACAAACCTAGATTTTGCAGTACAGATATGGTCACAAGTATAAGCTAACATCCATAGAACACATCAGCGATAGTCCCATATGTAATGCTTCAAAGGTCGATGTAATTGAAGCTGACAAAGTCATCAGGTAGTGACATTGGGAGATACAATGGCAGTACAGTATAACCACTTAAACCAGAGTAGGAATGGGGAAGGAGGAGGGGGAATAAAAAAAAACTACCCCACACACAGCGCCAATTGGCATGGTGCCATCCCAAGTAAAAAGTAGAGAAAGAGTACAGCGTGTATATGTGCCTTGTTAGTGAGATGTAGCAAAACCCAATGTCCACTGTGTATGAGATTCATGCTCCAATTCCCAATGTGATAGCCAAGTAGTGTATCAAAAACAGTTCATAAAAGTCTGCCTTTGAAAGACCATCAAGGTCAAGAGAAAGAGTTCCTGGAGAGTAAAGAATTTTTTGTAAGGATGTGACTCAGCACCTTCTCCTTGAAATGGTTAAAGCAGGGCTCAAAATTTCCACTCGCCACTAACCAATGGCGAGTGAAAATTTAGCCCTGGCGAGTAGAAATTCATCCCTGGTGAGTATGCTACAGCTTGCAGTGGCGAGTAATTTTTCAGGTCTGGCTAGTAGCAAAGGACTTCAAATTTTAAGCTCTGGTTAAAGGTCAGACAGTGAGGATGTATCCTCTTCTGCATTTTTATCTATGAAGATTACATCCCATCAAATGTTTTTAATGCTGATTTTAGAATTCTAAAATTAGCCTTTTTAAAGTTGAATATTTTAGTTGTCCCATTGCTAATGAGGTTCTTATAACAAATGGCAAAGGCTGCCTATTATGGTCCTTACTGCCTAAATATTCCCTTACATGTATACTGTATACCAGTTCAGAATTATTTTAGATCATTAGGTCCAGCAATGCCTCATATCTAGGGGGGATCCCTTGCTAGTTGGAACATGTAATCCACCATTAAAGTGGAACTTTCACCTTGTATAAAGTTGCCCTCCAATACTTAAGCATTTGACGACTAGCTTCATAATGGTTCTATTAGATCTAAGAAGTACCCGAATCTAAAGTAATCCTTAATCTTCGGAGACCGGAAGCCAGGCATCAGTGCAGACATCCTGTCATAGAGATGTCTATGCTCCTGCACTGTCAGTCCTGGCCTCCTCTAGGAGGCATTGTGCTGTGCCGAAAGGCACCAGAAGGGACTGACGGTGCTGGTGCGTAGACGGCACTAACCTGGCCATCAGTCTCCGAAGATTAAAGATAACTTTAGAATCGGGTACTTCTGAGAGCTAAACTATTATGAAGCTAGTCGCCATATGATTAATTATTGGAGGGTGACTTTATACAAGGTGAAAGCTCCGCTTTAAGAACCCTTATAAAATTATTTTCATTTTTTGTTCTTGAATACTCATTTTTCAGGTCAATTTTAGGGTAGTTATCTCCCATTTGATTACATTGTCTAAATAAGAAGACACATTTGGAGCAGCACCTCTGCTTTTTCAAATTCCCCAGTATTTGGTGGCATCTTTTTATTATTTGTGCCCCTAATGTTTATGTTAACCCACAGAGCCACTACATTCTCATTGGACCAGTAAGTCTGGCCTTGCCTATCCTGCAGCCGGTTTTCTATCCAATTCCGAAGGTCATCCCCTAGGACCAATTTCCTTGTTTTATAGACCAGCCTTCTGTGCGGCACTGTATCAGAAGACCAAATTATCAAAAGACTAGATAAACAAACATACATCAACATACATCTATCATTGTTTGGTTCCTACTTTCTTCTCCAGTGAAGCACGATAGATTTATTTAGTAGGATCTAACCCTCATAAAACCATGTTGTAATATTGCCTAATTACACCTTCCATCAATTTCTCAACTAGCGTGTTTAGACTTGCAATGTCCATTCATGTCCACGCTTTTAAAGGGATAGTATTGTTTCTCAAAAACAGCAGCTCCAATTAATCTACATAGTGTTTGAGTCATATAGTGTGTTATTTCAATGCTGTCAGAGTTGTAGTTCAAGAATAATTGAATGATAAAGTATCCCCCTCCTGCCCCTTTTAAACTGCTCACCTCAGATGTGGAATCTGGTCGCTTGACCAGACAGATAACAGCAATGGACAATATTCTTACTGCGAGAACAATGAAAACCCTGCCCCCTCCCTTGTCAGGACTTTCAGCTTTTTTCCCTTATCTTAATTGAAGTTTGTCCCTCTCTGCAATCTACTTGGGAATATCCCTTCTGCTCTGGCTGAGCAGTGTTATATCAGTAAAAGGGGCAGGAAGGGGATACTTTATCATTCAATTACTCTTGAACTACAACTCTGACAGAATTTAAATAACACTCTCCAAGGCCTATATGCTATGATGATTTATTAGAGCTGCTTTTATTATGAAACATTACTATCCCTTTAAGTCCCATTTAAGTCAGTCGATATATTTTTATGAACTATAAAGAACTTCTGCAATGGACTATACCACGCAATCTGTGACATGCACAGAACTGTGTCCCAGTCTCCCTTTAAATTCTAGAGAGGTTTCAGATGCCTTGTGAAGCAAGTTAACAGGGATAGTAATACTTTATTATTACTATCCCTTATATTGTAGGTATTTGCAAAATAATTTAATAGCCCCCAGGTTCATCTCTCAAGCCTTTATGGTTTGAGAGATTACCGAAGGCAAAGTTCCCCCTCCCTCCCTCTTCTTCAGCGTATGACAGGCTTGCGGCTCTGCAGCTGAGACGAGAACCCGTTAGTGAAGAAGAATTATTTCACTGAAACGGTCTTCTACATGTGCATGGTTTGCAAGTGAAATAATTCTTTGTCACCAACGCGATCGCAGCTCTGCTGCAGAGCCGCATGATGAAAGACAGACCGGATATCCCTGCAGTCAGCACAACGCTGACTTCAGGGATAGGGAAGGGAGGAGGGAACTTTGCCTTCGGTTATCTCTCAAACCATAAAGGTTTGAGAAATGAACCTGGGGGCTATTAACTTATTTTGCAAATATCTACAATATGAGAGATAGTAATAATAAAGTATTACTATCCCTTTAACAGGGATCTGCTTATCATTCAAAGGTTTTATATCACCTTTTAAATAACTATTTGAGGAACTTTTATTTGTCCCTTTGATCCCTTTGCTCAAAGTTTTCTTATTAAATCAGCCTTATAGAGTATGAAATACTTGCAATACGTGATGTGACATGCCTCATAGAAAGACAATAGATGGCAATTTTATAGGGTCAATAATTACGTACAACATATGATTGCAAAAAAAGGTTTTCTTATATAGACACTTGATTAATTCACAAGCTGTAAGTGATAAAAACACCACTGCCTGGGGACCACAGTAGAATATTTCAGTTTAAAGTGCAACTATACCCTAATAATTAGCCCCTCTTAATTTGTTTATAAGAAGAACTAACCTAGGTAGCTGTCATTCAAATGACATTTAGTTATTTGTGCTTGCTGGTCTTGATTACATTTAGTCTCTAGCTAGTTGTTTCAGTTTCAGTATGTTTCAGTCTTATAATAACTGGAGTCCCTTACCAGTCATTCAATTCTATTGCAGCCCATGATTCCTGTGAGGAAATGTGATCTAGAGGCAGACTTCAATAAAGATCACTGTAAGCAGGAAACTGTAGGTATAATGCAAATTTTGTTTAGAGATACGCCTAACTGCAGTATAAGTAGTGCCTGCTTAGGTAAGTCAATGAATTAAACAATCAGTGACTTATTCCTAGGGCATAATTCCCCTTAAATTAAAAAAGTTTGAGCAGTAAAATTTCTCTCTAAAATAATTGTTGATACCAATTTCTTAGCATTGCATCTGCCAGTTTACTAATATACTTACACTGAAACTTGTACTCTGTAAAATACTTACTCCATGGGGAGAGCAGCTGGAAATGGATAGGACAGGGGCAGCCAACCTTGGTCCTCAAGAACTACAAGAAGTGCATGTTTTCAGGATATCCCTGGTGGAGCACAGGATTAATTAGTTGCTTGGTCACTTTAAAGGGATAGTAACACTTAATATATAGTAAGATTTATATTGTAAGGTTTATTGCCCTGAGTACAACAAAGGTACTCCCACTGCTGATAAGTGTTTTGTTAAAAAGTTATAGCAGCTAAAAGTTTATTTTTTTAGGTGCAGTATCTCAATGGCCTGAAATGTTACAGTTGTCATAAAGGACCACTATACTCTTGTTTCATGAGTCAGCAATCTCTCTGTTATTCCGTAAAACTTGTCTTTAATTCAGCTGAAATCTATCAGAAGTCTTCTTCCTCCCTGCTAATAATAAATCAGCCTTATTGCATTTCCTCTACCAATGCTTTCCCCATTGCATACCAAAGCAAACCCATTATATTAATATATAGTCCTGTTATTGATTGTGCTCTCACAGCCCATAATGATAGAGGGGTAATCATGTAAAAAAATAAATGACCGACTACTAGGATAATATGTCCATATGATTTAATATATATTGAATATGTCACTAGAAAGATAATTCTTAGCTTCAATATCTGCCACAAGCCAAGGATAGCAGTGGCATAAGTCAGCATACATATTATTTCAGACTGCAGTTTCGATAACACACAGATATTTCATGCAAAATAAAACAGAAATGTTATAAGTGAATTAAAATGTAATTTTATTTGATTATTATAGCTTAGAAATTAATAGGGGTGGGGGGTATCTATGATTCTGACTGTACAACTCATTTTCTGCTGTTAGACACTGGCATAAAGATCATGATTCTGAATAGCAGGCATATGTACAAGAGCATATGATCACTTTATTGCACACCAGTGTAAACACCCAGCCACTGTTAGATGGACCATAATACCTAATGGGCCCTATGATTTTATCCTTTTGCTTGTGTTCAAGATATAACATTTTCAATTAGTCCTGTGTCATCAGGGCCGGTGCAAGGATTTTTGTCTACACAAGAGAAGGTGCATTTTGATGCCCCCCACCAAACCCCTGCCCCCCCCCTGCCGCCAATCCCCCACCTCCTCTGGCACTGGCATTCAATGCTTCTAAGTATATAAATACATTGATATAATAATATACATATACTTTGTGGCAACTTTAGGTCAAATAAATATCTCCTGTCTCAAAGTCAGACTGTAGAAATAACCCTTTGTGTGCCAGTACATTGCCTCACAATGTGTATGTGTTGCTGCATGATACCCCTCTGGCTGGCAGTCAGGGTTAAAAAAAAATCAGCATGTTTGTATGAAACTAAATCCATCTTTGTAAAACAGAAAGGACTGATGCAATTAACCCTTGGCATGCACTGTTGCACACCAGAGAATGAAGTGATCTATGCGAGTTGATTGTAGCAAACCAAAAGAATGTGACGAGCGCACACCGAGAAAGAGCAAAATGAAGTAGTTTGCTCAAGGCATGTGTGGCCCCTCAGGTGCTGCTCAAGTCACGTTTTTCGCTCCCATGTGCCATTGCAGAGAGGAAATTTCCATATTCATATCAGTCTGGTCCCACCCACAGTCAGTCCAGCCCCAAAATGTCAGGCAAATCCTCTCCGCACGAGAGAAACAGCACAACCCCAGATGTACGTTTCGGTCTATGTGGACCTCGTCAGTGGGATGCAGCTGTTCCCCTCTAGGCACATAGAAACAAGGGCCCATGCCTGGGATACCCTTCCACTTAAGGAGACAACAAACCAAAAGAATGTGACGAGCGCACACCAAGAAAGAGCAAAATGAAGTAGTTTGCTCAAGACATGTGTGGCCCCTCAGGTGCTGCTCAAGTCACGTTTTTCACTCCCATGTGCCATTGCAGAGAGGAAATTTCCATATTCATATCAGTCTGGTCCCACCCACAGGCAGTCCAGTCCCGAAATGTCAGGCAAATCCTCTCCGCATGAGAGAAACAGCACAACCCCATACATACGTTTCGGTCTATGTGAACCTCGTCAGTGGGATGCAGCTGTTCCCCTCTACGCACATGGAAGCAAGGGCCCATGCCTGGGATACCCTTCCACTTAGGGAGACAACAAACCAAAAGAATGTGACGAGCGCACACCAAGAAAGAGCAAAATGAAGGAGTTTGCTCAAGGCATGTGTGGCCCCTCAGGTGCTGCTCAAGTCACGTTTTTCGCTCCCATGTGCCATTGCAGAGAGGAAATTTCCATATTCATATCAGTCTGGTCCCACCCACAGGCAGTCCAGCCCCGAAATGTCAGGCAAATCCTCTCCGCACGAGAGAAACAGCACAACCCCATACGTACGTTTCGATCTATGTGGACCTCGTCAGTGGGATGCAGCTGTTCCCCTCTAGGCACATAGAAGCAAGGCCCCATGCCTGGGAAACCCTACCACTTAGGGAGACAACAAACCAAAAGAATGGGACGAGCGCACACCGAGAAAGAGCAAAATGAAGTAGTTTGCTCAAGGCATGTGTGGCCCCTCAGGTGCTGCTCAAGTCACGTTTTTCGCTCCCATGTGCCATTGCAGAGAGGAAATTTCCATATTCATATCAGTCTGGTCCCACCCACAGGCAGTCCAGCCCCGAAATGTCAGGCAAATCCTCTCCGCACGAGAGAAACAGCACAACCCCAGCCGTACGTTTCGGTCTATGTGGACCTCGTCAGTGGGATGCAGCTGTTCCCCTCTAGGCACATAGAAGCAAGGGCCCAAGCCTGGGATACCCTCCCACTTAGGGAGACAACAAACCAAAAGAATGTGACGAGCACACACCGAGAAAGAGCAAAATAAAGTAGTTTGCTCAAGGCATGTGTAGCCCCTCAGGTGCTGCTCAAGTCACATTTTTCACTCCCATGTGCCATTGCAGATAGAAAATTTCCATATTCATATCAGTCTGGTCCCACCCACAGTCAGTCCAGCCCCGAAATGTCAGGCTAATCCTCTCCGCACGAGAGTTTGCTCAAGGCATGTGTGGCCCCTCAGGTGCTGCTCAAGTCACGTTTTTCGCTCCCATGTGCCATTGCAGAGAGGAAATTTCTATATTCATATCAGTCTGGTCCCACCCACAGGCAGTCCAGCCCCGAAATGTCAGGCAAATCCTCTCCGCACGAGAGAAACAGCACAACCCCAGACGTACGTTTCGGTCTATGTGGATCTCATCAGTGGGATGCAGCTGTTCCCCTCTAGAAACATAGAAGCAAGGGCCCATGCCTGGGATACCCTTCCACTTAAGGAGACAACAAACCAAAAGAATGTGACGAGCGCACACAGAGAAACAGCAAAATGAAGCAATTTGCTCAAGGCATGTGTGGCCCCTCAGGTGCTGCTCAAGTCACATTTTTTTCACTCCCATGTGCCATTGCAGAGAAAAAATTTCCATATTCATATCAGTCTGGTCCCACCAAGAGACAGTCCAGCCCCGAAATGTCAGGCAAATCCTTTCCACACGGGAGACACAGCACAACCCCAGACGTACGTACGTTTCGGTCTATGTGGACCTCGTCAGTGGGATGCAGCTGTTCCCCTCTTGGCACATAGAAGGAAGGGCCCATGCCTGGGATACCCTTCCACTTAGGGAGACAACAAACCAAAAGAATGTGACGAACACACACCATTTGTTTGTTGTCTCCCTAAGTGGAAGGGTATCCCAGGCATGGGCCCTTGCTTCTGTGCCCCTAGAGAGGAACAGCTGCATCCCACTGACGAGGTCCACATAGACCGAAACGTATGTCTGGGGTTGTGCTGTTTCTCTCGTGCGTAGAGGATCTGCCTGACATTTCGGGGCTGGACTGCCTGTGGGTGGGACCAGACTGATATGAATATGGAAATTTCCTCTCTGCAATGGCACATGAGGGGCTACACATGCCTTGAGCAAACGACTTTATTTTGCTCTTTCTCGGTGTGCGCTCGTCACATTCTTTTCGTTTGTTGTCTCCCTAAGTAGAAGGGTATCCCAGGCATGGGCCCTTGCTTTTGTGTGCCTAGAAGGGAACAGCTGCATCCCACTGACGAGGTCCACATAGACCGAAACGTACGTTTGGGGTTGTGCTGTTTCTCTCGTGCGGAGAGGATTTGCCTGACATTTCGGGG
Organism: Rhinophrynus dorsalis; assembly: GCA_037306005.1. Taxonomy (NCBI): domain Eukaryota; kingdom Metazoa; phylum Chordata; class Amphibia; order Anura; family Rhinophrynidae; genus Rhinophrynus; species Rhinophrynus dorsalis. Next base: position 337,753,727 of record CM074718.1, read on the forward strand.
CTGGACTGCCTGTGGGTGGGACCAGACTGATATGAATATGGAAATTTTCTCTCTGCAATGGCACATGGGAGCGAAAAACATGACTTGAGCAGCACCTGAGGGGCCACACATGGCTTGAGCAAACTACTTCATTTTGCTCTTTCTCGGTGTGCGCTCGTCACATTCTTTTCGTTTGTTGTCTCCCTAAGTGGAAGGGTATCCCAGGCATGGGCCCTTGCTTCGGTGTGCCTAGAGGGGAACAGCTGCATCCCACTGACAAGGTCCACATAGACCGAAACGTACGTCTGGGGTTGTGCTTTTTTTCTCGTGCGGAGAGGATTTGCCTGACATTTCGGGGCTGGACTGCCTGTGGGTGGGACCAGACTGATATGAATATGGAAATTTCCTCTCTGCAATGGCACATGGGAGCGAAAAACGTGACTTGAGCAGCACCTAAGGGGCTACACATGCATTGAGCAAACTACTTTATTTTGCTCTTTTTCGGTGTGCGCTCGTCACATTCTTTTCGTTTGTTGTCTCTTTAAGTGGAAGGGTATCCCAGGCATGGGCCCTTGCTTTTGTGTGCCTAGTAGGGAACAGCTGCATTCCACTGACGAGGTCCACATAGACCGAAACGTACGTCTGGGGTTGTGCTGTTTCTCTCGTGCGGAGAGAATTTGCCTGACATTTCGGGGCTGGACTGCCTGTGGGTGGGACCAGACTGATATGAATATGGAAATTTCCTCTCTGCAATGGCACATGGGAGCGAAAAACGTGACTTGAGCAGCACCTGACGGGCCACACATGCCTTGAGCAAACTACTTTATTTTGGTCTTTCTCGGTGTGCGCTCGTCACATTCTTTTCGTTTGTTGTCTCCCTAAGTGGAAGGGTATCCCTGGCATGGGCCCTTGCTTCGGTGTGCCTAGAGGGGAACAGCTGCATCCCACTGACAAGGTCCACATAGACCGAAACGTACGTCTGGGGTTGTGCTGTTTCTCTCGTGCGGAGAGGATTTGCCTGACATTTCGGGGCTGGACTGATATGAATATGGGAATTTCCTCCCTGCAATGGCACATGGGTGTGAAAAACGTGACTTGAGCAGCACCTGAGGGGCTACACATGCCTTGAGCAAACTACTTTATTTTGCTCTTTCTCGGTGTGCGCTTGTCACATTCTTTTCGTTTGTTGTCTCCCTAAGTGGAAGGGTATCCCAGGCATGGGCCCTTGTTTCTGTGTGCCTAGAGGGGAGCAGCTGCATCCCACTGATGAGGTCCACATAGACCGAAACGTACGTCTGGGGTTGTGCTGTTTCTCTCGTGCGGAGAGGATTTGCCTGTGGGTGGGACCAGACTGATATGAATATGGAAATTTCCTCTTTGCAATGGCACATGGGAGCGAAAAACGTCACTTGAGCAGCACCTGAGGGGCTACACATGCCTTGAGCAAACTACTTTATTTTGCTCTTTCTCGGTGTGCGCTCGTCACATTCTTTTCGTTTGTTGTTTCCTTAAGTGGAAGGGTATCCCAGGCATGGGCCCTTGCTTCTGTGTGCCTAGAGGGGAACAGCTGCATCCCACTGATGAGGTCCACATAGACCGAAACGTACGTCTGGGGTTGTGCTGTTTCTCTCGTGCGGAGAGGATTTGCCTGACATTTCGGGGCTGGACTGCCTGTGGGTGGGACCAGACTGATATGAATATGGAAATTTCCTCTCTGCAAGGGCACATGGGAGCGAAAAACGTGACTTGAGCAGCACCTGAGGGGCTACACATGCCTTGAGCAAACTACTTTATTTTGCTCTTTCTTGGTGTGCGCTCGTCACATTCTTTTCGTTTGTTGTCTCCCTAAGTGGAAGGGTATCCCAGGCATGGGCCCTTGCTTCTGTGTGCCTAGAGGGGAACAGCTGCATCCCCCGACGAGGTCCACATAGACCGAAACGTACGTCTGGGGTTGTGCTGTTTCTCTCGTGCGGAGAGGATTTGCCTGACATTTCGGGGCTGGACTGCCTGTGGGTGGGACCAGACTGATATGAATATGGAAATTTCCTCTCTGCAATGGCACATGGGAGCGAAAAACGTGGCTTGAGCAAACTACTTTATTTTGCTCTTTCTCTGAGTGCGCTCTTCACATTCTTTTCGTTTGTTGTCTCCCTAAGTGGAAGGGTATCCCAGGCATGGGCCCTTGCTTCTGTGTGCCTAGAGGGGAACAGCTGCATGCCCCTGACGAGGTCCACATAGACCGAAACGTACGTCTGGGGTTGTGCTGTTTCTCTCGTGCGGAGAGGATTTGCCTGACATTTCGGGGCTGGACTGCCTGTGGGTGGGACCAGACTGATATGAATATGGAAATTTCCTCTCTGCAATGGCACATGGGAGCGAAAAACGTGACTTGAGCAGCACCTGAGGGGCCACACATGGCTTGAGCAAACTACTTTATTTTGCTCTTTCTCTGAGTGCGCTCTTCGCATTCTTTTCGTTTGTTGTCTCCCTAAGTGGAAGGGTATCCCAGGCATGGGCCCTTGCTTCTGTGTGCCTAGAGGGGCACAGCTGCATCCCATTGACGAGCTCCACATAGATGCTCATCACATTCTTTTCGTTTGTTGTTTCTCTGAGTTGATTGTAGCACAATCCTCACTGAGAAGCAAGCAAAGGTATTGTACTTATACACCTCTGGTCTCTGGGCAACTCACTGCAACTTATGCACCAAAGTGTATGCTTTGCTTATTAATGTAATAAGTTATATGTGTATAGTAATATTTTTCTTGATTGAAGACTTAGTGACAGTCTCAGTATGATCGTCGTTACTGCAGTGGTTACACTTAAGGACTCAGTCAGAATCAGCGCCGGTGGGAGCCGCGGGACCCAGTCTCACACTGTGACTGCAGCGTACTCTTCCAATCCTCCCAAGTCCTCTTCTGGAACTTCCGCAGCTACCTGTAACTGATGCTCCCAGAGACACTGTCACTCACTCTTGTGTCTCACTCACATTGCATGCACCGGGCGGCATATGTTACATACCACCTCACATGCACACACCAGCCAGCCAATGAGGAGAGGAACATTGTGCAAATATTCTCCCTTCATTCGCTGGTGATGGTGCGTGCACATTGGCAGGCAGAATAGGGCTGACGGTGACTCTGGGCTTTGCTTGTTGAATTTGATTCTGGGACTCTTTATTGTACCGGTGAGGGATGAGTCAGGATGCGGGACACAGCACAAAATTAAGGGACAGTCCCGGGCATTCCGGGAAGCGTGGCCACCCTAAAATAAATGGAAAAAAAAATAATAATAAAAAAATATTTTTGCATCTCCCCCCGTTTCGGCACCACTCCGCTGTGGCACCCTAAGGTGGCTACTTAAACAGCCTAATGCTAGCACCAGCCCTGCGTGCTATGGAGGCAGTCGTGACAATTGTTGGCAGTTGTTTTAAAGTGAATCCAGAAGGGTGCATCAGCCTTCTTAAACCTTTAATGATCAGAGTGGTGCACAATGCATTGCATAGTAATGCGTTGTACAACTTTTTGGTCCTTATTAAGAGTGAAGATTGCTCTTTTCAGTGGGCAGAGTTTTCTTTCTATGGTCCTTCTAGCAACTGTCATGTCCCCCTCCATGGACATTGCATTGAGGACTGTTTGACAAAGTTACCATTTGCACCAATGGGGACATACAAATTCCTGGGCTTTTAACATCTTGAATCCCAGAGAGGTCTCCAATGCACTGTGAAGCAATGCACTGGAGACCTCTCCAGCATTCAAGGGGCTAAAAAGCTCTACTCGGACTTCTGGTTGGCGGCCATCTTGATCAGTCTGCGCCACTGCACCTCTCTGATAACCTTCAAATCTCACTTGAAAATGCACCTCATGGATAAAATCTCAACATGCTAGAAGGCACTGATGTTGTACAATGAACGCTCTTATAAATTATTTACATCACTGATGTCCTCTATTATCATGAAAACTAGCATTGTATTCAGCACTTGACCCTAATGTACTCTGTCTGTCTCCCATTACCACTTTAGATTGTAAGCTTTCGGGCAGGGACCTCGCACCCTATGTTTCACTCTACAAAGCACCTATAACCCTGTATTGTTTAAACCCAGAAATTGTAAAGCGCTGTGTACACTTGTGGCGCTATATAAATAAACATTCACTCATTTATTCAGTCTCACAGTGGCGGAGCTCCGGGCTGATCAGCCTTACCCACAGCAATCAGCTTATTCTAGCTCACAAATCTGTTATTCTACATTGGCTATCCTTTATTGCAGTAAGGAGTGGATCCCTACCCTTCTTAACCTACTTTGGTGAAGCTAAGGAAATGCAGGCCCCACAGCCATTTCCATCTTCTTGAAATTAAAAGACACCCCGATAGAAGAAATCTCATGATAAACCTGGATGCCAATAAGGCATTCGATAAAATTTCCTGAAACCATCTGTTCCGCATCCAATAAATCCAACAATCTGGGTCTAATTTCATGTCATACATTAAACGTATGTATTTCTCCTCCATGGCAACGGTCACCACAAATAATTATAACTTCACACTATTCACCCTCAAGCATGGCACATGGCAGGGATGCCCACATATTTTCATAGAATAAAATTTATATAGAACTTTAACATTCCATGAATATTCCATGAGACAAAAAGGGCAATACACCATACTAACTCCTCTGGTCTTATACCTTATGTCTCTTGTAATGGTCTATTGTCCTGTAAATCTAAGGTAGTAGTATAACATTGTACTGTTATTGTCATACAGTGGTTCTATTCCATTCTGGTCTTATGTAATGGTGTAGTGTCCTTTGTTTGATGTGTTGACAGTTTGCCATGCTCTCTTGTAGTCGTGAGCTGTTTATTAATCTCATAAAGATGACCCAGTGCTAATACTATCACAACAATATATTAAAAACTCATGTATAGTTACATGAATCAAACTAATAATTACATAGTGCTGTATAAATATTGAGGACAAGTTGTGTAAAAACACACAAATGTACATATGTTCGGAATCTGCATGCATGTGAGCTCTGTCTTCTTTCTGACACTGTGTAAGCTTTGGTGTTCTCAGGTTGGAAAATTCTGATTGGACAGCTCTTCTGACATTGGTTTGCCTTCCTCCCCTCCGTCCACTGTGCTATATATTATATGTTGCAGTTTATTAATGTGCATCTTCTGGCTCCTAAATTCTATAGCTGGCTCTTAGACCTTGTAAGATTTGGAGGGGTATTCTTGTTTACAATAAGCCATAACTTTGCCTCCACTATTAATTGCAGGAAGTTCACCGAAAGTGGGAGTGGAGAAGGTTGAGGGAGGAAATAGGGGGAAAAAAAAGAGATAAACTGCGATTGTGATTTATTGATGAACACTCTAATTGTTACTACCCACAATGGCATACCATCTCTAGACTACTCCTCTGGGCTATAATGGAGTGATTTCTGGGAAAATCCTGACTTGTTGATATCAATGGAGATGACAAAATGCACTTTTGAAATGCACTACATAGCCCATTTATATTAAAAATATAATTTGGTAGACACTCTCAAACTGCTTTACAAATGTCTCATGTTTTGAACAAAAAATTGGCAGAATGCTATTTGCAATGCACCATTTAACCATCTGAGTGCCAGAGAGGTCTCAACAGATTGCAAGGGTTAATCTCATTTTAAAATGCGTGCTTTCAAATGAATTTCTGACTTTACAATGTGTGTATACAGGAAGTATTTTTCCATAGAATAGGCCCTGATAGTAAAGTAAGTGGGGGGTTATTATTTGTAAGTTTTAATTCTCCTTCGAGACTGAAATGTGAGCAAGCTCTAATGTGTGAGAGCCACATTTTGTTTAAAACTACCTAATTTTTTTCTTAAAAGAGTATTCAAGTTTTATCAAAAGTATGATATAGTCTGGAGGGTTTTTTCATGCTGAGTAAAACAAGAGGATGCCCAATGTTCGTTGATGCTTAATTCAAAAGGTATATTAGCTTATTCTGCTGTTTTTGTAACCCTTTGCTAGCCAGAGAGATGTTGTTATGCTTTAGATACTTCTCTGGCACTCAAAGTGTTAAGCTAAACTAAATAACATTACCTCTTGGTGTCCAGACAACAATATCTAACTATAGACTGGAATTATGACTGAAATAATCCTATTTGGGTAGACACTCTGTGGAATTATGACTGAAATAATTTCCTTGTGTAGTGAAAATCTGAATATTTTTCAATATTCAGTATATACAATATATGTTTCATACTCACGTTTTCTTCTATGAGCAAATACTATATAAATACACCATTTCTATCCTGTAGGTTCAAGCATAAGAAAGTTCTAATATTATAGTTTAGAGAACAACACTTCTATTGAAATAGGTGGCTCTTAATTTGTGAAACAAAATGATGTATCTAGGTATGAATCACAAACTGTGTGTGTAAATAATATATATATATATATATATATATATATATATATATATATATATATAAACATACACAGCAATACAAGACAGTGGCACTCACTAGGATGAAATACCAATAAAAGCTATTAGTTGCTCATCCCATGAAAAATAATATGTTTTCAAGTATATTCAGCCTGGGTAGCTTCATACGAGACAGCACACTGGATCATGAAGGATGAACAAATGGTTAGTTTATTGCATCCATACCAAACACTTTTGGTCCACCGGGGGACCTACCTGAAGGCAAAATAAGGAAGGTCCCCCAGTGGACTGAAAGCGTTCGGCATGTATGCAATAAACTAACCATTTGTTCATCCTTTATGATCCAGTGTGCTGTCTCGTACGAAGCTACCCAGGCTGAGTATACTTCAAAACATATATATATATATATATATATATATATATATATATATATATATATATATATATATATATTACCTGCAAAATAGGAGAGCGCTATCCCCAGCTGTAAATATACTATATATATATATTAATATTTATTAAAAAAATACATACAAAAGCAAATATATAAAACACATGCAATACATGCACTGACTAATATGGATAGAGTCTGAAAGCGCTATAACTAATACTAAAAGAGAAACACAATAATATTGCTCTGGAGCTATGTTGGTGCACTAAATGTGAATATCTTGCAAAAATCCTTGTATGATGTCCTGTATATCGGTATATGTCTCACAAAATCACCAACAATCACAGTATCTAGTCATGTAATACTGGGTATAGCGGGCAAGCTGGAATCTATACAATACAATGATCTTGAAAAGGATCTAAATCAACTTTTATCTTTAGCGGGCAGGTCAGAGTATACCTCAATATCTTCTACTGACTAAAGCAGTAAGTATATCCCTAGTATGGCAACAAATAGTAACTAAGTTACCTGGGATCCTTAACCGCTTATATCTCCAATTCCTTCACGCGGGCATAATGAGGTCATTGTAGTCTCTTAAAGCTCACTCTATGTCAGAACTCCCGTCTTACTGCTGTCCTTCTATATGGCTTCCAAGCCTTCACTCCGCTTCCTGTCCTTTTTGAGTCCCTTCTTAAAATTCTTTCTTAGAGTACCGAATCCAGGATCTTCTAGGTGCGCAATATAGTAGCAGACTCCAAAACTCCTACGGGTTTCATACTATAAAATTAACACTTCATCAGGGATCATCATACTGATATACATTACATATCCAGTCACACAATATAAAAACACATACAAAATCCTATAGCTAGATGCCGGCATCCATATCTATAATATATAAATATCCGCACATCATAATATAATTAGGATATAATTGCTGAGGAGGATCCACTAGCCTAAAGAGCTGCATATATATGTATGTTTTAATCGGATCTTACTGATTCTTATTGTTTGTTGTTCACAAACAGCATTTTTGTGAGATCAAACCCTTTCTGTTATTGCTCTCTCAGTTTATAACTGATAAAAAACACAATGGGACTATTTTCAAACCTGGATATTTTGCAGGCTTGCCACAACGGTAAGCAGGCTTATCTCTTGAGGAAAATAAATTGCTACACCAGTCACAAACTTTTCTTCTTTTGCCTCCAAGCTACAACAGGAAAATACTTCATTATATCAATGTCTTCAGCTCCATGGTTGCTATAACCCGAGAAAAAAATTTGGGCAAGAAAATATTATGATCATTTCTGGAGAAAACTATCTGCACAGTGATGGAAATAAGCCTTCATTTAAATAGGACTTTTAATCCACTAAATGCTAGGGCTGTTGCCCTAGTGGATTTTCTACACAGATTTAAAAAAAAATGGACATTTTATACTAGGATGTGTTAATGATTCTTTAATGCTAGAAAGGAGACTACCCTAGCAGTCAAGGGGTTTAAAGCCTTATTATATCAATGGAAATTTTTCTTTGTTCCCTATACTACAGATGGTTTTCCCTAGAATCATTTGTAACATAAGCCTAGGTCTTAGGGCTTGCTTAGGCCATTGTTCCAGGGTCTCTCCCTCCTGAGGTCGGCTACAGGGTGGTAGCCTTGTCGGTACTGCTCCAGATGTTCCTGCTAGAATGGGAAGCAAGAGAAGCTCCTTGATACCATTCTGGAAATAAAGAGACAGGACTCCTTCTTACTCCAAAATGAATACCCTTTATTTGTGTCAGAACAACTCTTTTTATACACACTTAACCAGGTTTAACTTACAACTTTCAACAAAGAGTACAGTAGGGATAAACATTCAGAGGGGACATGTTATTAAGGGGCAGACACGATTAAATTACTATACAAAAAGACTGGGTGGAGGGCAGACAATGAAACAAAGGTCGAGGGGCTGGAATATACACCTTAGAACAGTGGCTAGGGGTTGAAGCATCTTTTTAGTCTGTTTGAATATTCTGCTTCAACCCCTGGCCAATCCAGAGCTGACAATCAGCCGGCCAATCCTAGCCACAAACGTCATATCCGTCTCAGCCTATCAGACACTGTGGACAGGTAGCCTAATTTCCTCCATGTAAACCTTATGGAGGCCCTTTAAACTGGTCCTTAGCCAAAAAAAAGTGCCTACTTCCCTATGTTATGTCTATGGGGCTAAGTTCCTGAATAAAAGAGTCCTTCTGACTTTTGCCCTAGTTCTATATAAAGGCCAATTCCCGTTACATAGTTCCAGTTTGCTTTTTATACATAAGGAGCAGTGATTTTTTTGTGCAACTGGTGCTGCTTCTAAGTAGTAGATTCACAGGCGGGATCAATTCAGTCAGTGGAATGTTTCAGACCCGTTATCCTTATTTTGCTTACCTCTGATGTAGATGCTGTGCACTAGAGGAGCTGTGCTCAGATATGTACTAAGGCAGGCGTAGCCAACTTTATTCCACATGAACTACCAATACGGCATGATTTCAGGATGTCCCTGCTTGAGCATAGGTGTATCAATTAAAGTCAATGAATCACTGTCTGATCCATCTGTACCTAGGCACAGATATCCTGAAAACATGTACTGCACAAAGCTCTTGATTCGGAAGCTCAACTACCGGAATGCTAAGCATACAGTTGTGATGTGGCCCAGCAACCAAGAAGGTCCATTGGCCCTCCCTGCACTGTCCTGCAACCTTTTCCCTCCAACCTCAACATACATGGCCTCTGCCAACCAGTGGATAAAAATAGTATTGATGAGCCCCTTCCCTTCTTTAATGTTTTGAGCACCAGAAATGCTTTGCAAAACTTGATTCAAACTTGCTCTGGGATGTTAAAGAAGGTCTATGTCGACACTGCTATTCAAAGCTGCTCCAGGCTATTTGAGTGGGAGGATAGTGGGAGGGGACCCAGATTCAGACAACAAGTAAGGATGGGCAAAAAATCCTATTTTGTTTTTTTGTGGATCATATGTAGAATCTTATGGAAATGGTACTGAAAGAATTCTGATGAACTAGAAGAGGCTGCTGGGAATGGAAGTAGGAGGGACTCACCAGAGCACTCGCTTCGGCAGTGTAGAGCGTAATGCTGAAGAGAGCTCCTCCATCAAGTTATACAGCTAAAGAAGATTGTACCCAGTTAATAAAAGGAGTGTGCCGGTTGCTACTTCATTATCTACTTAATTTGTAGAGTATGAATATTGACTACCACAGTGTTGGGAGGTAAACATAACAGTGTCAATGAGTCTGGGGACTTACAGTTGCTGGGATATTCTTCATGGGACTGCACCCTGTCTTCAGGTCGGTGAGAATGGTTGTGCCACTGATATCTGGAACATACTACTTCTTTCTCATGTGTTGGCCGATATGTGAGTGACCAAGTGTGGATTCAAAAATTAAGTGTGCTTTTCTGCTTACATATATCAAGTGGGATTTACAAATTGCATTTACCTTTCTGCTATACCAAGTGTGGATTTACAAATTACATTTATCTTTCTGCTATACCAAGTATGGATTTACGAATTACATTTCTGTTTCTGATTGCCTATACAGCAGTAGGATTTACAAATTGCCTCGGTCATCCCTAGCTTCCTGTGACTTTCTTTATTCTTTTGCTAAGTGGGCAGGTCTGTTTGTCAGTAAGAGCTCCACCTTCCTTGTCTCTACATGCCGCATCTTCGGTGGTCCAAGCTCATAGGCCTGTTTATACTCCCTAACTATGACGGCAATGTTCCCGGTGTATGGCTTTCTCCAGGAGTTTCAGGAGGAGGAGGAGCCTTTTGAACGCACAAAGGCATTCAAAAGAGACTGTTAGCAGAGAAAATTTAACTGACAAATCTGCTCTGGAAATTATGGCAGCCATGGAGATGGCTGAGAAAGACACAACTCATCTAAATGCCAGCCAAACACAAGGGAGTCTGCTCCTCTCTATAACATTAACATTTCTAATCAGCCTCCTAAGGCTGGGACTAGTAACCATAGATATTAGAGATCTGGATCTACTGTCCCCAATGCTTCTTCTTGTAAAATTAAGGATGAAATATGCTTTACTTGTTCAAAACGGGGCTGTCTTAGTAAAGTTTGCCACAGTCAACATTCACAGAGAGGCTCATCCAGAGGCATGCGGCATCCAGCTAATCATTTTGTGGATCATCAGCTGGCACATTTTCATCTTAATGAACTGGGTGGCCAACAAGCTACATTACTGGTGCGAGTGTCAATTAATAGCCACGAGACTGTGATGGAATTGGACTGAGGATCAGCAGTCTCAGTGATGACATGGGCTCAGCTTAAACAAGCAAATCTACAATTGACTCTTCTCAGTACATCCGTTCAACTGAAGACCTATAGTGGCCATGTGATTAAACCTCTGGGGTATGTCTGGGTGCAGGTGAAATATTCTGGAAAGGCAGGAGTACAATGTCCCTTTGTATATGGTGAAACAGGGGGACCCTCTCTTTTTGGTAGATCTTAGGTCAAAGTTATGGGGATGCCTTCATGGACTGTACCAATACAAAATGTGAACTCCCCATTCAAAAGCAAGAGTGGGTGCGGAGATTGTGTGCCCAGTTCAAGGAAGCTTTTCACCCATCTCTGGGTAAAGTTAAAGCTATGTCAACTTCTCTATCCCTGCAGTCTGGAGCTAGACCTAAATTTTGCAGGGCATGGACTGTTCCATTCACATTCAGCGGCAAGGTGGAACAAGAATTGGCTTTTCTGGAAAAGGAGGGTATTATTTCTAAAGTTGCCTGTAGTGAGTAAGTAAAGAAATCCTGGGAAATTAGACTTTGTGGAGGTTTCATGGTCGCTTTGAACCACCAATTGGAAGTGGAGCAATATCCTTTACCTAGATTGGAGGAACTGATTGCTTCTCTGGCTGGGGATCAAACATTCACAAACTGGATTTATGTCAAGCGTATCTACAATTGGAAGTTCAGCACTGAGTGCAGAAAGCTACTTACCATCAACACCCATGAAGGGTTGTTCCATTACAACCGGATGGTTTTTGGGGTCGCATCCACGCCCGCCATCTGGCAGAGGACTATGGACACAATTTTGGCAGATGTACCTCATATTAAATGTTTACTTGATGATATGATTATTACTGGGTCTACTGAGGATAAATATTGGCCAGCTGTCACCATGATACTACAAAGGCTACAAGAGTAAGGTCTGTGGGTGCATTTGGACAAATGCCAGTTCTTCCAGCCCAAGTTGCAACTCTGCAGCCATACTATTGATAAAGACAGCCTTCACATGCAGAGGGAAAAGGTGCAGTCATTATTACAGGTGCCACCCTCAACTGATGTCTCCCAGTTAAGATCGTTTCTGTGACTTTTAAACTACTATCATAGATTTTTGTCGAATCTGGCTCAAGTTCTCCATCTGTTGGGCCACCTGTTAGAGGCAAAAACCCATTGGCTCTGGACATCTGAGTATCAGAAGGCTTTCCATTTGGTGAAAGACATGCAGCATAAATCAAGGGTTTTAGTCCATGATGATCTTGCTAAGCCAGTGACTTTAGCTTGAGATGCTTCTGGGACTGGGAGCGGTATTATCTCATATTCTTTCGGATGGCACGGAACATCCCATTGCTTATGCCTACTGCTCTCTCTCTCTCTCTCTGCAGCTGAACAAGATTACGCCCAGATAGACAAAGAGGCGTTAGCCATCATCTGGGCGCTACAAAAGTTTACTCTCTACTTGTACATTTTACATTGGTGACAGACCATAAACCTTTGTTGGCAATCTTTTATCCTAGAAAAGGCATCTCCCCAACTACTGTAGACAGGCTTCAGCGATATGCCTTGTACTTGGGTGCCTTTGATTATGCCATCCAATACCATCCTCATGATCATCATGGGAATGTGGACGCTATGTCCAGGCTAAGTTTTTTTGTCCACACCTCTGGATCATACCTGGGACACCTCTCAGTTTCTGTGTGTTTTACTTCGGTTGATACATTCCATGAGGTTGCCTTGGCGACTCACCAAGATGCTGTCCTGGCCCTGGTCTATCAGTACATTCAATCTGGATGACCAACCAATGTGCCACTTACATTCCTTCCATATGCTAGGTGCAACTTGGAGCTTACCACCAAAGATGGATGTATCTTGTGGGGCACTCAAGTGATTATCCTACCTCAGTTGCGTGCTTTTACCTTACATGTTATACATGAAGGCCATGCTGGAGTGGTAAGCATGAAACAACCCGCTAGGACTCACGTCTGGTGGCCCTCCCTGGATGCTGATATTGCTTTGTGTGTTTCCTCCTGCCTGGGGTGCAACCAGGATAGGAAAGATCCCTCAACTGCGCCCATACTCCCCTGGCCTCGCCCTTCCTTTCTGTGGTAACAATTACATCTGGACTTTTCAGGGCCAGTTAGGGGTAATATGTACCTGGTACTGGTGGACACCTTCTTTAAGTGGCCTGAGTTTTGTAGCATGTCCACGGCTCCCGTTCTTATGTGTTGCGCACAGATTCTGGTTTTCAGTATTGCAGGCACCTGGATCAACTACGGCCTGGTCCCCCGGGACACCGCAACCTCCTCAGGATTTTACAGATTTTGGTGGAGGGAAAGATGTATTTGCGGGTCCTGCAACCCGAGCTGACAATTCCACAAGTGTGACGATGCCAGTGGCCACAGATCGAGCTGCAGAAGAGAAACGCTTGACCCAGTAGGGGAGATGTCAACACATGAGAGTATAAGTGGTCGACCAGTTACAGACAGATGACCTCTAGTACGTTGGGAGCCAGAGGTGCTACTGAGGTCATGGAAAAAGATACAGAGTTTCTTTCCTCTTTCCCCATCCTCATTCTCGGTAGATGTTGTTCGTGTGTGTTCTGTCATTTTAGGAAAAGGAGGAGGCGTGATGTCCAGAGGCAAGAGCGTTGTGTTAAGCAACCAGCCGATGAACTGGAAGAGGCTGCTGGGAACAGAAGTAGGAGGAATGTTCCAGAGGTTGCGCTTCGGCAGTGTACAGTGGGCAGTGCTACAGAGTGGTCACCCTCAAGAGAGCTCCTCCATTGAGTTATCCAGCTAAAGAAGATTGTACCCAGTTAATAAAAGGAATGTGCCGGTTGCCACTCTGTTATCTACTTAATGTGTACAGCTCGATTATTGGCTACTACAGTGCTGGGAGGTAAACATAACAATTCCAATTTGAAAAAGCAATTCATATTAGGGAGAACCTAAACAAGGATGAACAAACAAGTCTTAACAACTTAATTGGCTATACCTATACTAAGGCATTTGTACATAAGCACATGAGCAAGTGCAGGTATATTGCCTATGTTTCATACATCCACAATGGTGAATCTTTAGCAAAGCTGTAGAAACTTATTTACCAATGGTTTACCAAAGATTCTAATTGTGGGGGCCCCTCATGTCAGTCGGCCCTGGGCAGCTGACCAGTTTGACCTACTATTAAAAAGGTCCTGTATGATGGAGATGCAGCAGTTAGAGAACAAGGGCAAAGGGCAAAGTGTGTACTTTTCAGTGTACACTGATCCTTGTTTAACAAATAATTTTACACATAAATGAAAAAGGGAGTAGATTAGTATTACCAATAACCATAATGAATAGAACAAAGTAACTGCTACATATAAAAATATGAATATAACACTTTTAAGAAGAGAGGGGCAGATGAATAAATAAATTAATCGATACTACTATCTAACATAGGGGAATCCAAACCTTATCCTCAAGAACTGTAATTCATACATGTTTTCAGAATATACCAGCTGGAGCACAGGTGGACTAATTAGTGGCTCAGTCACTTAAACCCGTTGAGTACCAGAGGGGTACCCGACTCATTGCAAAGCCACTTAGCCAGGGGTATAACTAGATGGGTTAATTGGCCAGGCCTTGTCACAATTACACCCTCTACTTCCCCTGTAGTTACTCCCCTAGCTAAGTGAAGCAGCTGCTTTCTACTATTGCACTCAACCGACGAGATTTACACCACTGCTGGTAATAAAGCTTATTTCTATATTGATCAGATCTACTTATGCATACAATTGATTAAAACTAGCAAACTGCTCAGAAAACACAAGGCTGTGGGTAACTTCATCTAAAAATAAAGAAAGACCGGTAAGGGAAAATTTATGCTCATTCTTAAAGCCAAAATTTGATTAAACCAGTGGGGAGCTCCCTGCATACTGGTTAGTATGAAGCAACTCCAGCTTCAATTAAACAGAGAGCTGGTGCAGTCTTAAGTTACAAATTTCAACTAATTGTATTTTTCAGAGGTGTTTTTTTTAAAGAATATTAATTAAAAGCAAAGTTTAATTACAAGTTAATTGTTAAACAAGGATCAGTGTGCATCAGGAATTTCACTCACTGTCCTAACTCCTTCTTCTGTCACTCCTACCTCCCTGCCATACAGGATATTTTAATCAGTGTAGGCAGCACAAGAGAATGTTTTGGTGTAGTATTCATTTAAAGGGATAGTAATACTTCGTTTTAACTTTATTTTATTTTGTAGGCATTAAAAAAACATGAAGAATGATATAAGTCTTATCTCTCAAACCTTTATGGTTTATGAGATATTCACAAGCAAAGTTCCCCTCCCCGCCCCTTTTACCTAGTATAAGCCATCTCTTCTCAGATGTGAGTCTGGTTGTATGAAAGTACAGATAACAGAAGGGGACAATTTTCTTTGTATGAAAACAATGAAAGCCCTTCCCCCCTTGACAAGTTTTTCAGCTTTTTCCATTATCTTAATTGAAGATTGTCCCTCTCTGCAGTCTACCTGGGCATCTCCCTTCTTATCTGGTTGAACAGGGGGGGGATACTTTGTTTGTGAATATCTCTTAAACCATAAAGGTTTCAGAGATAAGACTTATATCATTCTTCATGTTTTTTTAATGCCTACAAAATAAAATAAAGTTAAAATGAAGTATTACTATCCCTTTAAGACAATCCTGGTAAAGATGGTTTTCCTTATGAGATTCAGGAAAAGGTTAGGTTGCACTGTTTCTTGGAAATGCAGCAGTGGTCTAAAGCAGTGTTTCTCAACTCCTGTCCTCAGGACCCACTAACAGGCCAGGACTTAGGGATTTCTCTGCTAGAGCACAGGTGTGGTGATCAGAGGCTCATTCACACTGATTAACTCACCTGTTTTCTAACAAGGAAATCATCAAATCCTGGCCTGTTAGTGGTTCCTGAGGACAGGAGTTGAGAAACACTGGTCTAAAGAGCCATCAACAGTTTTTTTTAACCCGCTAGATGTTAAAGACCTTTTCAGCTTATTATGATTCAGAGTGTTGGAGATGTCTTTCGCATCCTAGAGTTAAGCATTTTTATATTGCTCATGCTATAACATTCACAAATATTTAAGTGGAAACTCTCCAAACCTTCATTATAATTATGCAGTGTAACGTTTCAATTGACTTTTACGCACATTTTCAAAGGCTTATGACTTTTGAATCTTTTGAAAAAAAAAGATAAACTGTCAGTTTATGAGTAAGAGCCATTTTCCACAATACCTGAAAATGTGGTTAAAATCCATTAGTGCAAACAATTACTTCCTGTCTTCTTACTACCTGTCATGTTGTTAAAAAACTTTAATCAAGGCTACTGTCAAATCCAATGCATGGATTGAATATCCACCATGCATCACCTAGAGATAGATCTTACGGGAAATTGTGGGATGAGGAGGACACACTCAAATATCTGTACAAATTCCAGCAACAGCTTATAAAAGGTAGCAATGAGCCCCCAAAATGTTGTATTTTTTATTATTTTTTATTTTTGCTTTGCTGTAAATAAACTCCCAGATCTTGCTGGTATTTGCACAGATCGTTGAGTGTGTTCATCATTGTTCTATTAAAGGGATAGTAATACTTAAAATGTAAAAAAAATATATGTTGTAGGGTTTATCCCCCTGAGTAAAACAAGGGTACTTCCACTGCTGAAAGGTATTTCATTCAAAAGTTATTAGTTTTCAAAGTTGAATTTTTTAGGTGCAATATCACAGTGGCCTGAAATTGTACAGTGGCGCTGTTGCTACACGATCCTATGGACAGCTATGGTCCTGGGACCATAAATCTCCATAGGATGGTGTAGCAACAGCGCCACTGTACAATTTCAGGCCATTGTGATATCGCACATAAAAAATTCAACTTTGAAAATTAATAATTTTTGAATGAAACACCTTTCAGCAGTGGGAGTACCCTTGTTTTACTCAGGGGGATAAACCCTACAACATATATTTTTTTACATTTTAAGTATTACTATCCCTTTAATTGTACTCTCAGTCCACCAGGAGGCCGGAAATTATGTGCATAATTATAGTGTATTCCTGATTGTTCATCCATCTACCACATTTATTAAAGTATTCGGTTTCAATTACACCTTAAAGGGACAGTAATGTTTTATTTCTAAGAAGAGAACTAATACTTTTTACTCAATTTCTTAGCTCAGTCAAGTGTGCTGCACTAGCTAGATCCATCTAGGACAATCTATTCCTTATCCAACACACCCTGAAGGTCAGAATCCCAGTTAACGTGTAATATTAGTGCACAGTAATTAGTATTAGTGTCCATTAATGATGCTGTATAGGACAGATATCAAACATTACAATTTTGATTTATTAATGCATTTATGTTCAAAGGCAGAAGCAGGCTGGAGTGTTTTATTTCTAAGAAGAGAACTAATACTTTTTACTCAATTTCTTAGCTCAGTCAAGTGTGCTGCACTAGCTAGATCCATCTAGGACAATCTATTCAATCAGAGTTGCATTGCTGAAAGTCTCCACTGCAGAAGCACATTAAAACTGTTACCCCTTTGTGAAAAAAATGACCATGCATGTGTGACTGTGATTTTAGAGCTCACTGTCTCAGGAAATGGATCATTATCCTTAACGAGACAGTAATGTCCCATAAAAATGTTTAGAGTTTTGTAGAGATTAAAAAAATAAGCTAAATGCCACAAATCCTATTTCTCAAACCACTATGGTTTAAGAGATATCCTTCGCTAAAGTTCCTCTTCTCCTGATGTCAGTTGTAAAGCTGACAGAAGGAGATCCATGTTGGCCGACACAAGGAGGTTCTTCGGCAGAGCCGCGATATCGCAATTTAAAAAGAATTACTTCTTTGGAACTTTGTAGACTGTTCTAAAGAAATAATTATGTTTAAATCGCGCTATTGCGGTTCTGCTGAAGAGCCGCTAGTCTGTCCCCGGACCAGGAACTCCTGCTATCAGCTTACAGCTGATGTCAGGAGAAGAGGAGGGAGAGGGGAACTTTAATTGAGGATATCTCTCAAACCAAAGCGGGTTGAGATATAGGATTTGTGGCATTTAGTTTCATCTTTAATCTCTACAAAACTCTAAACATTTTTTATGGGACATTACTGTCCCTTTAAGGATAATGATCCATTTCCTGAGACAGTGAGCTCTAAAATCACAGGTTCACAGTCACACATGCATGATCATCTTTTTCACAAAGGGGTAACAGTTTTAATGTGCTTCTGCAGTGGAGACTTTCAGCAATGCAACTCTGATTGAATAGATTGTCCTAGATGGATCTAGCTAGTGCAGCACACTTGACTGAGCTAAGAAATTGAGTAAAAACTATTAGTTCTCTTCTTAGAAATAAAACACTCCAGCCTGCTTCTGTCTTTGAACATAAATGCATTAATAAATCAAAATTGTAATGTTTGATATCTGTCCTACACAGCATCATTAATGGACACTAATACTAATTACTGTGCACTAATATTACACGTTAACTGGGATTCTGACCTTCAGGGTGTGTTGGATAAGGAAGATAAGAATTTATGTGGTGTAATGTCGCTAAATGCTCTATTAATATCATCCTCCATAAAGAGCCATACACAGTTATGCTTTATGAGTACATAGACAAAGCTATATTGCACAAGATATTTCCCTCTGTTGGGGGATGTGGAAGAGTGAGGGATCTGTTTGATATTTGGTGGACAAGCCCCAAGGACAAGAATTTCTGAATCAGTGTGTGCCCTGATGACATCTATCTTGGGCACTTTCCTAGGGACCCTGGAGAGGCTTTACTGCATATGACTATTCCATTTGTTCTAATCTTAAAGCGGAACTACCACCCGACACAATCTTTAGCTTTACTAAGTCCCTATCTGGCAACTAGCTGCTTAGTAGCGCTAGTTGCCAGAATAATTACTTAATTTAATAGATTTCTGCTCTCTTCCATGGGTGACAGGCAGGACGGAGCGCGGACATCTTGCCATTGTGACCTGCACTGTCAGTCCCAGCCGGAGCCAAATGGCTCCTAGAAACGCCTCCTAGACCCGGCTGGGACTGACAGCGCAGGCGCGCGGACGTCACAATGGCAAGATGTCCGCGCTCCATCCTGGCTGTCACCCATGGAAGAGAGAATGTCATGTCTATAGAAGCAAAAGTGACAGTTGCTGTCATGAGCCTACTTAACCCTTTAAGGATCAGTGAGGTGTGCACTGCATTTAGAATAAATGCGCTGCACATTACTCTGGTCCTTAGCCCTTTGAGTGTCAGAGGGGTACGCAACGCATTGTTTTCAAAGGGTTAAAGGGTTAGGATTAAGCAATGAGTTGAGTACCCCTCTGGCACTCGAAGGGTTAAAGGGTTAGGATTACTATGTTTGGGCAGAGTCTGAAGCCTTGTGCTCTATCTAGCAAATGTCATGTCTGTCTCCATGGACATGACATCCAGATTTAATTGAAGACGATGTATATTAAAAAAAGGCACAATGTTAAAATGCATATTTATCCTTAAGAGTTTTTGGGCAAGGTAAGTGGAGGTTATAATTAAAAGGTGTTAATTCTCCTTTAAGACAGTACTAGACAGAAAGTACAAGGAAATTAATAATTATCTCTCCTGGATATTTAAGAAAAATGACAGATGGAATAGATATTAACATTCCAGATGGGTATACTAATTACAGTGTTCTATGAAGGGCTGAACTGCTTCTTAATTTAGTGCTTCAGGTACAGAGAACTAATCCGTCTACAACTATATCAAATGGAGATATTAGGAGAAGAAAAAGGTTATTATGATTTAGAGCTTTTTTTTATCAATTTCACCCTTTCAGTGCCAGTGGGGTATATCCAATGCATTGCTTAGAATTGTGTTGGATACTCCTGTGGCACTTAGAGGGTTAAGAGTTTTGGGCCTTATGTACAATAGAGTCATTCTGTGGCAAACCGACTGGACTGTAAAGGACAAATACAAATTCCCACAAATTTGCCTTTGTTTAAAATTCCCCTTGGTTTAAATTGTGCTTTTAGGGTGTTAAAAGACCAAACTAAAAATCAGTTAGAGTTTCAGTTCTCTCCTGTGGGGAAGATGGCTTGCCCCAGAAGTCCTCCAGTTTCTTTTGAACATAGGGTCCTGTGAAGGGTATCCTATTAAAACGTTCTCCTCTATTTGGCAACCATCAAAAGGGCGACATCATAATGTCGCCCACATCAAAAGGATGACATTCTGATGTCACATGGTTAAGTGTTGCCAAGAACATAGTGCAAATCTGCTCCTCTCACAAGCCCGCATAAGAATGTTGCCCGCATCACAGTAATGTTATACATACCCTCTTCAGATGCCCTCCTCTGCTCACAAGCCTGCATCAAAAGGTGTGCAACATGCTCAAGTGTGGCAAATCTGCTTGAGTAATGCTATGCATATGCTCCATCTGTGCCTTAACCCTTTGAGTGCCAGAGGGGTCCACAGTGCTTGTGAGAGGTAGAGGGCATCTTAACCTTTTGAGTGCCAGAGGGGTCAGTGATGCATTGTAAAGCAAAGGGTTAAGGCACAGGTGGAGGGTATGCATAGCATGACTCAGAGTAAATTTGCCACACTAGCCTCCAAAATGAGAAAGTCGCACACCTTTTGACGCAGGCTTGTTATAGGAGAAGGGCATTTGAAGAGGGTATGCATAACATTAATGTGATGTGTCCAAGATTCTGATGCAGGCTTGTAAGAGTTTGCTCTGTGTTCTTGGTGACATTTAACCGTGTGACATCAGAAAGTTGCCCTTTTGATGAGGTAATATTATAATGTCGCCACTTTGATGACTGACAAATAGAGGGTGACATTTCAATAGTAGACCCTTAGAAGGTATAAGAAGCCTGTTCCATAATGAATAGTCTCTAGCACCCAAGGGGTTTAGAGCCTTTTTGGGGGAATTATATTGTTATGGCAGTGACAGGCAACCAGATTTACTTCAAGGGCCAGCTATGTGGCCCCCAAACCCCTCAAAGGACACACATTTTGTTTTAAAATGTTAAATAATGGGAGAAAATGTCAAAATAAACCCATGGGTTCTAGAGATGTCTACCATTCAAGGTATTAAAAGAGAGCATTATAATTGTCAAGGTTAGTACGGTATGAGGCTAAGGAAAGGAAGTTGGCTTTTTTGGGTGAAAATAAAAAATGTGCAGTGATGGGGACCAAATGATTTCCTCATCAAACTGCACTAGGGAATAGGGATGTGTGAAAATTTTCGCCTCAAACTGAAATCGGTGAATAATGGCACTTTCCGTCTGGTGAAAAATTTCCTGCGAAATGTGCTGTTTTTTAGCTTTTTTCTGCCTTTTTTGCCCATTGAAATCAATAGGAAGAAATATTTCTACACCACACAAAAGTTTTCTACAGCCATATAAAAGGCTGTCAGGCTCTCACAGCAGCCATTCTATGTTTGTGAGAGGAGAGAGCAGCGTGTTTTTGAGCTAGATGAGATAGGCAAATAAAGGGGAATTGAAGCTTAGTTTAGGAAGTCATTTAGGTAGGACATTTGTTCTCTGTATTAGGGGAGTCTGGGGGCACTCTAGGGGATAAGACGGGAGGAAGGAGGTTGTCCCCCAAATACTCCAAAATTGTATGTGACTGACAGGCAAGACACAGGCAACCTATTTCTTGCTGATCTTGCTGTTATTATCTCTGTGTTGGGTGGGGAAGTCTGGGGAAAGACATTGTTGATTTTCTTTTTCAGTTATAATTTTTTTGGACAGACTGTGATAAGACAACAAGGTGGACAACTTAAAAAAAATAAAATAAAAAAAATAAAAAAGAATAAAAAGTGAAATATCTTAGGTGACAGTGACAGACAGCTGACTGGGCTTAGGCAAGGCATCATACAGCTCTATCAGTTGAGTTGTGCACTATACAGTAAAAAAATACAGTGTAGTTGTAGAATGTCCAGCAGACTCACAAGGGGAAGGGGGAGGGGTGGAACAGTGTAGGGACGTGAGAGTAAAGTAGTAGTCCAAAAACCTACTGCAGCAATGGTTGCTGCAGCGTGTGCAGTCAATGATGATGATCCCTTTACTCCAAGGGAGGATTCAGTTTGTCAAGGTCCCAGCAAAACTAGGTCCGGCACCACCAGTGCCAGTACAAATATAGAACCATATAAGAAGAACACTGAAGACGACAAGTCACATTTAAGTGTTGATAATTCTGGCAAAGCATAATAGAGGAAGGTGTAGCAGCTGAACAGCCTGCTGCATCAGACAGTGAGACACCAAAACACCTGTCCTCAAAGTAGTAGTGAATTTTGTTATAGTAAAAAAAATTTGTTTGAGACCTCCTAAAGCTTAGAGAAATATAAGGGTAGTAGTGGGCAAGAACTGTCAGGTGATGCTGCTAAGGATGACCTAATGATGACTGATGATGATGCAGATCTAGAATATATCACTCCAGCATCCTTCTCTTGTTCAGATACAGATGAAGTTGAGAGTGAGGATGATGACAGGGCTATAAGGTTAGCAGAAAGTCAAAGGCTGTATCTTCCTCCACTTTTAAGAAGCACCATGTCCATCTATAAACTGTCTGAGAAAGCCATTGGAAAGTCTAACCCTGGACAAGTACAGATGTCAAAAAGCACACCGTCACCCTATCAACCATCAGCATCATTTCCTCTTCAAAGTCCAAGTCCCACTCAGCCACACACACCTGTTTTGAGTAACCAGCAACACAGGTTGTGTTAGATATGACGAGTACCTCTGGTGCTGCTGCTATAAGTGCTGCACCTTTGACACCTAGTAGTAGTGGCAGTAGCATTACATCAACATCCAGCTCCAGTAGCTGTAGTAGTAGCAGAAACCACACATGACAGACAAAGCCAGGACAAATATATTAACAACAGCACAGATGAGGAGATGGAGGACGGATGTGAAGAAGGGTTGCCACCATCTACCCCACTTGGGACCACTGCTATGACTGATAGGTAATATGTGTCAATAATCTGAGAAGGAGGATATGACAATGGTAAAAATACATACACAAATCACACCATGCCAGTCCCCCCCACCACCACTACAATGCATATCTGCCACATTGTAGGTTGTACTTTATTTTTTTATTACTTGATATCATCCTGAATATGTGCACAGCACAATTATGATAAAGGCTTATTACAGGGTTTACAATTTATAGTATCAGTATGGATCAGAACAGGTTAATTTTTGTTTTTGTGTTTCTTCTAGGTTCTTCCTAAGTTTGGGGGTTTGGGGACAAGCCCCCTCTTTCCTTGCAGCGTTCCATACCTTAATCACTAGATTCATTCACATCCTTCACATTAAATATATTAATCATGGTGGTTTAATGCTGTGAGTTTTCTGTCTTTGTTTACAATACATATCTGCCACATTGTAGGTTGTACTTTATTTTTTTTACTTGATATCATCATGAATATGTGCCAGTGTCACTTAAGCAAGAAAGTGTTGTGGGCAAAGGACAAATGCACTCTGCATGCTAACACATTTTTCAAGCCATATTTTGCTGTAGGGCTCACAACTTTGACTTTCAGCCACTTATTTCTAAACCTTAGCCCTCAGAAGAAGTAATATTACAGTGGGAAATGTAGTACCTATAGGAAATATAGGCGAAAAATGTGTTAAAATAGGCGGAAAATGCGTTAACACAGGCGGAAAATTTGTTAAAATAGGCGAAAAGGAGGATATTTTTGCATAGGCGGAAAGGCCAAATTTTTTGCAGGAAAAGCGTAAAATCGGCACGTTTTCGCGAAATTTTTTGCGGGAAATTTTTCACACTTTTCGCCCACCCCTACTAGGGAACTGTGTAACTGCAAGAGAACCCTCTAAGGGCTTCATGTGGCCCCAGGGCTGCCTGTTACCCACTAATGTTGTATGGGCTATGAGATTTTCTGTACCAGACAACAGAGAATGGGGCTTGGTCATGCAGAGGGTGAGTATGGCCATGGGAGCATTTCTATAAAGACTATTAGGTTAAATTGCAATCTTATTATGGTCAGAATTCACTATGGGAGTTTACTCATCATTCACAAATATCTGCCTTACATATGATACCAAACCAAACCCACGTGGTTATTCGATATGTAATTTGAATAGTTCACTTTCTTCTTTTACTTTTCTCTAACTCCATTAAGTCATCTCTTTTTCTTCTTTTGGGTACGTCTTTAAATAAATCTTGATCTTAAATCAGCAGTTTATGTCTCAAAAAAGATCATCATCGGAGCAATTGTAATGAATTCTCAGGAACTGCCCAAGATGTATACCATTGTTATACCTTGTAAAGGAAGTATCAGATGATTGCTGGATGCCATCAATAATGAGTTCCCTCATTCAGGTTTTCACCATTTTCTAAATGTGGGGGAACTGATCTTGTCAGTCTTTGTGACTGTGAAAATGTGAACAAAAGATTCAAATTAATATTATTAGCATTATTATTATTATTAAAGTGTTCTAAAAGTGAAGAAGTGATCTCAGGTTAAAAAAATAATCTTAGGAGAACCAGTGATTGAAGAAGAAAATAAACTATTTCCTAAGATTCACATTTAAATAGGGCCTGTCTGTCACATTTCCAAATCTTCCCGTCAGTGTAAGAATTAATCCAGAAAAGGATTTGCGTCATTATTTCTCCTCATTAATTTATTCCACCACTCTGGTCGAAACTGGTTCTAGAAGGTGATGAGGGGTTATTTTCTTGGTATATGAATAATTAATTATGTGGGCTTTATCAGAAAGGTCAGAAAACAAAGCGGCACTGACATTAAATTCTCCAACTATTAAACCAAAATTTATACAACTATTCAATTGATTGAGAAACTAAAAGCACAAGCTATAGGCAATCTACATAATTTCCTTTAATTAGACTAATTAAGATGGGTCCAACTAATGATCCAATATCATGCACAATCAGGGGCTCGATTCTATTACCAGCACTAAAACTGGCATTACAAGAAAAACAAGCAACGTGTATTTTGCAAACATGTGTTACGTCGGTATTCTATTGCAGAACCACAGTAAAACAAAAAGGGAGACTCCTTTTATAATAGTTTCAATTATTGTTATGTAAATCTGGTCACACTTATTCAGTAGCCTTCCTCACAACAGTAAAGGAGGAGTTAGTATCACTTCTTACTGTAGCATTAACACATCAAATGGGTTTAGCCAACAAATAGTAGGAGTGAGTGGTCTTTCATATTTAGCACAGCAAGTTATACATTGTTGCACAGGAATCACTGTGACACATAAAGAGTCTGTATTTTGCAGTAAAATTGGAGAATAAACA
The DNA here is from genome assembly GCA_037306005.1 of Rhinophrynus dorsalis. Classification (NCBI taxonomy): domain Eukaryota; kingdom Metazoa; phylum Chordata; class Amphibia; order Anura; family Rhinophrynidae; genus Rhinophrynus; species Rhinophrynus dorsalis. The sequence continues at coordinate 337,779,064 of CM074718.1, forward strand.
ATGTTGAATGGGAATGGCTGGTTGGAGATGATAGGAAGCTATAGACCGCAACAGCTGAAGGTCAAACAATTGACTACCGCTGATCTAAGAGGTTAATTTACGAGTGTGAGTAGGTATTTACTCTTCCACAGCCAAATATGTTATAATTTATTATTACACTGCAGCCTTGGCATTTCCTGAGGGGCAATTGATCTGCATTCTGACTTTCAAGCATGATGTGTTATGTGCATGTGAATAGTACACATAACATTAGGAATTGTCACATAATCAAACTATGACGCCTGTCCCATACATGCCAACCTTTCCAAAATATTTCCAGGGACACACTGGACCATATGTGTAACAGCAAACTGGAGTTATTCTGGAGTAAACCAACTGTACCATAGGGGGCAAATAACAATTCCTGTTAAATTAAATTGGGCTTTAAAAGAGATAGTAATGTTTCGAAATAAAAGCAGCTCCAATTAATCTTCATAGTATTTGGGCCATGGAGAGTGTTATTTCAATACTGTCAGAGTTCAAGAGTAATTCAATGATAAATAATCCCCCTCCCGCCCCTTTTACCTAGTGTAAACTGCTTCCCTTCAGATGTGGAATCTGGTCTTAAGACCAGACAGCTCACAGCAAGGGACAATCTTCTTACTGTGAGAACAATGAAAACCCTGCCTCCCTTGACAGGTTTTTCCCTTATGTTAATTGAACATTGTCCCTCTCTGCAAGCCATCTGGACACCACCTTTCTGCTCTGAGGTGAGCAGTGTTACATCGGTAAAAGGGGCAGGAGGGGGATACTTTATCATTCAATTACTCTTGAACTACAACTCTTAGTATTGAAATAACACTCTTCATGGCTTAAAGGGATAGTAATACTTCGTTTTAACTTTATTTTATTTTGTAGGCATTAAAAAAACATGAAGAATGATATAAGTCTTATCTCTCAAACCTTTATGGTTTAAGAGATATTCACAAGCAAAGTTTCCCCTCCCGCCCCAAGGGGACAATCTTCTTACAGTGAAAACAAGGAAATCCCTGCCCCGCCTTGACAAGCTTTTGAGGTTTTTCCCTTATCTTAATAGAAGATTGTCCCTCTCTGCAGTCTACCTGGGCACCTCCCTTCTGCTCTGGCTGAAAAGTGTTACATCAGTAAAAGGGGCAGGAGGGGGACACTTTGTCATTGAATTACTCTTGAACTACAACTCTGACAGAATTGAAATAACACTCTCCAAAGTCCAAATACTATGATGATTAGAGCTGCTTTTATTATGAAACATTACTATCCCTTTAAATACTATGAAGATTGGAGCTGCTTTTATTTTGAAACATTACTATCCCTTTAAGCCTCTGAATGCTAGAGAGGTCTCCAATGCATTGCAAAGCATTCACGGGGTTAAAAACCTCTGTTGAAGTACATAGAAATTTAGGAATTTGTATTATGTGATAACTGGTTTACTCCAGAATAACTTCTCTTTGCTTTTATACATATGGACCACTTTTCCCTAAATGAGACTTACACTTCTGTAGCAAAATAGATATTACCCACACCTACATATTGTATTAAATACTAAATCAGAAATATTTATATGTGAAGAAGCTCATAAATTATTAACCTTTTAATGATAAGCACATAAAATATGTTAATGAAATTCAGATTTAAAAACAGGGACAAAAACAGGGACAGCAGGATCTAGGGACAGCCAAAATCAATGACTGTCCCTGGAAATCAGGGACATATGGCAGTATGCTGTCCGTTGCAATCCCTGATTGGATAATCTTCCCACCTGATTTATTGTTTTTGTTCAATTGCAGATGAAAAGTGAGTATACAACATAGACAAGAATAATTGCTTGAAAACATACGCAGTCTATCACATCCACTGTCTGAGGCTGATACACTAGGAGGAATTGGAACAAACCAGCTACATCAGAGGACAGAAATAAAAATTCATCAGTCCCATTGATTTTATTTCCTTAACAATCAATGAGTTAAAAATCCAATGTAAACCCACGGGACATTTTATTTGTCCCCTATGGGGCAGCTAGGATTACCTACAATTGTTCCAGTCCTACTAAGTACATCAGCCTCGCTGTATGTTGTATCCAAAAGCCACTACAGCTTTATAAGCATAGACCTGCCCCTCCAACTATTATTGCACTATGCCAACTGCTAATGGAGGATAATGGGAGTTGTGGTCTAACAACAGCTGGAGGAAGGTCACAGGCTATCAGTTCAACCCAGGCATAAACACATTTTCAGTAGCATCAGATATTGTCATTAATGGGCTTCTAAAGCTTAGCTGTTGAGGTCAGTACAGCTCAGTGGGGGCAGGTGTGAGCAATGGGCATACCTGAGAACTCTCCAGGTTTGCCCCTGAAATTCAGAGTTTTGAACCATATCTCAGGGTAAAGGGCCAGATTCTCAGGATGAGAGAGTCCAGTGTGTCCTACTATATGACGTACACAAATCTTCCTCTTACTCAGTGTCTAAATTAGTGACATATCTAGTAGTAAGACAGATGTCCTGCCAGTCTTGTTAGTGTATAAGAAGTGATACAGTAGGCGAATATAGTCAAGTTGATACCTTTATTGGTTAACTAAGCAGATTTAGGATGTAAGCTTTCAAGACCTCTTAGGTCTCTTCCTCAGGCATGTTATCTGAGGAAGAGACCTAAGAGGTCTTGAAAGCTTGCATCCTAAATCTGCTCAGTTAGCCAATAAAGGTATCAACTTGACTATATTCGCTTCCTGTATTTCTACGGCTAATATGGTACCAACTCTCATCTGTTAAGAAGTGATATCTCAGAACTGTAGCATGTTAGAGGTTCCTTGAAGACTGGCTGGATCATCTCTAGGTTAGAACAAACACTGACATTTCTTCTAGAATCTACTTTCGTGGGAGCATTAAACCTTATTATTTCAAAGCTCTCAGGTATGTTAATGGGAAACCTCCTTTTGGTTCCCCCATATTGTCACACACACATGGGAATTAATCCCCCTAAAGTTACTGGTCCTGACTCTCAAACAGTCTCATTACCAACAATGTAATTTTTGCTTAATAGTGAGGGTGATGTACTAACAATAACTGGAATAATCTTGGTGTATGCCAGTTTCCCATAGCGTAAGATTAAAAATGAATATTTCCATTGATTTAATGGGGTCTTTACCCTCTTGAATGTTAGAGCAGTCTCGAATATATGCATTTAAATGAATGCTTTTTTGTTCCTTACTGTGCAGGTGATTTGCCTCAGTATCTTTACATTTTCTTGAGAAAGACTAGAGCTGCAAAGCATTATAAGCAAGTCAGACTTGATCTTTCAGAAAAATCTCACAAGCTTTACAGTATTATACTTATATGTGAGGTTGTGCTGCCACCTTCAGGTTGCCTAGTGAATTGAACTCTAAAATACTCATGAAGAGATTAGTGTGGTCCATGGGTGGCTAAGCCTTTAGACAAGAGATGCAAACAATTTTTCAGGCTATGCCTGCTTGAGTACAGGTGGATGAATTAAAATGAATTAACCACTGGCTGATCCTTTTGTGCTCAGTAAGAAAATTCATGAAAACCTGCATTGTTGGTAGCTCTTGAGTACAAGGTTGGCTATCCCTGGTTTAGGCAGGAGAGTCTGCAAATCTTGAGATGTATACTGAGTTTATACATGTTTTTTGTTCTTGTCCACTGGGTAAGATGTTTTCCATGAATTCCTCAAATGCAAGGAGAGCAGTGTATACTGTTCCTCACCTGCAATCACTGACAGATACATTTGGGTATTTAGAAAAGACCTATGATATGCAAGACAGGGAAATCCATAAGAAATTGGTGTAAATGCTTTCATAGCCACAAAACATGCGTATATGCATAGAGAACATATGTGTGCACGTGTCCGTCCGTAAAATTTATATGTGATTCACCAACCAGATGTAAATGGAGTATTTACATGGTAGTTGCACATTGACCATGTTTGTCCAAGGGTTCCTCTATACCCCAAACATATTTTTGAGTGTTTTTTCTGTTCAGTAAAACAAGGTTGCCCCCACTAATGGAAGATTTTTTTCATTCAAAAGTTATTACATCTCAAACTTTTTCCATTAACCTGAAATGTTCTGTTGTAGTTATGAGGTGGGGCCTTTCCTATCACTTGCTACAGCAAACCATGTTTAATGACTTAGGAAAACCCTTCCTTAGCAGCAGTGTTCCCCTATGGTGATTAACCCAGCCGTGAAAAATTAAAAGACTAATTCAAATTGGACAGACAGTATAGTGCATCTGTTATTCCATTACTGCCCTGTATAAACTCTCTCACTGCTGGATTGCTCAAGTAAGCAGGAACACAGCATAGAAATTTCTGAGAGCTGTGGATCTACTTGATCTAGAGAGTAGGACTTGAAAATATTGCAGTTCAGTGTCTCTTGTGATATTAAAGCGAAAGAGAGAGCTCCAAAGGGTCTCACTTCAGACCCCTGTTCAACTCCTTCTTAGATTTGCTAAGTCTCAAAATTCAGTGGAACAGATTTTCTGCGAGGGTGATATACTTGCCCTATATATTAACCCTTTCAGTGCCAGGGGCTACACAACGCATTGCTAATTTTGATACATATATGATTCCACCTCTGTTTGTTGAGAGCCAATTGTGAAGTTTTAATTATTGGAATAAAGTTTATTTGATTTTACCAACTGGCTCATGTTTAACTTCGGAGTGCCGCCCGACCGTAATTTTTGTTTGAACTACAGGCTTGGAGAACCTTATTGGCTGAGCACCTGGATTGCCATGTGGTGGTGAGTCCCCTATATTTGATGATATTGCTGCGAGATATATGGGATCAGGCGATTGAGCTTACTTTGACTTTGCAAATTGTAACCCCTTAAGTACCCATGATTGATGTGCATAAAAGTCATGGAAAAACTTACGTTAAGGACCCATGACGGTTACGTACATCATGGAATTCAGTGGTTCAGTGTGCAACTGCATGCTGTTTGGGGACCCCTGAATCTAATGGAGAAAAAAAATGGTTTGTGGTCCTTAACTCAGTAGGCATCTGCCTACAGATGCAACCTACAGAGGGGCGCCTGCTATTGCAATGGATATATATATTTTTTTTTTTCTTCTTTAAGTGGCGTGGCATGCCACGCCGCTGCTGCATTGTAAGCTGTGCCTCACAGACCTTTAGCTGCTGAGCTCTCCCGGCTCTTTAGTAATGCAGAACGCTGGGAGATGACATCTCCCAGCGCTCTGCATTACTAAAGAGAAGACTGCGCTGGAGCTCCAGCAGCTGCAGGTCTGTTCAGAAGCACAGATCTCTCCTTCTGCTGGCCAACCAGGGAGGTAGGAAACAGATGTGGGGGAGAGAATGCGGAGCTTACTTTGGAGATAATGGGGGCAATGTGAGGTCAATATGGGGATGATGGGGGGCAAGCAATGTGGAGCTGATGGGAGGGCAATGTGGAGCTGATGGGGGGGCAATGTGAGGGCAATATGGAGTTGAATTGGGCAATGTTGAGATGATGGGGTAATATGAGGGCAATGTGGAGCTGATGGGGGCAATGTGGAGCTGATGGGGGGGCAATGTGAGGGCAATATGGAGTTGAATGGGGCAATGTTGAGATGGTGGGGTAATATGAGGGCAATGTGGAGCTGATGAGGGCAATATGGAGTTGATGGGGCAATGTTGAGATGATGGGGGCAATGTTGAAATGATGGGGCAATATGAGGGCAATGTGGAGCTGATGGGGTCAATGTGGAGCTGATGGGGGTCAATGTGGAGGTGATAGAGCAATGTGAAGATGATGGGAGCAATGTGAGGGCAATATGGAGATTTGGAGTATTGTGGAGATGGCCAATGGGGGGGGGGCACTTCAGATATCTGTGCCTACAGGCTCCTGAGATGTTTTGTCCATAGTGTGCAGCTGTCTTGCTTCAAAATCACTTCTTATTTAATTTGTGCTTATGGTCCACAGTGATTTTATCGTAAATGACAAGTAAACTTTATGAATTATGTATGTGTATATTTTAGGTCTTTTCCTGCTGATTACAACAAGAGTATGCCCATTGTTTCACAATTTTTCATTCAAAAGTTATTACAGATCAGTCTTTTTTTTAACGTTAAACTATGACTCTCAAAAAACAATACGCTTGGTGAACACAACAGAAATTTGCAGTTTAACGTAAAACAGCAGTTTGGAGAATCCTTGTTTTACTCACCAGAAAAATTGCTATAACATTAATTTTCTTAAAATAGTAGTGATCCCTTAATTTAACAAAAAATAGCATAGTATTACTAAAAATGTTGCAAGTAAGGTGTATAAATGGTGATATAGTTGATGGACCATTTTATTTTATATAATATTTAAATTATTTGTAAAAATAAAGAAGATTGCCATAGTGCACATTTCAAAGAAATTATGAGTTGCAAATCTGCAGTTACAGAATCAGACTGTGAGTCCAATGTTGCATGAAAGGAGCTTCTTTACGGACCTGCATATTTAAAGGGGAAGTAACACCTGCTAATAATAACCCCCACTTACCTTTCTATGGCCAGAAAATACTAGTGGTCCCTCTGAATTTTTCCTATTTCTTTGGTTCAAGAGATAACATCTTTAGAGGGGAGTGTGCACAACACATTGTCAAACAATGCTTTGTACACCCTCTGGTCTTTAAAAGGGTTAAGTAGGTTCATATCCTCTGCCTGCTTCAGTTTTTTAAATTGTTTATTTGAAGATTTTTGCATGCAACAAAAATGGAAGAAATAATTCCATATCAAGTTACAAAGCTGTGCGTTAATCAAAATGTATGTCATGGAAAGCGGGAGACTCTTTAGCATGGTTAGGCACCGCAGTTGGTATATTATAGGATATTATACTACAGCATATTACAGTAGCCAATGGTGAGTGAAAATTTAGCCCTGGCGAGTAGAAATTTAGCCCTGTGGGTATGTTATGGCTTGCAGTGGCGAGTAAATTTTCAGGTCTGGCTTAGTAGCAAAGGACTTCAAATTTTAAGCCCTGTTCCAGAGTGTATCTCTGCCCCCAGGTACATGGATTCATGCAAATGCTTAGATATGCAATTCATATCAGCAAAAAAGAATAGTAGCGAAAGTAAGGTTTACTATAATAAATTAGGGTATGGTAAAGTTAAATGAAGTTAAATAGACTAAAATAAAATAGCCTCTCATTTGAACGTAACAAGTTAGTAAGGGTTTGTGTGTGTGTGTATGGGGGGGTAGGTGTGACTACATCTTCTGTATCCATCAATTTAAAGAACATGTTCTAAGCTCCTTGAATGCCATCCACATATTGTACTGAAAGGACTGCAGGAAGTTGAGATAAAAGAGTCTCATGTTCTAAGCTCCTTGATTGCCATCCACCTATTGTACTGAAAGGAGTGCAGGAAGTTGAGATAAAAGGGTCCCATGTTCTAAGCTCCTTGATTGCCATCCATCTATTGTACTGGAAGGAGTGCAGGAAGTTTTGTTGTTGACACTGAGGGAGAGTCGAGATAAAAAGGTCCTATAGAGAGATAAACTTCTCAACGCTGAATTCCTTATTCTGTAATGCAATGCTGTGGTGTATATTGATGAAATGTAATAGGTGACCCTGAAGTTGTCACTGAAGAGAGAGGAATCTTTCCACAGGGAAATAATGCATTTGATAGCTATCATTAACATTATATCTAACAGTTGCATATAACTTTTGTTGATATTTGTTGTAAAATTGTATATGCCATCAACTGTATATATAGGTGCATGCTGATATATTTTAACACTTCTTGCCAGAAGAATAGGACAGATGGGCTAGAATATAACATATGTAATAAAGTAGCCTTGAGTGAATCTGTCTGTGTACCTAACTGGGTGAGCTATATTGTATAGCCTAATATTAGGGAGGTTAAAACCCCTATTATTTTTGGGTTGGTGTAGTTTGGTCAGGCTAATCTTTGAATGCTTTCCATTTCAGATGATGCCTGATATTTTTTTGTGACTGTGTTTAATGTCTAACACAGATATGAATAAAGATAGCATTTGAATTCTGTACTGTGTGCGTGGAAAAGATACCATCTCAATAAGGTTGATACATCGTATAAAAGTTCAAGGGAAGGTTTCTCAAAATTAGCAGTTCTTGGGAGTCCATCAACTACTGGTTTATCAGGGTAAGGGTGGAGCAGGGATTGCTGATGTATAAGATCATATCATCAGCAAATACTGAGACCTTGTATTCTATTTCCTCTATTGAAATGACTTTATAGATGTCTAAGGAATTTAGGTGTCTTAGAAAGTCTAGGGTAAGATTAAATAGTGTGTGTGTATGTGTGTGGGGCTATGGGTTGCCCTGACTACTACTGTGATATAATTAATTTAATGATGAATTATAGTTGTTAGTGGTAATCATGGACTTGGGAAAGGAGTACATCAGTTTGATATTGTGACCAGACGGAATTATATAGGAGTATAACATTTGAAATATTCATTACTGTGTTGTTATCACAGTGCCTGTGATTATCCTGTCACTCTCATCTGTGGCAGACTGTGATTTGTTCAGTTGGTTTGGCCCGCCCCTTGGTGACCTTTTTATACCTGACTCTTACATCTGTCAGATGCCCTTTCGTGGTGTTTCTGAGCCAGACTTGCTGTTGCTGTGTTCCTGTATCCGGATTCCTGTGTACCGACTTTGGCCTGTCCTGACTACGCTCCAGTGTTCCTGATCGTGTATGACCCGGCTTGTCTGAGAATCCTCTACGTGCTACGACCCGGCTTGTCTGAGAACCCTCTACGTGCTACGACCTGGCTTGTCTGAGAGACTTCTACGTGCTACGACCCGGCTAGCTGACTTCCTGCTTCGAGATCATCGTGGCCTGTTCCAGCGACCTGCTTGGCCTGTTGTCGCCGCCGTGACATTCTGAATCCTGTGTTGCTGTGCCGAACTAGTGTGACCATTACACTCCTGTGAAACCCATCCCTCAGTGCAGAGTTCCTTGCTGACTTGCATAAGCTGTGCTCCTTGTACCGAGCCTCTATACGCTGCAGAGCTAAGTTACCATACCGAGCCTGGGAGATTCAAACGTACCTTTTAACCCTTGCAGTGCCGCTTCTCTCTTGCCGGACCTCCTTTCTGATTACAGAGCCGTTACCTTGTAAGTCTACTGCTGCTGAGTTGGCCGCTACTTGGACGGCGACTCCCAGTTACATTTGCAGAGTAGTCTATCCTGTTGGTCCGGTTGGGCGTCTCTGGCTCTCGGTCTCACGGTTATTACCGGAGGTATCTGGTGCGGCTATTGGTGGCAAGGTTAGGCTCCAAGCTCTTGCAAGATCCAAAGGTAAACGCCTGTTGGGGCTATTGGCTCGTGTTGTGCTCACGTTGGTCTCCGGTTATACGCCCGTGGGGGCTAAAACGCCAGCTTTGCATCTCAGGCTAGTCTCGATCACGCCCGTGGGGGCTACATACTCTTGCACTTGCAGTCTCAGTGGTCTCTTGGCGAACGCCCGCGGGGGCTATTTTGGGTCACTGTTCTGCTATAGCTCACGTTGGTCATTGAACATCTACTACCCATCATTATATGAACTCTGTGCTGTGCACATTTGCTCAGTTTATCACTACACCATACGAGCGTGCCAAACCCCACAGCTGAGACTGACAAATTGTTCTCATTTACCCTTTAGGGGCCAGTTCCCTATTTTCTGTACCTATGTTGGGTGCCTTCTATCCATTATAGTGAATCTATGTATACTGTGTATTCACTTGCAATTGTTGCTGTCAACTGTAGAGGGCGATCATTTGTATTTATTTTCTTTCAATAAAAGATTGTTTTACTTTACCTACTGGTCTGAGTGTCAAAACAAACCGTTACAGTTGTACATTGTGTGGCATAATGTAATAGTGTGTGTGGTGTTCAACTGTAAGTTCTGTATAGGAATTTGACAGTGCTGAACCAGAGTGCTGAGAAAATAACTGTTAAGCCCAGCATCTGGCTTGTTTACAGTATACTCCATGTCTGTGTAACTTGTGCTAAGGAATGGTTGGAATGTGGATTGATTCCTGCTGTGCTACCTTCACCAATCAGGGGAGGTTATTTATGGTTCAGTTAGAATGCCCATTTTTCAAGCCTTGATTTGTATTCTTATCTTGATAAGAGTGTCTTGAAATGCAGGAAATTCCCTGTTTGGTCAAGTGTACCAACACTGTTCCAGGCCATAGTTTACATTCTAATCTTGATAAGAGTGTCTGGAAGTGTATATAAGCAGTGTGTTTCACTAATAAAGCCTGTTCTGTTCTACCCGCCTTAATACAAGTCTCAGCCGTATTTCTGGTGGGGGCTTGGGCTGAGGATTCTCACCTCAGTCATTGCAACAGCAAATTCACTTGCCCTGCTGGTGTAGGGCCCCTGGAAACCCCACCTGTGGTTTTGCATCTAAATTCTCTAGCTCTGCCAGGCTACCAGTTGTTCCTGCCTGAGTATCCACGACCTCCAAAAAGCCAGGAAGTAGCAGGGCTTCAGCTGGCCGTGGAGGAAGGACAGCAGCAGTAGCAGTTCAGGAAAAGATGACACCAAAATGGTCCGTTAAATCCTGGTACCGTCACACTTATATTTAACAAATTGATGTCTGAAATTTTGTAATTCTAGGGTTCTAAACAAGTGAGTCCAAGAGATTTTACCAAACAGTTTTACAGCAGCAAGATGTATTAGTAGGTTATCTGGGGTAATCCCTGGTCTGCAAGAAGGCTCCTTTTGCTGTGCTTATGCTTGTGACGGATTGTATGCATGGAACAAAACCTGTTTGTTCTGGAGGTATCAAGATGGTTAATATAGTGTTGTCTATTTGTCATAATCTTACTCATAAATTTAAAATATGTCTTTAATAATGAGCTGGGAAGACAGAAAGATACCAGATTTGGGTTTCTGCCCAGTTTAGGTAGGATTATGATCCTTGCTAGTATAAAATCATCTGGTCTAATGTTTTGGGATATAATGTCATAAAAAGATGAGTTAGGGGGAGGGGAATATGGTCTTTAAGCGATTTATAGAATTCAGTTAGGACATCTGTGCCAGGGGATTTCATAATTAGATTTAGCACTCACATATTTGGTTATACTTGATTGTGTGGACAGATGTACATGTGCCTTTGTGAGATTTCTTTCTGTTACTTTGAGTTTTGCGTTAGTTCCTTTAATTTATTAACATTAGAGATAATGTGTCTTCTCATTATTGATTTATCCATTTCCTAGTATAAGAGGGGAGTGGATTTATGTTGTGAATTTACTTGGTCATATTCAAGCCATGCATGTTTAAGCCCAGATTCAGAGTTATAGAGAAGCTTGGGCATTCTCCAGTTAAAGGAAGAACACAAGGGTGGTTTAAATGATAAAGAAATTGAGATAGGGGTGTGGTCTGGGATTATAATGTCATGAATAGTACACAGTGCCGATAACAGAGCAATGTTACAGAGGAAGTAGTCAATTCTAATAAAAACATCTTCAGCATGTGACTTGAAGCTGAATTCCTTGTCTATTGGGTGGAGTATATTGTCATATCAGTTAAGGAGAGGGAATTTTTAAAAGTCAGTATACCGTTGTCTTTGAGAATGGTGAATTGTGGTTTGTTCCTGTCTAGTTTTGCATCTGTAATACAGTGATAATCTTCAGAGGTTACATTTTTCGAGTTTACATTGGTCAGAAGGTATACTGGAGGTGCACTAGAGGGGCAAAGAAAAATAGAAAAGTTGTGCCAATTAGGTGTCTATATGTTACAGAATGTTAAGAGCTCTTGATCTATTAGGCATTGGACAATTAAGAATCAACAAGCAGTTTAAGTTGTAAGTTTTTGTGTATAAGGATTGTTATCCCTCTCTTGTTGCTAGAGAATGGGGCAACAAAGCATTCACTCATCCAGTCCCTACATAGCTTTCTATGTTCAGTGTTAGAGAGGTATGTTTCCTGTAGAAAGGCAATGCTTATATGTAGAGGCTTTACAGGGATAGTAATACTTGGTTTTATCTTTATTTTATTTTGTAGGCATGAAAAAAACATGAAGAACGATATAAGTCTTATCTCTCAAACCTTTATGGTTTAAGAGCTATTCACAAGCAAAGTTTCCCCCTCCCGCCCCTTTTTCCTAGTGTAAGCCATCTCTTCTCAGATGTGAATCTGGTTGTATGACCAGACAGATAACAGCAGGGGACAATCTTCTTTGTATGAAAACAATGAAAGCCCTTCCCCCCTTGACAAGTTTTTCAGCTTTTTCCCTTATCTTAATTGAAGATTGTCCCTCTCTGCAGTCTACCTGGGCACCTACCTACTGATCTGACTGAACGGGGGGGGGATACTTTGTTTGTGAATATCTCTTAAACCATAAAGGTTTGAGAGATAAAACTGATATATTTCTTCATATTTTTTAATGCCTACAAAAAAATAAGATAAAACATCGTTTTACTATCCCTTTAAATGGCTAAGGATATGTTTCCTCTTGATAGAATTGTGGATTCCTCCTACATTCCAGGATGTGAAATGAACACTATGAGGATGGTAACAAATATGTAAACAGTAACAAATGGATGATTGTACATACCAACTATAAATCAAAGAACTCAGGAGTTCCAAAAGATCTGCAGGACCCAACAAGCACACACAACACACTCCTGATGGGTAAGGCAGGACATCTCCTCTCTCCAGTTTCTCTCAGCCCAGTAGCCCAATGGCTGTATGGAGGCCTCACAGCAACAAGAGGGATTGTTCCAGTGCTGCCCGGCAGATGAGGCCATGGCTTCCATGCCATGGTAGGCCTGCAGGCCATCTGGCCCACTATCGGGCCAAAATGAGTCGTGCAAGATATCAGGGTGCTCCTCACAAAGTGCTGAGTGCAGATCTGGCACTTGGGTACTATATTTGTCTACTGAAAGTGGTGGATGGTGGTGGATTACTTGCTGTCGCCTGGAGTACTCTCTCTGTACATCTTGTTAAGATGGCCACCAGCCGGAAGATTCTGCTTGCTTCGGTTAAAATAAAAACTGCCAGCAACTGACATGTCTGCCTCCATGTTTTCCAACACATACCGGTGGTTTTTACAGTGTGTTTTAGGGACTCCGCTCCTCCTTTTCATGGAGCAGGTTTTTTGCCATGAAACCTGTGGTCCTTAAAGGGATAGTAATGTTTCATAATAAAAGCAGCTCTAATTAATCATCATAGTATTTGGACTTTGAAGAGTGTTATTTCAATTCTGTCAAAGTTGTAGTTCAAGAGTAATTCAATGACAAAGTATCCCCCCTCCTGCCCCTTTTACTGATGTAACACTGCTCAGCCAGAGCAGAAGGGAGGTGCCCAGGTAGATTGCAGAGAGGGACAATCTTCAACTAAGATAATAGAAAAACCTGAAAAACTTGTCAAGGGGGGCAGGGCTTTCATTGTTCTTATAGGAAGAAAAGTGTCCCCTGCTGTTATTTGTCTCGTCTATGGACTGCATTCCACATCTGAGAAGATATGGCTTACAGTAGGTAAAAGGGGTGGGAGGGGGAAACTTTATCCTTCAATTACTCTTGAACCACAACTCTGACAGTATTGAAATAACACTCTTCATGGCCCAAATACTATGAAGATTAATTGGGGCTGCTGTTTTTGTGACACATTACTATCCCTTTAATGGAGAACATGTAAGGATTCCACTAAATGCAAGCTATCATCTGATTTGCAGCTGGCACATGCTTGTGTTGTTGTAAGTATCATCAGTTATGCTTTTCATTTTTTTCCATAATAAATTTATTAGTGGAAATATCTCATTGATTTCTGCACCTGCATGACTAACCAGATCTCCTCAAAAAGCATCCACTGTTCACATAAGTCACAAATAAGCTGCCAATGACCAGGTGATAAAGAAGCCTCCAACAAATCCTTCCAATTAAGAGTTGTATACTCACTAATGGCTGTGCTCTGCTCATACAAATGCTCCAGCATGTACAATGTGGCATTCCATCTGCAGGCACATACAATTTAAGCTGGTGATGGGGCAGGTTATTTCAATCACGTATGGAGTATAATGCATTTTGTGCACTGTAGAACTGGCTAAAATGTGTGCATATTTTGCAGGAGATATTTAGCATTTCTATGACAGTGTAAAATTCTAACAGGAATCAATTGACACTTACATTTAGGACATGAGAGAAACAGGGTACATGCACCACATCTGTTATTCTCAAGGCAGTTGATATATGGGAGTCTTGCCAGCAGACACAATGTCATCTTTCAAGAAGTGGGGTACAAACAAATTGTCTATGACCTGCTGAAGTTTCTTTAACTATTTGAGTGCTGGAGAGGTACACAACGCACATCAACACCTTTGTGGGTTTTCTTTCAAAGTTCTGCATGCATAAAGTAGCATGCCAATGTTATGGGCTACCATTCCAACACTGGAGGTGACCTGATGCTGCATTCTGATGCTGCAGGCTAGACGGATACCCAGTGAGAGGTGAAAGTCAAAGAGTCTGTACTCTGGCCACTTGTCCACATATCTGTAGTCAGCAGAACTATCTTGCAATATGGTGTTTCCAGCCCTTTGTGCACCACACTAATCGCTTGGCCTGTACAACTCTGTCACAGCTGTCCTTGAAAAATAATTGCAGCTTGGGATGTCAGTGGGATGCTATACAACATCAATTCTTTAAAACCACTGTTTTAAACAAAAGAAAAGTATAGCATGTCAAATTCCAAAATGTTGGCAAGTTTGCCATTCCACTTTTGGATTCTTTTTGTGCAGTTTGACTTATTTCTAATAACTTAGTAAGGATGGGTTGGCAGTACATAGTATAAGAACTCTATAAATGTATTCATCCTCTAACTGTGTAGTTCAACTCAAAATCTAAAAAGACACATTTATCAACAAAATTGCCTGTAAACTGAATCCCCCATACCTAAGTAAAGTAATCCACAAACAAACCTTGTGTAGGGGTCAATGAATAGTGATAAATTCTGCCACTGGAGGGAGTTCAGCAGGGAATAGTGAATCAACTTGGAGTTGAGGAATAGGAAGAACAGTTGACTGGGAAGTCGGATAATTCCGACACAAACAGTCCTTGACACTCCAACAACAGCAGAGGTAGGTTGGTCGGAGGCTTTCGATTCACAGAGTCCTTCAGTCACTGGCAGGCTTAGGACGGGATTGTCAGAAGTTACCGACTAACAGTCTTCGACACACTGGTAGGTCTGAGGCAGGCTTCTTGGATGTTATCAACTAACAGAGTCCTCAACATGCCAGTAGGCCTGAGGCAGGATATTTGGATGTTTCTGGCTAGCAGAGTCCTCGACATGCTGGTAGGCCTGAAGCAAGATAGTGGGAAGTTACTGGCTAGCAGAGTCCTCAACACACCAGAAGGCATGAGGTGGGTTTTTTGGAAGATCAGAAGGCAGTAGAGTGATCCAGAACAAGTCAAGGTCCATAACAGATGGGTAGCGAAGAAACCAGAGGATAAGGCAGAATCTAGTCGGAGAGAAAGCCGTGTCGAAAGCCAGAAAATGGAGACAAGTCAAATCAGCAGACAGAAAGCAAGGTCAGGACTCGCCAGGCTGATACACAGAAGTAGAATTCAGGAGACAGGATACCAAGGCAACGACAACTCTCAGGATTACGGCACGAAGACTGAGCATTCATCTGAGCGCCAAGCAGGTAGAGAAGGCAGAGGAGACCAGAAGCCGTGGGAGGTGGAAAAACTGGTAAGGACATGTGACAATAATGCACTTGAGAAAAGATACCTTGATTCTGGTGCGACTGAAGTCTTGTTTGGATACCCTAATTAGAGTGATGGGTGATATTGAGGTCTGGCAAGGATGCTTCAGTTCCAGTTCTGCCAAAGGGCCACCAGACTGGGATAAAAGCCAATGTCTGCTGTTATTTCAAGAGGCTGAATCTTGCTTCTGCATCGTGTGAGCAGTAACCTTGAATGACTGATGTTTATGGTGAAGGCTTCACTTAAACTGCAAATTATATATTATGCTTGGAGTGAGTGTGCTTTTCTTTTCCATTTTTTGTTTTTGACAGGTATCCCAAAAGATCACACAAAAATTTACTTTTCCAGCAAGGATTTGCCATGTGTTTTAACAGTTATAGGTGGATTTTGCAATAGGGACATCTGAAAAGAAAGACATAACCGGTCCAAAAAATGATTTTGACTATACTGACTAGTTATATAGGTGAACAGGCCTGACCGGAGTACTCTGCTCTTTTCAAGTATGGTGACACTCTGCACTTTCAACATATTGGAGGATATATGCTATTGGAGGGCACAGGTGCTTGAGGGGGGCCCCAAGTAGTCTACTACTCATGGAGTAAAGGCAGTTTAGCTATAACAGCTGTGAAGAGCATTGGTTCAGACCCAATGTACTTAATAAATTATGTCACAAAGTTGATTTCATTAGGAAATGATTGGAGGTGCAAGAATAGCACACACTAAAATCAAGGGAAAAGGATACAGAGTGTTGTGCTTTCCTTCCTTCTCATAGGCTGTTCATGGGTTAGTCACACCCCTTAACAGGAGTACAAGGGAGAGGGGTCAGAAAAAGAGGGGAACCTAATTAACCTACTTTGGATTTTATCCAAGTCACGTCAATCTGATGCTATGCCTCCAAAATATTACCAGTTACACTGATCTATATATATATAAAAGAAGACTTCTGTCTGCCTGGCAAAACACACCCAGGGGTGGCAGTGAGGAGGAGTTACTGTTCCCATTGGGTGATTCAATGGGGGCGTGATTTTCATAGGCGTTGCAGTGGCCGAAGGCCGCTGCTACTCCTATGAAAATCATGCAGGGTGTTGGCCCGCTCTCACTACCCAGCCCGCCCACCACTATACAACTTACACAAAAAACAAAGTGGCTGCCACTTGCTTCTACACCACAGACACGTGCACAAACCCCAATGACACACACAGCACCAAACACACACACATCAAAAAAAAAAACATGGTACTTCACTTTGTATTGCATTATAACTCCATTCATCATCAGCCACAAGTTGGCTGTCTGAGGATGATGGAAGTTGTAGTCCATCACCAACTGGTGACCCACAGGTTGCTCAGCCCCTTATACACAGTTGATACATGCCCCACCCCTCCTCTCCACCACTACACCGAGGACAGGCAGCACCCAAAATATTAGGTGTTAATAAGTGTCATATAAATGCACCTGATGCTGTGTATCAATGCACTGTTTTGTATGTGTTTTAGTGAGTTGGTGTGTGTTGGTGTGCAAGTTTCTGTACCTAGAATAAACTGGTGTGTTTGCAAATTATAGGCAGAGATGATATGGGGTAATTGAAGGAGTTATAAGGAGTGGTTATATGGAGCAATAGGAGTTGTTATAGAGAGGTCATATGGAGCAATAGGAGGACATACAGGGAGAGGCTATCTGGAGCAATAGGAGGAGTTATAGGGAGAAATTAGATGGAATAACTGGAGGAGTTAAAAGGCAGAGGTTCAATAGGAGGAGTTTTAGGGAGGTATTATATAGAGCAATAGGAAATCTTATAAGTATAGTTTAAATAAAGTACTTTATAGGAAGAGATTATATGGAGCAATATGGGGAGTCTTAGGGAGACGTTATATGGAGGAATAGGAGGAATTAGAGAGAGGTTATAAGGAGCAAGAGTCGGAGTTATAGGGAGAGGTTATTTGGATCACTAAGCAGTGTTACAAGATTATATATACTGTAAGGGAAAGTTTATATAGAGAAATAGGATACATAAGGAGGGGGTTACATGGAGCAATAGGAGGAGTTATGGGGGAGTTAATAACGATCAGTAGAAGGAGTTACAGGGAGAGGTTATATTGAACAATAGGAGGAGTTATTGGCAGTTGTTGTATGGAGCAATAATAGGAGTTATAGGGAAAGGTTATGTGGAGCGATAGGAGCAGATATAGGGAAGGGTTATATGGAGCAATAGGAGGAGTTATAGGGAGAGGTTATATGGAATAATAGGAGGCGTTATAGGGAGAGGTTATATGAAGCAATAGGAGGAGTTATAGGGAGAGGTTATATGGAGCAATAGGAGGCGTTATAGGGAGGTTATATGGAGCAATAGGAGGAGTCATAGTGAGAGGTTATATGGAGCAATAGGAGGAGTTATAGTGAGAGGTTATGTGTAGCAATAGAAGGAGTTATAGGCAAGGGTTATGTGGAGCAATAGGAGGAGTTATAGGGAGAAGTTATATGGAGCAATAGGAGGAGTTATAGGGAGAGGTTATGTGGAATAATAGGAAGAGTTATAGGGAGAGGATATATGGAGCAATAGGGGGAGTTATAGGGAGAGGTTATGTGGAGCAATAGGAGGAGTTATAGGCAAGGGTTATGTGGAGCAATAGGAGGCATTATAGGGAGAAGTTATATGAAGCAATAGGAGGAGTTATAGGGAGAAGTTATATGAAGCAACAGGAGGAGTTATAGGGAAGGGTTATATGGAGCAACAGGGGGAGTTATAGGGAGAGGTTATGTGGAGCAATAGGAGGAGTTATAGGGAAAGGTTATATGGAGCAATAGGAGGAGTTGTAGGTAGAGGTTATATGGATAAATAGGAGGAGTTATGGGGAGAGGTTATATGGAGCAATAGGAGGAGTTATAGGGAGAGGTTATATGGATCAATAGGAGGAGTTATGGGGAGAGGTTATATGGAGCAATAGGAGGAGTTATAGGGAAAGGTTATATGGAGCAATAGGAGGAGTTATAGGGAGAGGTTATATGGATCAATAGGAGGAGTTATGGGGAGAGGTTATATGGAGCAATAGGAGGAGTTATAGGGAAAGGTTATATGGAGCAATAGGAGGAGTTATAGGGAGAGGTTATATGGAACAATAGGAGGAGTTATAAGGAGAGGTTATATGGATCAATAGGAGGAGTTATAGGGAGAGGTTTTATGGAACAATAGGATCAGTTATAGGGAGAGGTTATATGGAACAATAGGAGGAGTTACAGGGAGAGGTTATATGGAGTAATAGGAGGAGTTATAGGGAAAGGTTATATGGAGCAATAGGAGGAGTTACAGGGAGAGGTTATATGGAGTAATAGGAGGAGTTATAGGGAGAGGTTATATGGAGCAATAGGAGGAGTTATAGGGAAAGGTTATATGGAGCAATAGGAGGAGTTATAGGGAGAGGTTATATGGAACAATAGGAGGAGTTATAGGGAGAGGTTATATGGAGCAATAGGAGGAGTTATAGGGAGAGGTTATATGGAACAATAGGAGGAGTTATAGGGAGAGGTTATATGGAGCAATAGGAGGAGTTATAGGGAAAGGTTATATGGAGCAATAGGAGGAGTTATAGGGAGAGGTTATATGGAGCAATAGGAGGAGTTATAGGGAAAGGTTATATGGAGCAATAGGAGGAGTTATAGGGAGAGGTTATATGGAACAATAGGAGGAGTTATGGGGAGAGGTTATATGGAGCAATAGGAGGAGTTATAGGGAAAGGTTATATGGAGCAATAGGAGGAGTTATAGGGAAAGGTTATATGGAACAATAGGAGGAGTTATGGGGAGAGGTTATATGGAACAATAGGAGGAGTTATGGGGAGAGGTTATATGGAGCAATAGGAGGAGTTATAGGGAAAGGTTATATGGAGCAATAGGAGGAGTTATAGGGAGAGGTTATATGGATCAATAGGAGGAGTTATAGGGAAAGGTTATATGGAGCAATAGGAGGAGTTATAGGGAGAGGTTATATGGAGCAATAAGAGGAGTTATAGAGAGAGGTTATATGGAACAATAGGAGGAGTTATAGGGAGAGGTTATATGGAACAATAGGAGGAGTTACAGGGAGAGGTTATATGGAGCAATAGGAGGAGTTATAGGGAAAGGTTATATGGAGCAATAGGAGGAGTTATAGGGAGAGGTTATATGGAACAATAGGAGGAGTTATAGGGAGAGGTTATATGGAACAATAGGAGGAGTTATAGGGAAAGGTTATATGGAGCAATAGGAGGAGTTATAGGGAGAGGTTATATGGAGCAATAGGAGGAGTTATAGGGAAAGGTTATATGGAGCAATAGGAGGAGTTATAGGGAGAGGTTATATGGAGCAATAGGAGGAGTTATAGGGAAAGGTTATATGGAGCAATAGGAGGAGTTATAGGGAAAGGTTATATGGAACAATAGGAGGAGTTATGGGGAGAGGTTATATGGAGCAATAGGAGGAGTTATAGGGAAAGGTTATATGGAGCAATAGGAGGAGTTATAGGGAAAGGTTATATGGAACAATAGGAGGAGTTATGGGGAGAGGTTATATGGAACAATAGGAGGAGTTATGGGGAGAGGTTATATGGAGCAATAGGAGGAGTTATAGGGAAAGGTTATATGGAGCAATAGGAGGAGTTATAGGGAGAGGTTATATGGAGCAATAGGAGGAGTTATAGGGAGAGGTTATATGGAACAATGGGAGGAGTTATAGGGAGAGGTTATATGGATCAATAGGAGGAGTTATAGGGAGAGGTTATATGGAACAATAGGAGGAGTTATAGGGAGAGGTTATATGGAACAATAGGAGGAGTTATAGGGAGAGGTTATATGGAGCAACAGGAGGAGTTATAGGGAGAGGTTATATGGAGCAATAGGAGGAGTTATGGGGAGAGGTTATATGGAACAATAGGAGGAGTTATGGGGAGAGGTTATATGGAGCAATAGGAGGAGTTATAGGGAGAGGTTATATGGAACAATAGGAGGAGTTATAGGGAAAGGTTATATGGAGCAATAGGAGGAGTTATGGGGAGAGGTTATATGGAGCAATAGGAGGAGTTATAGGGAGAGGTTATATGGAGCAATAGGAGGAGTTATAGGGAGAGGTTATATGGAGCAATAGGAGGAGTTATAGGGAGAGGTTATATGGAGCAATAGGAGGAGTTATAGGGAGAGGTTATATGGAACAATGGGAGGAGTTATAGGGAGAGGTTATATGGAGCAATAGGAGGAGTTATAGGGAGAGGTTATATGGAGCAATAGGAGGAGTTATAGGGAGAGGTTATATGGAACAATAGGAGGAGTTATAAGGAGAGGTTATATGGATCAATAGGAGGAGTTATAGGGAGAGGTTATATGGAACAATAGGAGGAGTTATAAGGAGAGGTTATATGGAGCAATAGGAGGAGTTATGGGGAGAGGTTATATGGATCAATAGGAGGAGTTATAGGGAGAGGTTATATGGAGCAATAGGAGGAGTTATGGGGAGAGGTTATATGGAGCAATAGGAGGAGTTATAGGGAGAGGTTATATGGAGCAATAGGAGGAGTTATAGGGAGAGGTTATATGGAGCAATAGGAGGAGTTATAGGGAGAGGTTATATGGAGCAATAGGAGGAGTTATAGGGAGAGGTTATATGGAACAATGGGAGGAGTTATAGGGAGAGGTTATATGGAGCAATAGGAGGAGTTATAGGGAGAGGTTATATGGAACAATAGGAGGAGTTATAGGGAGAGGTTATATGGAGCAATAGGAGGAGTTATAGGGAGAGGTTATATGGAACAATAGGAGGAGTTATAGGGAGAGGTTATATGGATCAATAGGAGGAGTTATAGGGAGAGGTTATATGGAGCAATAGGAGGAGTTATAGGGAGAGGTTATATGGAACAATAGGAGGAGTTATAGGGAGAGGTTATATGGAACAATAGGAGTTATAGGGAGAGGTTATATGGAGCAATAGGAGGAGTTATAGGGAGAGGTTATATGGAGCAATAGGAGGAGTTATAGGGAAAGGTTATATGGATCAATAGGAGGAGTTATAGGGAGAGGTTATATGGAACAATAGGAGGAGTTATAGGGAGAGGTTATATGGAACAATAGGAGGAGTTATAGGGAGAGGTTATATGGAACAATAGGATCAGTTATAGGGAGAGGTTATATGGATCAATAGGAGGAGTTATAGGGAGAGGTTATATGGATCAATAGGAGGAGTTATAGGGAGAGGTTATATGGAACAATGGGAGGAGTTATAGGGAGAGGTTATATGGAACAATGGGAGGAGTTATAGGGAGAGGTTATATGGAGCAATAGGAGGAGTTATAGGGAAAGGTTATATGGATCAATAGGAGGAGTTATAGGGAGAGGTTATATGGAACAATAGGAGGAGTTATAGGGAGAGGTTATATGGAACAATAGGAGGAGTTATAGGGAGAGGTTATATGGAACAATAGGATCAGTTATAGGGAGAGGTTATATGGATCAATAGGAGGAGTTATAGGGAGAGGTTATATGGATCAATAGGAGGAGTTATAGGGAGAGGTTATATGGAACAATGGGAGGAGTTATAGGGAGAGGTTATATGGAGCAATAGGAGGAGTTATAGGGAGAGGTTATATGGATCAATAGGAGGAGTTATAGGGAGAGGTTATATGGAGCAATAGGAGGAGTTATAGGGAGAGGTTATATGGAGCAATAGGAGGAGTTATAGGGAGAGGTTATATGGAACAATAGGAGGAGTTATAGGGAGAGGTTATATGGAACAATAGGAGGAGTTATAGGGAGAGGTTATATGGAACAATAGGAGGAGTTATAGGGAGAGGTTATATGGAACAATAGGAGGAGTTATAGGGAGAGGTTATATGGAACAATAGGAGGAGTTATAGGGAGAGGTTATATGGAGCAATAGGAGGAGTTATAGGGAGAGGTTATATGGAACAATAGGAGGAGTTATAGGGAGAGGTTATATGGATCAATAGGAGGAGTTATAGAGAGAGGTTATATGGAGCAATAGGAGGAGTTATAGGGAGAGGTTATATGGATCAATAGGAGGAGTTATAAGGAGAGGTTATATGGATCAATAGGAGGAGTTATAGAGAGAGGTTATATGGAGCAATAGGAGGAGTTATAGGGAGAGGTTATATGGAACAATAGGAGGAGTTATAGGGAGAGGTTATATGGAACAATAGGAGGAGTTATAGGGAGAGGTTATATGGAGCAATAGGAGGAGTTATAGGGAGAGGTTATATGGAACAATAGGAGGAGTTATAGGGAGAGGTTATATGGAACAATAGGAGGAGTTATAGGGAGAGGTTATATGGAACAATAGGAGGAGTTATAGGGAGAGGTTATATGGATCAATAGGAGGAGTTATAGAGAGAGGTTATATGGAGCAATAGGAGGAGTTATAGGGAGAGGTTATATGGATCAATAGGAGGAGTTATAAGGAGAGGTTATATGGATCAATAGGAGGAGTTATAGAGAGAGGTTATATGGAGCAATAGGAGGAGTTATAGGGAGAGGTTATATGGAACAATAGGAGGAGTTATAGGGAGAGGTTATATGGAACAATAGGAGGAGTTATAGGGAGAGGTTATATGGAGCAATAGGAGGAGTTATAGGGAGAGGTTATATGGAGCAATAGGAGGAGTTATAGGGAGAGGTTATATGGAGCAATAGGAGGAGTTATAGAGAGAGGTTATATGGAGCAATAGGAGGAGTTATAGGGAAAGGTTATATGGAGCAATAGGAGGAGTTACAGGGAGAGGTTATATGGATCAATAGGAGGAGTTATAGGGAAAGGTTATATGGAACAATAGGAGGAGTTATAGGGAAAGGTTATATGGAGCAATAGGAGGAGTTACAGGGAGAAGCAAAAGAAAGAGAATATATAGACAGTATAATGATTTAATAGGAACTATAGGGACAGGTTATATGGTGCCACAGGACAGGGCTATATGGAATAATAGGAGGAGATATGTAAATGACAATATGATAAAACAGGAGGCATTAGTGGGCAGCCCATGTCAAAGTACTTCTTGGAGCCATTACCTCTTATCCATCACTGCATGTTTCTTCTACTTCTCAGTTGGCATATTCTTCTAAATTGTTAATACATAATAACAAAATACAAAAACACCACAAAATATTAATAAATATACATATTTACTTATTAATACTGTCTTAGAGTAATCCCAATGTTTACAACAGAAGGAAATAGATGGTAGATGGGACTGCAATCTTACAGGAAACTTGAGTCACAGAAAATACAGTTATTTTCTCCAAGTCCATGTTAACAGTTTCTACATTCATGCCTTTTAACCCACTGGGCCTGATTTGCAGTATGAATTTCTGAAATATCATTAACCCTTTGAGTGCCAAGAGGGTGTCCAATACATTGCTTCTCATTGTGTTGGACACCACTTTGGCATTCAAAGAGTTAATAACCTTTTTGCTGCCAGAAGTTCCTCTATGACATGAAAGAGGTCACATTGAGCAGTCTCTGAGACTGATGTACTAAGGAGAACTGAAGTAATTCTAAGGTAAATCAACCACTCCATCCGGAACAGATCAAAATTGTAATTTATTTAAATGGCGTTTTTACTAGAGAGAAGTTAAAGCAATGCAACGCATCAGAGACCTCTAATATACAAGGGTTTAAAAACACCATTGAAATCAATATTTGACCTCTATGGTGCAGGTGATTTGCCTCAGAATTACTCAATTTCCTCTCAGCACATCAGCTTCTTTGTTCCCAACAAGAAACACATATTAAACCCTTTGAGTGTCAGAGGGGTACGCAACGCATTGCTTTGCAATGCGTTGCATACCCCCTGGCACTCAAAGGGTTAATAGATCTGATTTTCAAAGTTGTTTTCCCTTTTTCAAGTACAATATAATAGTTGATGCACTATTAATATCTTTAATTCTACTTTTCATCTTAACAACTCTCAGAATTTGAAAAACCTCTTCCTCTTATTTTAGGGTCTTATCCACAAGATTTGTTACAAGGTGATACACCCCATTTCTTCATTAAATGCCAATCAGTCTGATTTGTTACCCACAATAGATAGTGGCCAGTTTCCTCAGTATCCTGACATTTCTCATGGGGGTGTAGGTAGCAGGGAGAGTGGCAGAAACTCTCTAAAGCTGCATTACATACATTTCTGCCTTTTCCTGAATAATATTCTCCCTGTGCGCCATCCTCTTGGGGCCAAAATCTTTGTCTAAAACCTTGGCCGATGGTAGACAGACCATCGGGGGCGCCTTCTCCAAACTTAGACTTTCGCCATGTCTGGGGTAATTGCACAAAAGTCTCATTTCCGCCTCTTGCCGCTATCCTGGCCTTCTGCTATTCACTCATTTCCAGCATCCTCTGTTACGGTGTTCTGTGTTTCTGGTTCCCACAAGAAGAACTCATGTAGAAGCGTGTTAACAGTTTCTGGACACTCTAGCATGACCATGTGACTGCCCTCTTCAATCACCTTCAGGAAAGTTATCAGGAGGATCTGCAGAGACAGAGCAAATTCCACTCAGCCACATGAATAAAAAGCATTTAATTACATAATAGCATCTCTACCTACTTAATGCCATTTTTAAATACACTGTAAGTTTTTATATGTCACAAGTTTGATATTTATACGCTAGGTCAGCAGTCAGTGCCAGCCTCCCTTTGTACAGGCATTTCTGGCATTTAAGCTATGTTGACATGGATGACTGTGTTGAAGCAGTGAAACAATATAAATAAATAAATATATATAAATATATATATATATATATATATATATATATATATATATATATATATATAAACACACACAACAGAAAGTTGAAACAACCAGCATTTACAGCAAAATGTAGTGAATAAGTGATTTAATTGAATAGTGTCAATGTTTCAGTGCATCTTAGAGAATTTTCATCAGGACAATGAGACCAGACCCCCATCCCCAATTATGAACAATTTGAAGTTCTCGCCCACCAAACAGCTGCAGTGGCTGAATATGGCTTATTCATTACATTTTGCTGTGAGTGCTGGTTGTTTCAACTTTCTGTTGTACACATGAATCCTGGGATGACATTGGGTGATTCAATGGGGGTGTGATTTTTGACCCGCCCCCACTATACAGCCCACCCACCACTAGCTAAGGCTGAAAAAAAAAAATGTCTGCCACTCACTCCTACATCACAGACACACACACACGTGCCCCCCCACACACTGTCGGACACATACACACATATACACACACTCATACAGAGACACATACATGCACACTTGAGCAGCTGAGGATGACAGGAACTATGTTCAAGTTACAGCTGGAAGGCCATGGCCCAAATCTGTATTATGCATCAGGGTTCCCAGCACATAGATACAAGGTTATGGGCTCGCTACAATAAACCACTCATATGCAACTTCTTCATTCCCTGTCTGTGACCCTGCACAGCCCTGCCAATTACTACAAGTGAGCCAATTTCTAACCAATCAGCAGGCAGGATGCTGGGGAGCTGATTTGCTAGCACAGAGAAGCTGGGAAACTGGAACAACGGCACTTGTGCAGAGCAGGCCTTCAGCTGAGCTGGTAAATGGCAGAGACATGGTTGTGACTGTATTTATATATTGCAAAAAGAGAGAGAAAGAGAGCAGATTGTTTGTTAGTCTGTCTGTAAGTAGAGGTGCCAGTTCCTGCAATCATCTCCATGCTGTACATAGCTCACTGTATAGCATGTATGACAAACTATTTATATATGGTATGGCACTGTATAGTGTACAGTCTGCATGTGTCTGTGTATAAGGACTGGCACTATACAGTACAGGAGGGACAGTACCTGTTTGAGACCCAAATCCCTCTGCTCCTCTATCAGATTGCTCTACGTCAATAAAACCCACAGTAATGTGGGTATAAACTTCTGTATATATCTTATAAATTAGTCTGTGTAAAAATACTTTCATCTTCTTGTAAATCATTCACTTACAGAAAGAGTAACTTAACCATTTCAGTGCCAGAGGGGATGCAATGCATTGCTTACCCCATGGCACTCAAAGGCTTAAAAATTATCTACAATGGTCTGGCACTGTATAGCAGTGGTTCTCAACCTGTGCTCTCCGTGGCTATTAACAGGCCAGGATTTTAGAATTTCCTTTTAAGAGCACAGGTGAGTTAATCAATACGACTGAGCCTCTGATCAACACACTTGTGTTCTAACAGGGAAATTCCTAAGTCCTGGCCTGTTAGTGGCCACTGAGGGCATGGGCTGAGAACCTCTGCTGTATAGTATACAAAGTCTGCATGTGTCTGTGTATAAGGACTGGCACTATACAGTATAGGAGGGACAGTCCCTGTTTGACTCCCAAATCCCTCTGCTCCTCTATTTAGGAGATCACACTGTGTGGTGTATATACCAGTGTATCAGATTGCTCCACATCAATAACATTTCTGTATATATCTTATAAATTAGTCTATGTAAAAAATACTTTCATCATCTTCTTGCTTACCCCCTGGCACTCAAAGGATTAAAAATTCTCTAAAATACACCACCAGCCATGCCCCCAGTAACACCACCTAAAACACAAGTGTCCCTCTTTGGCCATTTGAAATGTTGGGAGGTATGTTACTTACACTGCTCACACTGTATGTATGTATGTATGTTCTGCTTTGCATCTGTGTGTCACTGTTTGTGTATGTCAGTGCATGTGTGTGTATGTATATGTATTGCATGTGTGTCTGTCTATCACTGTGTGTCCCCTGTATATGTGTGTGTTTGCACACATGTCTGTGTATCACTGTGTGTACCTTTGTGACACATACACCCTAACCTATATTTCACTATCATAACATTTATTAAAAAAAAAATATATATATATATTCCCTGCATAACATGACTGGCAACGCCGTCCCACATTGCTAGTATATATATAAAAGAAGAAGGGATTGCACTCACTGTTACTCTGGTTTTCAGCCTGGGTGCATGTCTGTAATGGTAAGGATGCATACAAAACGATGAAAGTCGAACAGCACTCAAAGGAATCTTTAATGGATAAACAAAAAGATTTTATGGTTTTGACCAAAGATTGTGGCCTTTCTCAAGAACATTCTTGAGAAAGGCCACAATCTTTGGCCGAAACAATAAAATATTTTTGCTTATCCATTAAAGATTCATGTGAGTGCTGTCAGACTTTCATTGTTTTATATATATAAAGGTCCAAACAGAGGACCGAAACGTTGCTACACTAATTAAAATTTGTTAACTTTTGAGTCTGTGAGTGCATAGCATTGTTCAGTTATAGATTATACATTCATCTATTGTACCTGGCATCCATTAATATAGATGTGAAGCGTGAGTGCCGATTCTTTGGACTATTGTATATGTATATATAATAAACACTTTCCAATATAAGCAGTGGCACTCACTTAATCAAAACCTATGCTCTAAATATTGCAATGGTAGGTGCACATCCCATAAAAATTTATAAACAAGCATTCAAGTATACTCAGCCTGGGTTGATCCTGGCTTCATATGAGACAGCACTCAAGAAGCTAATGTAGCAAAGAAAACTGTTACTTTATTGCATTCATGCCAAGCGCTTTCGGTCCCCACAGGGACCTTCCTCAGGGCAAAATGGCAAAAATTCACACATTGTTCATATATATAACAAGTTAATTGCTCAATAATTAAAATGAAATTACTTACAGCCTCCCCCCAGACCTTGCCTCGCCTCCTTCAGGCGCCAAAACGCGGCGTCCCGAGTCGGAATAGGGGCAGTGACGTCAGACGGAGTCTCGGTTGCCTAGCAACCCATACGCTATCGCGGACATTTAAAAACATGTATGAAACACAATATATATTGTGCATTTACCACAAGTATCCCTAAAACTCAGCCGGCTGAAGGCTGAGTTCAATAGCAAGCCATCAAAGAAGCTGGGTCCCTGCTCACCAAAATAAAGCCACATCTGAAAAAAATGCCGATGTTAGGTAAAGATCCTCACAATTATGTATATTGGCTATATTACACTCCAACATGTCACTTCTCCATTTACAATGTCAATAGTTCAGTTCTTACACTGTTCCTTAAGAATCTGTCTGTCTCCGCTGCTTCATGGCTCCAACATAGCCCAGATGTCAATCCCCTCTGTGCTCTTCCTGTACGTGCGCTCTATCAGTCTCCAGTGCATCACAACACAAGCCAGATGCTGATTTTAGAAACCTCCATGTTCAGCCGGCTGAGTTTTAGGGATACTTGTGGTAAATGCACAATATATATTGTGTTTCATACATGTTTTTAAATGTCCGCGATAGCGTATGGGTTGCTAGGCAACCGAGACTCTGTCTGACGTCACTGCCCCTATTCCGACTCGGGACGCCGCGTTTTGGCGCCTGAAGGAGGCGAGGCAAGGTCTGGGGGAGGCTGTAAGTAATTTCATTTTAATTATTGAGCAATTAACTTGTTATATATATGAACAATGTGTGAATTTTTGCTATTTTACCCTGAGGAAGGTCCCTGTGAGGACCGAAAGCGCTTGACATGAATGCAATAAAGTAACAGTTTTCTTTGCTACATTAGCTTCTTGAGTGCTGTCTCATATGAAGCCAGGATCAACCCAGGCTGATTATACTTGAATGCTTGTTTATATGTGTATATATATGTATATATATATATATATATATATATATATATATATATATATATATATATATATATATCGGCTGGGTTTTTTTCATGCATTTTTACTGTGTTTTACATGGGATTTATAGCATTTTCTCTCAATCATCCCTTGCTCTTACTATAAATAAAGCATCAAAAACACACTGAAAACACATCAACCTGTGTTTGGAGTGCAATTTCATTACATTACCACTGAAACACAAACGAAAATTCTGACATTGTTAAAACACACTTCTGGAAGATAAAATCAGCAAGCAACATTTGTTGAGAATCCCAACCGACCCCCATGAATAGCCTCAAAAGATAAAATGCTGACAAACTCCCTTTAATTTTTTGTGACGAAAATGCAGAGAATATTTACCATGTGAATTTACTCTTATAAATAGCACATTGAGGGAACACGCACATGCACTTCAATTTTCCATTCACATACCTAGACAACTAGCAATGCCAGATGAAACCTCTCTCACTCAGACAGTTGATATTTACCCCAGATAATTACTGAAACAGTGCCTCAAACACTGATAATGACAATGCCAAGGGTCTCCTAACACAGAGAGCCCAATGCACAAAATCTGAAGTGGAGCAATTTGAGAGTGAACCCTGAAAAATCAGAAGCTTTGAACAATAATCTGCCTGACTCCTGCCTTTGAACACTTAAAATCAATTTTGAAAAACCACTGGAGATGATGGATAGATTATCTTCGAGTCAAACGTACTCCCCATACTAATGATCTATAAAAACACAATTACACCTATCTTTTAAAAAACGCTAGAAGAATGGGATCAATATGAGATATCCTTGACTGAAATAATCCTTGTTCAGTATGTGGTTGAAGAGCGCTATAGGATGACTCTCCCAGATCGGTGGAATGCTGAGTTGCTATGCAATCTTGATGTGTATGTCTGATTCATGTCATTCTGCTGCATGAGAAAGTTGAAAGGTTGTGTGTCTGTGTGGATGGCACATAGAACAGAGAATAATTGATTAACAAGTTAAGCAGCTGGCTAACCACCCTAATACTCTCCCACAGGGAGATGACCCTGTTGCCCCGCTAAAGAGAACTAGGCAGTGGACATTGCTAGGCACAGGGATAAAACACAACATCATGACAGGAAGTGAACTTTGGGGACATCACACTTTTCAGTTAAAATTACCTTACTACCCATATCTCATGTTTTAAATGCTTACCAGTCACAGTAATTGAAAACAACTTCAAAATTCTTCAGATTTTGTCCTCAATCCAACAAATCCCACTAAAATGTGTGGTAGGGCAAAAAAAATAGTCTACGTCAATATCCAATTGCCCTGCCAACTGAAACTGCAATGGACTTTGGGCCACAGAAACTGACTTGTGGCCAAGTAGTGTGAGTAATGGAAGAAAAGATAACAGAAGAGAAGAAGAAGAAAGAAGATTGAGAGGATGAAGAAGAAGGAAAATAGAAGATGAAAGAAGAAGACAGTAGCTGACCAGGGTGCTGAAGACTCTGCTGTACATCAGGATTTAATGGTAAGTGTTTATTGTCAGCAGCTGTTTTATTTTTAACTTAGTCTGATTAACCCTGTGAGTACCAGTGGGGTAAGATACCCCACTGGCACTCATAGGGTTAATTCTACTAACATTTCACACATATTGGGATTGCTTTGGATGTATTGCTATGGGGCTTAGGGCGTTTTGGGTAATTGGATTAAGGCCTTGATCTCTAGATTTATCCAGCTTCAAAAGTACCCAAGAATCAAATATGGTATTGTGATCTGCACCAAATAGTCTGTTTATTTTGATTCTATTGAACATCTTGTACATCTCCGTATATACCCAATGGCACATTTATAATCTATACATAATTTATCAATTAGGTCATTGGTTAAAACAGCAAGTTACCAAATAATTTTAAAATGTTTATTATGAAGCTGCAAAAAAATGAGACAATCCTACAGTAAAGATCGCTAAAAATATATCTCTTCTACTAATCAGCCAAGTGTAAATTATTTTAATGTAGTGAAAAAACTGATTATAATGATAAGCCACAGAGGAAGGTGGCAAGAACGCTTTTAAGCATGTAGGACAGAAGGAGGTTCACATTAAACGTATGAAATGATAGATGCAAGTTGGAGATGACAAGGACTGAGGCTGAAAAAATGTATTTGAATTTAATCACCCATAACATATTGGAAGAAGAGGGGGACATTGAGAAGGAGGACACTTTAGAGGATTGTGAATATGAGGTAGGATCTGTAACATCCTGTAGAACAAGTGTGAAGAGAACAGGGTAGTTGACGCCATATGTAACACAGATGACGTTGAAAGGGGAGGTTAGCCTTGTGGAGCGTGGAACATTAGTGGTTAAGCAGGAGTCATGATTTCATACCCTTGGGCTAGAAGGTAAGGTTGGCAAACAACCAGACAGGCACAATGAATAATGTATTCTGCAGGGTTGCAATGGAACATGGTTAACCTACAATATGCATTCAACTTGCATGTTTAAATATTACTTTGTATCAAATAGGTAATTTTGAAATAGCTTTTAAAATCATCTTTTTTTTTAAACTTAGATTTTAATTAAGATTTGAGAGGAAGTAAGTTAACATAAAAATGAAAGAAAGGGGGGTAAGGGAAAAAAAAGAAGAAAAGTTTGGAAGGTAACGGCAAGGGAGAGGTGGGGTAAAGGAAGCAGTTCACAACATAAATACAATCAATATATATCCAAGCTTGAGACAGTGTAGAATGCAAGGATATACTACAATTTAATTATATAGTGTCCAGGGTGACCACACATTCCAAAAGAATTTATGTGTTGAGAAGAGTAAGTCATGAGTTTCATTTCTTATCAATCCCACATTTTCGGGAGAACAAAGCTAATAGGTGGGAATCTCGTTTGGATTCCAATAGGACACCAGAGATCATCTATTAGCCAGGAAAATAAAAGCAAATAACTGATTCTGGGCTCTAGAATAACAATCTCTTAGTTTAGAGAGAAAGCAGGGACAGGCATTAAGATCGATACTCTGTTTTAGGCATTGGGAGCATATCAAATGGAATGGTAAACAAAAAATCATGCACACTACTGCTGATAAACTGCTTAATGAAATATGCCAAGAAGTGCATTATAAATATTAAAAACATCTAAACTTTATTGAACAAAAGTAAAAAAATACCTGCAAGGCGCAGAGTGACAGGAAAGACCTGTCACGGATCCCACGAATAAACGAGGAGTCAGTACAGCAAAGTAAAACAATCTTTTATTAGAAAAATCACGGTAATGCATGTAAACAGATAACATACAGAGGGTGATCAAAGAGGCAAGCACTGTATCAGAAATAGCAGTCTGCCAATAGATCCACCACACTGTCCAAAACTAGGCCTCAGCCCACTGGAGCCTCGAGTTAATTCGGAACGCCCAAAGGACTAGCACTGACTCAGCCTGCAGTCAGTAAGCTAGGAGTCTGATAGAGCCCAGGTCTGCACTAGGATGGATTTCTGTGGAACAGGGACCAACACATGGAGGAAACAGACAGAGCCACCTAGTCAGATAAGCCGGGTCATACACGGAGCGGGTAGTCAGCTAGAGCCACAGGTTTGCACCAGATAGGATATCCACTGAAGCGTTGGTATGCTGAATGAACAGTGGACAGAGCCCCAGGTCATCACCAGAGTGGGTAGTCAGACAAGCCAGGATATATACGGAGCGGGTAGTCAGCCACAGACACAGGTTTGCACCAGAAAGGATGTCTAGGCCAAATCACAATGCACAAGGAGAATGGTCAGACAGAGCCACAGGTCACTGTCAGAATGGATGGACAGACAGGCCGGGTCACACACAGTTCAGTTAGTCAGCCAGAGCCACAGGTTCACACCAGATTGGGTGTCCACTACACAATGGGAGAAGGCAAAAGAGTAGTCAGACAGAGCCACAGGTCAGTACCAGAATGGATGGTCAAACTAGCCAGGTCATACACAAAGCCCAAGGGAAACAGAACTGTATTGTACAACAACGTATGGACAACTGAGTCAGGACTCAGTCTGCCCTTTAAACCCCTCCTCAGGAAGTATGTAGGAGGAGCAACTCAGAGGGACGAAGTAGGTAGGAGGAGACTGCAGGAAGCAAACGAATAAAACAGAGGCCTGCTGCATGCCTGACGCCTCGCGCCTGCAGATGACGCATCTAGCTTTGATGCGTCCAACCATGCGTCAATCCATCGACATCCATGCGGCATGGATGGCTGCTGACACCGAAGTGTCATTTTGAACGTCGCCTGAAGCTGTGGTGCTGGAACCAAGGTAATCTGTAACAAGACCACAAAGGTGAGACTTACAGAGTGGGAAACATACAGTGCAGATGTCAAAACAGATCACGAGTTTCACACCAACAGCGTGATTCCTCATGATCAAAGCATCCTAGTGGTGTGAAATACATTGATCTGTTTTGACATCGGCACTCTCTGTTTCCCACTCTGTAAGTCTCACCTTTGTGGTCTTTCCTGTCACTCTGCACCTTTTAGGTATGTTTTTACTTTTGTTCAATAAAGTTTTATATACATTAGTACTGCTTGGCAGTGGTGCAAATTATTTTTTGTTTACTATTGCATTAATGTATGTTTGAGAGAAATCTCGATATGCATACTGCTGCAGCTTCAAACAGGACTGAGACCACCGACACTGTTTTGTTAATGTGAATCATTAACCCTGGAGCCACTGAAATGTATTTTTTGTCTGAGCATAACAGATGAACCATAATTCCCTCAGCATAACACCCCTTCCAACAACTATTAGAGGGAATGAGCCCAATTTATATGAGTGTATAGTACATTCTCATTAGGGTCTTATAACTCTGTTCCTAATGAGTCACACAAAATAATTTAGCACAAACCTCCAAATACCAGGTGAATCAGCACCAAAGTCAGCTTTCCATACTTTGATATTTGAGAATTTAAAATCCTTGGATAGTGGGAAAAGGTAAGACTACATCAAAGTGATACGCCCTTTAGAAAAGTAATTTCAAGACAAGCTTTCTCAGAGAATTAGGGTTTGGTGGTTGCATTTTTTAAAATAAAGGATAATTTACAAAACTTTTCAAATGCATATTCCGAAAGAAGTCTCTAGAGTTAAGAGGAGAATGAGATATCTGGATACATCGGCTAGCTCGAAATCCCGAAACAAAGAGTATGATGTGAGCAGGGAAGGAGAGGTAGCTAGAGCATGTTTAAGCCCAAATCTATTCCATATATTGACAAAATTAAGTACTTCTAGATAGCTATCCTTACTAAGCTATCCTTAATAAGCATCCTATTAGATCTGGGGATTCATATGTAATATAATAGCAGGTTAGGTAAAGACAGATCCTTTTCTAGGTCCACCCATTTTTAAAAAAAGAGGGAAGAATGCCATACTTGTACTTGACCGAGTTGAGCCGAGTAATAGTAAGCCAAGTTTATTTTGATAAGTCAGTTTGGGAATTTGAGGATGTTTATCTTACCAGAAAATAGAGGCAATCACCCCCTGAAGCAGTTTCATATCTAAAAGGTTTAATGGAATAAGAACAGTCTAGAAGAAGTACAGAATTCTAGGAAATAAATTAATTGTAATCATGGTAATCCATCTAAACCAGGTCATAGTACAAGTCTTCCATGTCTCTTTGTGAAAGGTATGAAGTAGATGTTTATAATTAAACAAGTAGAGAGACTCCAGTAGGGTAGGTATCTTACTACCAAGCTAATTAAAAGGAATTACTATTTGAAAGACAAAAGTGAACTGAATATGAGAGACTACCTTGGCAGAAAGGTTCAAATTCAGTTTATGATTTAGCTGAATTGACCTTAAAGCCAGAGAGTAGAGAAGATGGCTATTTCCTGGAACAGCAAAATTAAGGAAGTGATTGGGTCAGTAAGAGTGAGTATAATATCATTAGCGTATGCAGTGACAAAATCTTGTCTATGGAGAATGGTAAGGCCAAAGATGTTTTGGTTAGGCCTAATGTTGGAGAGGAAATATTCAAGAAATAATGTGAATAATAAGTTAGAATGTACCACTGGAAATACAAAAAAAAACAAGAATTATTCCTGGGATTCAAACAGAGGCTGAGAGAGAAGAATAAAGAGATTTAACACCAGAGGTCCAATGACCAAAGCCAAAGTGCATAAGGATGACCCAAAATAAGAAGAATCATCACACTCTGTCAAAAGCAATCTTGGCATCCAGGCTCAGAAAAGCAGTGGAGATTTTATGTTCATTTGCCAACCAAATTAAATCAATACATCTCCTGTGATTATCTAATGCTTGTTAAATAGGGATAAAAGCAACCTCATCAGGGTCCATGCTAAACAGAAGAGAAGGGTTAATTTAATTCAACTATGTTTTGAAAAAGATTTTGGAATTTCTTTTTATAAATGAAATTGGCTGATAACTACATCCTTGTTTTCTTTGGGAATAAGGGAACTATGAGCGCTGAGTAAATCGGGATGAAAGGGAGCAATTTCCATTGAATCATTGAGTCACAAGGTAAGAAACTAGAATTGCTAAAAAAAGATTATAATATTTGTATGTGAATGCATCTGGACCTACAGTTTTATGTGAAGGAAATTGTTTCAGTGTATCTGCAATCTAAACTTTAATATGCTCTGTGAAACAGGAGTAATCTTAGGAGAGGTAAGCATTAACAAGGACCTCTAATATAGCCTGAGGGAGAAGAATTCCTGACTGATTTTACAAAGAACTGTAAAAAAAATATATATATCTGACCAATTCTACCTGGGACAACAGTCCCGGATCTCTCCTGTAATTTCCTTAATTTGTTTGCTACCATGGAATTTGCCCTGTTTAGTCTTTTTAAGAGAAAGCTCTGTAGAACTTGTTTTGGGTTTCTAGAGAGAAAAGTTCATTTTGCAAAGCAACCAGGACCCTATACCTCTCCCTCTTTTTGTGAGTCTATGATAATGACTGATCCCCTAATCACGGTTTTATGTGTGGCCCAAACAGTCTGATGGTTTGTGTACTTACCAATAAATAAATCCTTATCTCTTAGTCCATGTGGAACACAAGAACCATGGGGTAAAGTCTCCTCCTCCAGAAGGGCAGGGCGCTTGAATAGTAAGTCTCTCAGAGTGGAAACTCCTAACCTGCTTCACTTTACCCCTGCCTAGACATGCTCAGTTTTAACATATAGCAAAGATGAAAGAAACAAGAAAGGAGATCAACTGAACTACAGAACCCAAGAGGGGCCCCAACCTGTGAATCAAACTGTTGTTTTTTCTTCAGGAAGGAAGTCCTTTGTTCCACATGGACTAAGAGAAAAGGATTTATTGGTAAGTACAAAAATCCCCTTTTCTCTTACATTCTATATCGAACACAGGAACCAAGAAGATATACCAAAAAATTCAACAAGATTTCAGAGAAGGAAGAAGAAAAATCCCTCAAAACATTGACAAGTTTCAACAGGGAAGAACTACATGAACCTCGGGGTGTCAACAGACACCAACACTGCAAACCATACAGAACAAAACAGGTTACTGGACAATAGAAAATCAAGGGCAGTTACACTGGTGCAAATGCATTTATGACCTTTCAGCCCAAACTGGCTTCATCTGAAGCCAGCAAATTAACACAGCAGTGTTTCACAACTGCTCAGAATAGGCCTGATTCTTGTAGGCTCAAGAAGCACTCACTGACCTTGGTGGGTAACCAAAAAGTGCACAAGTTTCTTTTTGAGAACATATGCCTGGCAAATGGTTGACTTAATCCAAGAAGCCATTGTTACTTTAGACATAGCATGACCACCCTAGGGCCCTCAGGAATGACAAAAAAGCTAATCTGATATTCAGAAAGGCTGCATGCAATGAATATAGTACTTCAAGCACCTAACCACACCCAAAGAAGAAGCCCATATCTATTAGATGGAGCTGACTATAGAGAGAAGGAAGATCAATTTAATGGTCAATGTGAAACTCAGAAACAACCTTAGTAAGGAATCCTACAGTGGTCTGGATAACCACCCCATTAGGATGGAAGACCAGAAAAGGAGGCTTACAAGATAAAGCCTGAAGTTCTCCCAACAGTCAGGGAAAGAAAAAGGCTCAAAAAGGAGACTTCCGAAGAACTCCCAGAACCAGATTCAAATCCCATGGAGGAGTTGGATCCAGAAAGACAGGGTAGGCATAAGCCATCTCTTGCACAAAGCTCTGCACATCAGGCAATAATTATCTGGAAAAGGATAGAAAGAGCAGAAATTTGAACCTTAACTGAGACCAAGCATTTTTTGAAGACCATCCTGAAAAAGGTCAAAACAACCAAAACCTGAAAAGGATGCGTTAGCAACTCACTGTCTTTACACCACTTACAGAAATGGGACCGTACCCTGTGGTATGCCTCGGAAGGAACTGGCTTCCGAGACTGCAGCATAGAAGCAATTTCAGAATAAGAATAAAATCATTCTTCCTCAAGATGATGGTCTCAAGTGCCAAACCATCAAAGCCAAACATCTTAATTTGATCCTCCTTACCTGAGTCCACTTCGACAGCATCCAAAATCAGATCCTCCCAATCAGACAAAGCCCTACTTACCCATGCAATAGCAAAGGTAGCCTCAAAATTTGCCTCCAAAAAGCAATCCAAATCCAAAATCAGTCTGATCCTTAAGAGTTGTGGCAATTGTCTGTGGCTAAGCTGTATTCTTAGAAGGCAAGAACTTGGGGGTATACAGTAGGGAGTATCCCACTGTGCTAAAACTTCACCAGAAAAAAGGGGGTGCAAGAGAGAGAGATATATATGCAAATTAAGGAATAACCTCTTGTCAGGCATCCTACATTCCACCAAGAGAAGCTGATCTAAGGAATGGTGAGAAGGAAAAATGGCAACCTCCTTTTGCATTTCTTGAAAATACCAGGGGAGGAGGTACTAGAACCTGAGGCCTCTGAAACCTTAATCATTGCCAGGACAGCCCCAATAAGACCCTCAGGAGAAAAACTTGGGTCTTTCTCATAAAAGTCCTCAACAGAGAATGCCAAATCCAGGTCACCCACATCAGTTCATCATTCCTCAAGAGAGGAATCCTCAATAATGAGAGAATCATCCTAAATAATAATTCGCTAAAACGTGTGTAACAACGCAGTCATGCGCAGCAGAGACTGCTGTGCGTGCTGCAGTCATGTGCAGTAGAGACTGCCCGTGACGAGGCTGATACAGAGCGGGACTCTCCGAAGGAGTGTCCAGCTCTGTATCAGCCACGGCGTGAGCAGTCTCTACTGTGCATGACTGCCTCGCGACCGGCTGGCAGTGGCACTGTGGCCCGTGTAACAGACTCTTCAACTAGTCTTTAATAAAATGGCTAATACACCTTTTAGGAGAGCAGAATGCCTAGGGATCAAGGGTCAAAGACTAATTGAATAATTTAAGGTATAGGACTGACTGAGGAAATCAAAGCTTTATCTCACTTGGGGACATACAGTGCCAGAGAATTCCCTAGGAAGACCAACATGGAATGAGAAGAAACGGGTTAAATGGATTGAAAAGGGACCCCAGAAATCTAAGTAGTCTTACACTTACCAATATTTCCCCAAACTCTGATATAGTCAAGAAACCCCTTAAAGTGTAAAGTAATAGCTGTAAAGTAGAATAAATATGAAATAAAAATACTTACAAATCTTTAAAGCAGAACTTTCACCTAAAAAAATGTAACCATTGGTTTTAATCCTTAACACAACATTAGCTCTGTGTTTGTTTTGAAACCTCAGTAGCACTGTAAACGGAGTTTGCTGTAACGTTAGCCCACAGAAATACAGCTATGAAGGGGAACATGAATGTACTCCCTGGGGCAGCTGGGAAGTCATCAGATGGTACAGGATCCCATAGAATGTAAAAGTGACAGATATTGAAGGGTAAATATCTCCACAAGTGGGTGAGTTGTTAAAAAAAACAAAGACAGCGCTAATGTTGTGTTAAGGATTAAAACCAATGCTTACATTTTTATTTTAGTTGAAAGTTCCGCTTTAAAATTACTTATCTGACTGCAAGGGGTTAATGTGGCAAGCAGAATCCATGAAGAAAGAGGGTCAGCCTAAGACTAACTCTTCACCTGCTGAAAAACCCAGGGAAATATAGTTTCCTAGCTGTAAAAATGGTGTGGTGTCTCCCCAGCCATTACTAAATAGCACACACCACCATATCGGGGAGGGGATCCCTCAGGGCTCCTGTAACCACTGTGACTCCAAAACACAAACACAGTCAAGAAATATCCCAAGTTCTACGTTCCATCCAACACAGCCACCGTGCATGCTCATTCTGAAAGGCACCGGGACCCAAAAAGCAAAACCTATGTAAAAAAACTAATACCATTTGATAAAAACACCACTGCCAGAGACCCCAGTAATAGGTAGAATAGAGACAAGGCAAATAATGCCTTGGCAGAAAGGCAGTTGAGGGGTTAAATAAGAATCCCACTGGTATACTTAAATTAGGATAGGAACATAGTTGCATAACGTATGTGTTGTCAAAGCTCATGATGCAACATGCTATTCAGGCTGCAACATTACAGAGAAACAGACATACTCCAGATTGTCTCTTCAGTTTCAGGCTATTATAAGGCAAGTCAGCTCAGAGAAAACCATCAGGTAAAGGCTTATAATGCCAGCCATCCTCCACATAACTCAGGTCCTTGAACTCTATGCACTGGTTCCTCCTTCCAAGGAGGCCAGAGATAGGAGCCTACCTAATGGATACTATCTGCATAAAATAAAAAAGAAGGTTAACTAAGAGAGAATATTTGCCCTTGCTTCCAACCTGTTGGAAGGTCACTTTGAAAACAGAGTATGTCCAGAAAGGAGTAAGTGAAGCAGGCTAGGAGTCTCCTCCTCTGAGAACCTTCTGATCTATTCAAGTGTCATGCCCTCCTGGAGAAGGGGACTTTACCTCATTGTTACTGTGCTCCACATAGGACGCAAGAAAAAATAAGAGTCAAGCTCTTTGTTAATTGCAGAAAGTTTCCTCATCTTGTAAAGAGAATCACTGAGTCTCAGGGTGATGTCAGAATGATCAGACCACAATATAGAACCAATATTCAAATACGTGGTCAAGTAAAGAACTGGATTTTCCGCCAAGAACAGGTCTCTTCTGGAATACGTTTTGTGAGGGTTGGAGAAGAAAGTGAAATATCTTTCAGAGGCATGGTTTAAATGCCATATATATACTAGGTCAGTGAAAGAGAGCCAATCAAGGAAGAGTTTGTCAGTTTCTGAGCCCAAATAGTATGAACAAGTCCAAAGTAGAGGATTTATCAATATATATCAAAAAAATTTATCAGACTGTGGCATTAAATTTCCCCACCATAACAATGGAACCCTTAGCAGGAAGCTAAATGGAATCTGTTAGTGAGGGTGAAAAAGTGAGAAATGATTCACAAGGTGCACAGACGTTAATAAAAGGAAAGGAGATTACCAACAACAGAGTTCAGTATCAGGAACCATCCTTCTTTATCAGAGGGAGATGAAATAACAGAAAGTGGGAAGTACAGACAAAATGATTTATATTTATGTTAGCCCTGTTTTATTTAAAACAATAGTTTATAATATATTTAGCTTTGTCTAATTATGTAAATTAGACAGTGATGACTGGTATGCCAGCCTTATACTACTATTTCACATTGGTCTCCCTCCCACCTGCCACTCCCTGCCTACCAGTAGTAGCTCATCTTCATAAACTGACGAACTGACAATCATTCAAATCCTGTCAAAATGGATGCTAATACTGAGGTGAATATATGGATAGGTGACATTTCCACTTTAAAGAGGTAGTCTGACAACAATACAGGGATAATGTATATGCATGCATCTTTGAGATTACATAATTGAAGAGCTATTATATTTATACATGCATTAGTTTATCTATATCCATTAAGCATCTCCAACTAAACACTAATGGGTCATTAAGTTTTAATAACCCCCTCACTCACCAAAATGAAACCCACTAGGCATGCCTGACCAATAATATGTTCCCTCTCATACATCAACCCACAATATAATATTGGACAGTGGCTTTCCAGCTGTTGTTAGAATACAAATACCATTGGCTGAAAGAGGCTAATGGGAATTGTAGTGCAACAACAGCTACAAAGACACTTGTTTTCCACTCCAAAAACAACACCTAATGTAACTCATCTCCACCCATAAAAGGATAATTAGGTTGGCTAATTGACACATTATACTTTGTGCAAGTATAATTGTGGTTGTGAAGCTTCGAGCTATGCCGAGCTCAATGCGCTGGAGACCTCTATATAATTCAAGGGGTTAAAAACACCATTTACATAAAATGGAGTCAATTTGAGAACTTTATATTTGTCCCTATGGAGCAGACGGTTTGCTCCATAATCAATTAAAGTGCATTGCATTTGATTCTATTGCAGTTGATAACTTTATCACTGGATTTATCGACAAAGTTCCCCACAGACCGTGAGACCTTTATCACCTATACAATATCACCTTGTCCTAAATCAGTCTCTTTGAGACCGATGTACTAAGCAGAACTGGAGAGATACACCTTTGATAAGGGCCCAGTTTTGTGATATGGTGGTGAATTGAACCCAAATCTACCTCATAGTATGCACTAAGTTGTATTCTCACCCTTTGATTACACCTTAATATACCTAATTTGCCCTTCCTTCTCCTTGCCTTTTCCGGTTTATGTTTTAGTGTCTCTTTCGATAATGGTTTATTTGCATATTGAAACAAGCCCACCTACTCCATCGCAAGCTTAGATTCTAGTTCCATTTCATCCTTAACTCTTTGAGTGCCAGAGGGGTACGGAACACATTGCAAAGCAATGCATTCCGTACCCCTCTGGCACTCAAAGGATTAAAACTGTCAGCATTGCTCTTTGAGGAGCAGTGACAGAAGCTCACAGAACAGGCTTGTCTCCATAAAATGTTCCACAAAGCACCAACCAACACCTATCGCTATCACACAGTCCATTCAGGAGACTACTAGAGTAATTCATTCTCTTGACATAATAATAATGAGATTGGCTTCTACCATAATACTTCTGCCCAGCATAACTTATCTGCTTTTGATTATTATTAAAACAGAGTATCTCTTTGTATCTTTTTGCACAATTATCATGTATTTCATTTTATATTATGTTTATACTTGTGTGCTGCTTTTCTGGGGCTCCATAGAAGGCTATGGCAAGATCCCCAAATCAGTCCTCACTTCAACCTTAAGGACCAGAGAAGTGTGGAAAGCATTGCTACACAGTGCACTTCACACCTCTCTGGTCCTTAAAGGGTCAAGGTAAGGCTTATGCTGTTATTCGTGCAGAATTCTCTATGTCTAAATGTGTATGCATCCTCTCTGCTCTCTTTTAGCCTCACAATAGCAGCTTTATGCAAAGATCATACACTAATGATCGATGTCTCTCTCCCTATCCCTGCATACATAATTCTTAGTGCATATAGAGAACAGTGTTTTATTCTCCATGGTGAAGTGACCGACACACACCGCAAGACACTCTTCATCATAGCATTGACTCTTAGTGCACCTCCCCTCAGGAGTAATTCTGCAACAAACCAACTGCACCGTATAGTACAGTTGGTTTGGAACTGAGAATGAATCCTCACAGGAACAAAAAGGAGAATTCTGGACCAAATGAAAACAACTTCTCATTGATTTAATTGGTGATTTTAACCCTTTGAATACCAGACTGCTCCAAATCATTACTTATCAATGTGTCAGACAGAGTGTGATTAAGACTCCATAGGGCCCTAGACACAATCCCAAATTGCACCCCCTAAGCTTGTCCCTCATCTTCACTGCAAAGTATTCTCGGCTCGCCCATTTTTTTGTGAGTAGAGGTACTAGTATCAGCTGAGTAAAAGACAGCATTAATGTTTTAACCTATTGGATGCCAGAGTTGTCACCAAAGAATTTCAAAGCAATGCACTGCGTACTCCAGACTATCTTCCAAACGATGTACAGTATGTGTGTGAGACTGCGCATATATGAATGTTTGTATGGTGTGCACATGTATATGTGTGTGCATATGTATATGTGGGTGTATGTGTGTGAATGTGTGTGTGCATATGGGAATGAGTGTGTTTGTGTGTGAATGTTAATGTGTGTGTCCTTTATATATGTGACTGCAAGTAAAAATGCATTATGTGTTTCTGTAAACTCACTGCAGCTATCTCTTTTGGCAACCATGTGTTTGACTAAAAAATATATGTGTCTGTGTGTGTTTACACACACGTATACATACACACACTAGTAGACCTCTCTGGGATCCAACCTCCAATGGGTTATGTTTAATCATTTGTCAATAGCCCATGGTTTTTACTTTGGAAACATGCCTTAAAGACACACACACAAGCACATAGACACGTTTCAGGAATGCAATATCCAAGGGGTCTAATGTGTAATGTTTTTCCATCAACCAACTGAGTCCTGTGTAGTGTGTTTTATTATTGAGACATGCATTAATTAATAAAATATATAATCTTGTTATTTTCACATATATTTTGGTATATCTTTCTTTATACACAAGGACAAGTTTTAAAATATCCTACTTACACGATGCCCATGTCCATACCTGGGAACTTTGTTTTGTGGTGGTGCTGGGGGATATAAATGATGCAATTTGCTTTCAAATGGGTGGGATTTACTCACAAGTGGGGTGGGGCTTAACACACTTGTCACAAAAGTGGGTGGAAGGTGGGAGGAACTGGGTGGGGAAGGAGGAGAAGAGGGCAGGAAATGGGAGGAACAGGGTGGGAAAGAGCAGAAGTGGGCAGAGTTTCTTATGAAGCTCCCAACCGCCAGAGAATCAGTGTCTGTCCCTGGTAATCAGCTGTAACGGAGTTTCCGGAGCAGATCCGGAGAGTTCCTAGATATGCCCATGTCAAGGCTCAGACACTGCCTTCCATCACTGTTGATAAGAAAAGGAGGGGTGGGTGGGAGCTGTTCTAATTTATAGATTAGTGGGCTTTGCAACAGTGCAGTTCACCCCCATATGATATGGTCCCATCTTACACATCCACATGTAGTGTAACTAATAAGTGAAGGGCTCAGGTACAGGGAAATATTTTGGCCCCCCCCCGGCCACAAAAAAAAATGTAACCAAAAGTGAGTGCAACACATACACGTTCATTCAGACATTCACCCCAAAGGATGTGGAAAATGAAGCCCTTCAGCTGCTTTTGGAACAAACTGAATCATTCCTATGGGAGTTGAAGCCCAACAACAGCTCGAGAGCCTCAGGTTGAACACATCTTAACACACTCACACACTAGAATTCTCATTCATATATATCGTCATGGCTGACATGGTGTCCATGGAGGTTCTGGACACTACAGACAGCTGGCTACCCAGTCAACACAGAATATCTTCTACTGAAATAAAACCATAGGTGGCAAAAGCTGGATTTCTGCCTCA
Organism: Rhinophrynus dorsalis; assembly: GCA_037306005.1. Taxonomy (NCBI): domain Eukaryota; kingdom Metazoa; phylum Chordata; class Amphibia; order Anura; family Rhinophrynidae; genus Rhinophrynus; species Rhinophrynus dorsalis. The sequence continues at coordinate 337,823,807 of CM074718.1, forward strand.
TGGAGGAGACCACTCACTGAGGGGACTGACAGGCTATCACACTGGCAAAGAAAGCCGTGCAAGTGTCCCCATTGTATTTATCACTGCCCTGGTAGGTCAGTGTGAGCCGGGGGACAGTAAAGTGTTTCAGACGGCAGGCTAAAAAAAAATGGCTATGGGGAAGAGAAGCACTTCTGCTCACCAAATATTTCCTTCATAGTCAGTATAGTTGCATTATTCAGTGAAGCACTTCAGCAACCCCAGTGTAAGTTACTGTATATATCACAGGCATCTATCTAGGATCTAGTCCACATGGCTCTCCTGATAGTGACACACTAACTTGTATTCCCTGTTGCTCTCTCATGCAGAAAGTGAGTGTCTGAGTTGAGTCAAAAGATTATGGCAAAGAAGCTAACAGTACAAACTGCCACACTCATCGATTAAAGAGCATGTTACAAGTCTTTGTTCTAATAAATGTAGGTGGTGTGATTCATAGTCTATTGTAAGAAGGTATAAAGTAATACAAACTTTAATGGAGATCAATGAATACAATCAACAGCAGATACAAAGCAGAGTATATATAACTATATACTTATCTGTTTTAACCTTTTGAATGCTAGAGGGGTGTGCAAAGCATTGCTCTGCATTGCATTGCGTACCCCTCTGGTACTCATAGGGTTAAGGAATACACCTGACAGACATCCTTCTGTTAACCGTTTGAATGCCAAAGGGGTATGCAACGTCTTGCTTTGCAAGGCGTTGTGTACCCCTCTGGTATTCAAAGGGTTAAACATATAAAAGTCACTTACATTGATATACACTGCCATTGCTAGCTTCCTCTCTTGAGCATACATTAATACAGTGGCAAACTCAGGCTCACCTCAAATAAAAATACCAGAGAGGCTGAAGTACTAAGAAGAATAAGGGATTTATGCCCTCAGTGTGATGCAAAGGAGATAATGTGATCAACTTTCCATTTACTATGTAATTCTATGGAGCCAATGAAACAGCATAGCTCCAGGTTGAGAAATCTTAGTGCATAAAATAACATATGAATTTGAGAGTTTATGACACTGGAGATGTTATGTCCAATTTATTACACCTTAGTGTATCTCCCTTGGAATAATTCTGGAGCATGAGAACTGCAACATTACCAAAATTAATATTTATTTAAAAAAGGAATTTTAGTCCCTTTAATGCTAGAAAGATCTCCTCTGCTTTGCGATTCAGTGGGAATTCTGGGATTTTTTTTTACCTGTTTCCTGTTGGGCAGTTGGTTTACCTCAGTATATTAGTACATCAGCCTCAGTGTAGCACAGTCTCTTTGCCAGTTCCAGGCTTCCCTTATACATACACTGGGGCTGATATACTAATAAAGAGGTGTCATTCTGGAACATCAATAGACAAATAAAAAATACCCACTTGGAGACCTAGCGTTCATGAGAGAACTGGGAATTTTTATTTGTTCCCTATGGTACAGTTCCTTTGCACTAGAAATGCACCTTTTTCTGTAATTGAATACAACCCTTTGGGCTTTCATTATCAAGCTAAACAGGTGTAATTCCAAAGCAAACCAATTGAACCATAAGGGACAATTTAAAACTCCCTTGATTACAGTGGGGCCTTTCACACCATGAATTTTAATTCAAAGAAATTAAACATTTTGGAGTTTTTATTTTTTCCTTAAATGAGCAGTAAACTTTTGTTTTGAAAATAAATATTGTAGGGCTTTTCCTGTTAAGTAAAATAGGGGTAATCTCACTTCATATTTCTAGAGTTATTACAATTTAAACTCTTGTTTTTTAGTTTAACAGTGCCCTCTAGTGGTCAGATTACAGATAGTTATTCTGTTACATTAACTGACAACAGTTTTCCATAGAATGTAATAAAACTGCTGTGTCATGGTGTCATTTAGAAATTTCAGGAAGCAAACATTCTGTAATTCACTTCCTGATAATCTGAACAATTATCACATTTGAATAAAAAAAACAGAGAGTAGTGAGAGTACCCTTGTTTTACTAAGTAGGAAAAGCTCTACCACATATAGGTGTTCACAAAAATAAGTTTACTGCTCCTTTAAGGTGCAGTTGGTATGTTCCAGTTTAGCACTTCTTATTGAATACTACACCACTGGAAGCAAATGCATAATTCTACTGATATGTGGAACCATGTGTACTTACCAATAAATCCTTGTCTCTTAGTCCATATGGAACAGTGGGACCGTGGGTGAAGTTTCCTCCTCAGGAGGGCAGTTCACTTTCAAAAAGATCTCTCTGAAACAGAGACTCCTGTCCTGCACCACTTCATCCCTCCCAGAAATGCACCATTTAACATATAGCAAAGCAGAGATAAAGACAAGAAACTGAAGAGGAACAAGACAGGGAATCCCCTGAACAAAGGACCCAAGAGGACCCCCCTGTCTGCATCTCGAACCAGTGTTTTTCTCCGGGACGGAGAAACATCAAAAGGTGCTTCAGTAAGGCAAACATTAGCTTCAAGGATCTTAGAAATAAGGATCACTAGATCCTCATTGAGTGAATCTGCTTTTAAAGCATGCAGAAATTGGGGGATAAACCACAGGGGAGGTGGACCACTGCGTTAATGCCTCAGCAGAAAAAGGGTATAAGAAAGAGGAAGAACCTCCAGTCAGGTGTTTTCTATTCCTCTATAAGCAACTGGTCCAGGACATGGTACTGAGGAATAACTGCAACCTCTTTGCGTCTCTCTTACAAATATCCTGGGAAGAGGAACTAGAATCACAAGCCTCTGATTTCTTACAAGCCTCTAGCACAACCCAAATATGACCCTCAGTGGAAGAGCAAGAGTCTTCCGCATAACAGTCCCCCACAGTGAAAGAATCCCCAATAATTGAGGTATCTCTCTCCAAAACATCACAGAAGCACCTTTAGGGGGCACAGGGTATCCCATGGACTAATAATCTAAGAAATAAGGAATACAAATAACTGAGGAAATAAGAGCCTTAAACTATGCAGGGGCCGATCAGCAGGAGAGGGCCCAGAAAACTGAGTAGAGGCCAAAGAGCAAGAGGAGCATACAGTAACAGAAAACTCCCTAGTTCAATCTGGCATAAGGAGCAATGGTTTAAAAGAGCTAGGGTGACCCCTGAATCCTTAGTGGCCTTGACTTTGCCCATGTCTCCCCCTGGGGTCTGGCGTAATCAGGACCCTGAAGTATAAGATAAAAATAGAACAAGAAGCATAAAAGTACCCCAAAAGCTTCAAAAGTACTTATTTGACTACAAGCAGTTAAGGTGGCAAGCAGGATGGAAAAAACAGCCTTATTGTAGCCAGTCCAAAAAGAAGTGGGTCAGCTTCTTCCCCTGTCAAAAATCCCAGAAAGAACGAGCTGCTGGGAAAAGTAGTTTCCCAGTAATAAAAATGGTGCTGTGCCTCTCCAGTCATCTCCAAAAGGCATCCCTTGGCATTGGGAGTGTCCCCACAGGACTCCAATAGGAGTAATGAAGATTACAAATCAATTTTATCCCCTTATTACCTCTTAAACAAGCACAGAGGCAAGAGAAGTCCCAGCCAGGAACATGGCTGCCATGCGTACCAATTCTTTAAGGCACTGTGTCCCCAAAAAGTTAAAAGATTAAACATAAAATGTATTAACATATATGAAATACACATTAAAGAGCAGCCAACAAAAGACTCTATCCCAAAGAGGAGCAATGAATGCCCATAGACAGGGAGTGCAGGAGTTACAAACCCATTAGTGCTAGAATAGGAACATAGAATTGCTACCTAAGAAAATGAGTCTGCTTGTAAACAAGTCAGCAATGGAGACCACTGCAGGCTATCAAACCATGTCAGAATGTGGCTGCCAGATAATGAATCAGGGACATACTAACAGGACCTGTGCACTCTTCAGATTGCCATTATAAATAGAGAAGTTTTGTAGAAGCTAAGATGAAAACTGAGCAAAAACATAAGCCATCATTCACAGAACCATTCCTGAAATATTTGTGCATTGGTTAATTCTTACAAAGAAAGGCAGGTATAGGAGTCTGCCTAATGGTACATCATACAGTCCCATATCCTACAGGAGAAAAGTAAAAAGAAGTCTAACTACGAGAACAGTACCCTTCCTCCCAGCTCCTGGAACCCTGCCACCAGAAGAATTATTTTTAAAGTTTGCATGTCTGAGTAGAGTGAAGTGCTGCAGGATGGGAGTCTCCACCTCCGCAAGCTCGTTTTGCAAGTGCGCTGCACTCCTGAGGAGGGGACTTCAGCCCCATGATTCCTGTGTTCCATATATAAGAGAAAGGGGGATTCTGATCTCTTGAATGCTAGAAATGTCATACACACGCACACACCTACAAATTCCCACAATTCATATTTACAATACTCAAATACAAAATAACACACACCTTTACACCCACACACAAATACACATGCATTTTCAAACACTCCAACTATAATTTTGTACCTCTGCCATCCGCTGGTCCTCGTCGAGTGGAACAAACTTGTCATGCATGCCATGAACCAGCAGAATAGGGACAGTAAGCTCTGCATGGTACACCTCATCCCCTTCTGGCCAATACTGGCCACTCATCATTGCTCTCAGCACAAAAGATGACACATTAAAGGCATTCCCCTCTCGTAGGAGCTGCTTCTCTTTGGCACCTTGGCGGGCAAATCCAGCCCTGACAGGAAAGAGATGAATGTTATATAAAATCTTCAGCTATTTAAAATGACATTATTACCTAAAAATCAATATGGATCATACCCTTTTATATATCATGTACTCCTAGCCACCATTTATAAAAATAATTTGCTTTTCCTGTTGATCTGGAGACAGCTGCACATGACCATTTGATCCCTCTTTGTTATCAGAAGTTATAAGGGCAATGTATTACATGATTAAGGGAAACAAATTAATAAGAGATACAATTTTCTGTGAATTGAACTGGGCGGGTTCTCAAAATAATTACCACCGGTTATAGTTTTAACATTTTTTAACAGTCTTCTTAAAAAGTAGCCATTTTAAACATTTGTTTATGATTTTAGGGCTTTCTCACCAAAGAATAATATTTTAAAAATGTTGTCCAGGAGTACAGTTTTATGCAAAAGTTTGGTCATTTTATTGATTTTCTAAGTGAAAAGAACTTAGCACAACCTCTGCAACAAAACAAACGTATTCTTGACATATTTCTACAAACTGTAATGCACAGTTACTAGTAATTGGCTGAATTTAAAAGGTTGAAAAATCAAATAAAAAATCTAGAGTGTGCAAAAGTTTGGGCACAATATCAGTCAGCACTTAGTAACAACCGCCTTTGACAGAAATCACAACCTACACATGTTTCTTATAGCCAGCTAACAGTCTTACTATTCTTGCTTCAGGAATTTTTTCCCCACTCTTCCTTGCAGAATGCTTCTAGTTCAGAAATATTCTTAGGTCATCTTGCATGCACTGACTTGAGATTTACCCAAAGAGTTTTAATAATATTCAAGTCTGGGGACTGTGAAGGTCATTCCAAAACTGTACGCTTTTGTTTATTGATGGAGTTCTTGGTTAATTTTGAAGTATGTTTGGATCGCTGTCTTGAAATAGCTAACCTCTTTTCGGCTTCAGTTTCTTCACCGACTGTGATTTTAGCTCCCAGTATATGTTGATACTTAGTAGAATCTATTTTTTCCTGTATCACCACAATATTTCCTGTGCCACCGGTTGCTGCATAACCCAAAAGCATAATAGATCCACTCCCATTATTTATAGTTGGCAAGGTGTTCTTTTTTCAAATGTTTCTCCCTTTTTTTCTTCAAATGTACATTTGGTGATTGCAGCCAAAGAGTACAATTTCAACTTCATCAGACCACAGCGCTTGGTTCCAAAATGCCTCTGGCTGTTGCATACTTCAGACGCTGACTTTTGTGATGAGATCCCCGGTAAAGTTTCCTTCTGATGACTCTTCCATGCACATCATGCTTGCGGACGCAATGCTACAGAGTGGACTGATGCACGACTACATCACTACTCCAATGTCAGCTAAGCCTCCCTCGTGATATGGCAGCTTTGCATTTTTGCCCAGTCTACAAGCAGTTCTAAGAATTTTTTCTCGTTCTCCTTCAACAGTTCTCTTAACTTTCATTTCTTAATGACATTCCAACAGTCAGTTATCTTTATTTTCTGCTCCTTAGTTAGCTGCTTAGAGGGGCCCATGGTTATGTAGTAAGCAAAACACCCTGAGAGCTTTAAAGGAGCAGTAAACTTTTTTTTTAATGAAAACACATATTTTATAGAGCATTTCCTGCTGAATAGAACAAGGTCACTCCCATCGCTGTCAGATGTTTTATTCAAAAATTATAGCAATTTAAATAATCAGGAAGTGAATTTACTGTGTTTACTTCCTGATAGTTCTGACAGGAAGTGACTGGCAGTTTCTATCACATTCTATGGAGTACTGTATGTCTCTGACTTTTCTGACTTTCCTCTCCATTAGAATCTAACAGGATATCTAATTAGAACATGGGTTTAAACTGTAATAACTCTGGAAATATAAATCTCTCGGCAGTGGGAGTACCCTTATTTTACTCAAAAGGAAAATCCCTACAATATATATTTTTTCATAAAAAAGTTTACTGCTGCTTTAAAGTGTCAGAGAATGTATTAAGCTCTGGAATTGTCATCACCTAACTTAAAGTATGGCCTGATGAGTCAAATAAGTCCTGAGACTTCAAAATACAACACAATTGGATAAATAAGAAGGGTTCCCAAACATCTGCACATGGAACAGTGTACTCTGTAAAAAAAAATAGTGCATTACAATTTGAAAAAAATATTTCATGTTTAAGCTATGGGTGCAAAACAAGCCAAAAATGATGTGAGAGGCTCTGAGCATGAACAAAAGCACAATGGCCTGTTCTCTGGCTAGTCACCACTCAAGAGCATCACATTTTAGCTCTCTAGTGCCATTACAGAGGAGAAATCTCCACATACATATTAGACTACTCCCTCCCATAAGAGCGGTTCAGTACCAAAATTATGGGCAAGTCCCCTCTGCACGGAAAAAACAGCTAACCCCAAACGTACTCTCCCTAAGTGTAAAGGGTAATCCAGACGTGGACCCCTTGCTCTCAGTGCCTAGGAAAGCCAGATGCACCTCACTTGATGAGGCCCAAATAAGGCTGAAAGGTACGTCTGGTGTTAGCTGGTTTTTCCGTGCAGAGGGGACTTGCCCATCATTTTGGTACTGGACTGCCCTTATGGGTGGGATTAGTCTAATATGTATGTGGAAATTTCTCCTCTGTAATGGCACTAGAGAGCTAAAATGTGCTCAGAGCCTCTCAAATCATTTTTGGCTTGTTTAAACTATGGGTGTGTTAACGTCTTTTCAGTTAGAAAATTAACAAAACATGTAAATTGTCCACAGGTGCCCAAACTTGCAAATGACTAATATTTTATTGGATTTTCTTTTTTTGGCAACATTAACCCTTTGAGCATGGACAGGTCTATGACAGTATTAATTCTAACATGCACAGCTCTTAGGTATCTTCTGCTCAGTATAACCCTCTGCTGTTCCTCTGACAAATTAGCCACATAAACTGCTCACCCACTGTTATCTGGCCCTGCATTGCCTCTTAGTATTCTGTTTCTGTTATACACCTAAAACCAATGCTGCTGCACCTCTCACCATTCAATAAAGCTTCAATTTCTCCAATTCTTATAACTCTTTCTACCTAACACTTCTACTTATACACTTTAAGACATTGTTGAAACTAGAGGTCATGAAAAAACAGTTTCTAGCTCAAGAAACATTAACTACACATACACTACTTCACCATAAAGGACAAATAAAAAAAAATCACAAAATTCCCATTACTGTAAATGGGGATTTTCACCTTGAATGCTAGAGTCATCCCAGCAGTGAATTAGAGACCTCTCTAGCATTCAAGTTTTAAAATCCTCATATAAAATCATTGGGAATTCATATTCCTCCACTGTGGCACACCTGGCATGTTCTGGAATTACTCTCCGCATAAGCTTCTTAATCTTTTAATAAATGTATTAAAGGCTATGAGGACAAGTCTTACACAGTCGTTCACTACACGTTCCCTTAACGTACAGACATCTTGATTTTGCTGATGGAGCTATATCCTCTAATTTCAAGAGATGATGCATCATTTGCATTGTCTTTGAGATGTGTAAAGATAGGTCACAAATCCCACCAGTAGTGGAAAGCCAGTGAAACTTGGAAGTTTAATCCGACACAGCAAATAAGGCACTTGCCCCTCGTCCCCTGACTGAGCCCTAGGCATACTAATTCTGTTCTGGGCTCTGAAAGAGATAGAGATGGGCCTGATTATCATAAACAAGAACAAAAATTCCACCATACACCAGACTTATGAGGATGAGTGTTTACCAATCTTCCATGCAAATATGGACCTTCATCAGGATAAGAAAAAAAATGAAGGGAACAATATAAACAAAACTCACTTGAGGAAACTCCAGGCCAGGCAAGGAGATAGGCAGTGCAGCACACATGTGGGCATATTAAAAATGGAGCACAGGCTTGGTTCTAGTGCTGTGGGTCCTCCTCCATTTATCATGACTACCTTGTGGATCAAATCAGGATACTCATGAGCCAGGAAAGTGCAGAAGGAGACTCTGGGGGGAAAACAAATAAACTGGTAAGATGAGACCTTTAATTTTAACTGTTTTACAGATACATTTTACTCCACTCTGCTCATTTAGGGACATGTTTATCAAGCTGAAACGACTTCACTAAATTTATCAAAGAAAAACTCAAATTACTTTCAATAATATTTTTTTACTTTATAAATATTGATCAGTTTGTTTACTACAGGATAGCTCCACTTACAAATGTGATCCAGTGGGAGAGATTTATAAAAAATAATCAAAGACAAAAGCAATAATGGGTGCAGTGTGCTGTTTGAGCTTGGTGATATGTATGAAGATGTTTGGATGAGTTTTATACATGGCTACTAACCACAGTGAAAAGTCTAAAAAGATGATGTATTACCAGGTTATATGCATACCTGGGAATCCTCTGATGCCACTGGGGAGTATAATTGCCGCAAATTGAGGCAAAAAGGGGACAGAGTTTACCCGCTAGTGGGGGTGAGGCTTTCTGCGGCATGTAATGTAATGCAAACCTAGCTTCTAACCCCTTAAATGGTAGGTAAGTCTCCAATGTATTAGAGACTCTTCTAGCATTCTATTAAATCAATGGGGAGTTGCATTTGTCCACTATGGTGTAGTTGGTTTGTATCAGATTTACTCCTACTTTCTTTTGTACATAGGGTCCACAAACATGTTTTTCAAATAATTAGTGCATGGTACTTGTGTGATCATTCATTCAGCCATACATTATGTCTAAGTTTAAAAAACCTTTGCTCCAGAAACCGAAGCCATTAATTTCAGAGTATTTTCAAATATTCAGTCAGAAACATCTTTCCAGGTCCTTAGATCTTCCTTGGAAACTTCAGAAATGTTTTCTAAATGCTTTGAAACACAGGTTCCATAGAGTAACATTGCAACTGTATTGCTTCTTATGACTGACAGATTTTCAACACTTGATACATCTACATCTTAATGTCATAACCAATTGTCTATTAGCTGTGTCAGGGATGGACACCAAGTGGTCATCCAGGTGTTGCTGGCTGAGGGTGATGGGAGCTGTAACCCAGAAACAGCTGGAAGACTGCAGGTTGCCCACCCATGAGCTATGTGAAATCTCTATGAAGCTAAGTACTCTGCCCTCTTACTTTCCTTTGCATACTTTTTAATAATTGTTAACATATTCTGTAAATGTAAATCCTACCGATAACAATTATCTGTAGGATTCCACAAAGATTCCGCTTCTAACACCACCAACTTACCCATACGAATGTCCCACCAAGATGTTCCTCTTCTTGGCATAGCGTTTAAAGACACACCTCATGTCCTCTGCAAGAGCATAAAAGGTGTAAGCAGCACCAATCTGTGGGGCAGCACTGGCACCATGCCCAACCAAATCCGGTGCCACCACTTCATAGCCAAGCTTGGAAAAGAAGTCTAGTTGCTCCTTCCAAATGTCGAGGGAGCCCCCAACCCCATGGATGAAGAACAAGACCACATCAGAATGAGTGCCTTTGCAGCCAGTCACCCTCCTTTGGCAGTCAACAAGAACCACCTTCTTCGGTTTGCGTTTTCTGCGCTTGCCAGGGGGCACTTCACCCTCTTTGCCCCCTCCACCTTCATTCCCTGTACTGGTAAAATCAGACAGCTCTACCTCCAGTGTCCCAGCAGGTTCTGAATTCCCATTGCGACAATGCAAGATCTCAGACCGAAGGGCAGCACCAAGATTCTCAATAACTAGCTGACCATTACGGTAAACAGTGATCCGCCTCTTGCAATGGACCAAACCTCTCCCTGCATTTTTTCCTTCATCCAGTACCTCTTCCTCCCCACCGCCAGGTCTGGAAGGTAAGATATGCCGAACTCTTAATACACGGCCTGGCTTCACCTCCAGAAAATCGTAGCCATCGGTGGTCTCTGAAGTCTCCACTGGTCCCACAGAGTTGGGAGTTTTGCCTGTCAGGCAGTACATGATGCGTTCTGCGATGCTGGTCAACATGGTGTGACCTGCAGAAGAGTAAGAGAGATAAACAGGGAAACATCAGGGAGATTCCATCTCAGCTTCTACTGTTACAACAGAAATAAGGGGCTCTACAGAAGTACTAGCTTCATTTAACATATTACATTCCCAACAGTGAATGCAACCCTGGATTTAAATCTCAGGTTTTCCTTGATGCCATCACCCCCACCCATGGTCCCACCCCTATTTCTTACATGGCTCCAGTCCCAGTTTTCTGTAAATAACTTTAACCTATAATATACAAACGCAAAAAGACCTATTAACCTTTTGACAGTTTGAGAAGTTACCAACTCATTTCTTCACAGTGTTGTGACCTCTTTGGCATCCAAGGCAGGGATGTCCAAAGTAAGGCACAGATGGCATATGTGGCTGCTGTACATGGTCAATCCACCCTTCATGCAGATGCTATTAAGTAATACATATATGATGGCATACTGCAAAACATAATAATCAATACCTGATCTTTAGAAGTGAGACATTTAATTCTGGGTATGTACGTTTATGTAGGAAAATTTCCTGCAGCTTATTAGCCTACCTGTACATTGCATATAATAGTTGAGAAAAATGTTCATTCTGTTAATGTTTAGCTTTAATATCATTGTATTATTCAGTAGTATCTGGTACTCAGTTTGCTGTTCTTTTCTCAATTTGACCTTGAAGAAAAAGGTTTAAAGGAACACTAACAAAAAATGAAATATACCGCTATAACTTTAAACATTATGTACTTACAGCTAGCATATATATAACTTGCTTTCTAATGTATGTGTAAATTGCCCTTTTCAGAGAGCATTTATTTAACTTTGTTTGTGCCGTATGTACTGATAGATAAGTCCACAGAACTGATTGTGTTTAGTCCCCTTTACTGTTGTATTCAGAAAAAGCTGTTTTCTTACCTTTACCCATTTACAGATAATCCTGTACAATCCACAGAAGTCATGGATGGTGGCTCCCTCAGAACATATATAAGTTTAGATTTTAGGACTCCAGAGCAAACAGAGAACTTCTGTAGACGCTAGTATGAAGTACAGGGTATTAAAGGGATAGTAATGTTTCATAATAAAAGCAGCTCTAATTAATCATCATAGTACTTAAATAAATAAAAACTGCCAGCAACTGACATGTCTGCCTCCATGTTTTCCAACACATACCGGTGGTTTTTACAGTGTGTTTTAGGGACTCCGCTCCTCCTTTTCATGGAGCAGGTTTTTTGCCATGAAACCTGTGGTCCTTAAAGGGACAGTAATGTTTCATAATAAAAGCAGCTCTAATTAATCATCATAGTATTTGGACTCTGAAGAGTGTTATTTCAGTTCTGTCAGAGTTGTACTTCAGGAGTAATTCAATGACAAAGTGTCCCCCTCCCGCCCCTTTTACTGATGTAACACTGTTCAGCCAGATCAGAAGGGAGGTGCCCAGGTAGACTGCAGAGAGGGACAATCTTCAATTAAGATAAGGGAAAAAACTGAAAAGCTTGTCAAGGGGGGCAGGGATTTCATTGTTTTCATAGGAATAAGACTGTCCCCTTCTGTTAACTGTCTGGTCTATGGACTGGATTCCACATCTGAGAAGAGATTGCTTACACTAGGTAAAAGGGGCGGGAGGGGGAAACTTTGTTTGTGAATATCTCATGAACCATAAAGGTTTGAGAGATAAGACTTATATCGTTCTTCATGTTTTTTTAATGCTTACAAAAAAAATAAAGTTAAAACGAAGTATTACTATCCCTTTAAGTATATATAACCCCAGTACTGCATATGGTCATTTAATCCTTTAAGGGTCAGAGGGTTGTGCAAACCCTGCTCTGCAAATGGTTAGGTTGCCTGCTCCTTAAAGGTTAAATTGGTTCATGCAAGTTAAACTGGTTCATGCATTCTGCCTAAATCAAATTGGAAAAAAAAAAACCTTACATTAACTGTCATGTCTGCCTCCACATCCTTGACTGACTGAAGATGCAATCGCTTGGACAAGTGGTTCACAATTGAAATGGCTACTGACACCTACTTCCCCTTCTTTTCTATAAACACGGACAAAAATGTGACTGTTGAGTTTCAAATGTTTATTTATGGAAATTGTTATGCACAGTGTGTTTGTTATGCTGTGAGACCTTAACATAGCTATATATATATATATATATATATATATATATATATATATATATATATATATCTTTGAACTCTTCATTATGTGCCTGATGACTGATAGGATGTTAGGTGTGCTTGAAAGTTCCAGACAGTGTGTTTTGTGTGCCTTGACCAAAAAAAGACTGAGGGCCACTAGCTTGGACAAAGGAAAAGGGCTACATTCAAAGTGGATGTTAGTATTTTCTGGCCATGGTATGGTAAATAGGAGTTATTATTAGCGTGTGTGTGTGTGTTCCTTTAAATGACAATTTTGAAACACTCATAAATTTTGAATAGAATGACAAAATTGGATTGAATTTTGGACACCATGTAACGTTGTTAGTCACTATAAACCATGTAAGTTGTATACTCATCTATTGAATACCTTCAAGTATCACATCTTATGGAGTACTAACATAGTAACATAGTAATTTAGGTTGAAAAAAGACTTGCGTCCATCTAGTTCAACACTTTTCCTATTCCTGTTTACCATCGTTGATCCAAAAGAAGGCAAAAACCACTCAATATAGCAATTTAAAATTCTGCCTTGAATGGGGGGGGGGGGGAATTCCTTCTTGATTCCAAATGGCAATCAGATTTCTCCCTGGATCAACAAGCCCTAACTAAATATTAATCCCAATACTAATGTACATAGCCCTTTATGTTATGCTCTTTTAAATAAGTATCCAGGCCCCTTTTAAAGGCATGTAATGTATTTGATAGCACCACCTCCTCAGGAAGTGAATTCCATACCTTTATTGTCCTTACTGTAAAGAAACCCTTCAGTAAAGAAGAGATGTTCATCGCCAAATAGTAATTACATCTTTATGAGCCTCTCTGTAGCTGGTGCAAGATACATGTACTTAAAGGGTAGCTAGCTATTAAAAACAATGTTAAAGCTAAAATGGTGACTGGTTTACAGGACTAAAGCTTGGAGGAGAGAAGAGAGAGAGGGGATATGATAGAAACATTCAAATACATGAAAGGATTCAATAAAGAGCAGGGTGGAAGTTCATTTCAAAGTATTAAAAATGTTAGGACAAGAGGCCATAGTCTAAAACTAGAGGGACACAGGTTTCAGACGTAATGTAAGAAAGTTTTACTTCACAGAGGGGGTAGTAGATGAGTGGAATAGCCTACCAGCAGAAGTGGTAGAAGTTAATAAAGTGATGGGATAGGCATAAAGCTATCCTTAACATAAGAAAGAACCAAGGACCTAATAAGGTTTGAGGTTTTTACAGTAGGAAAATGGGCAGACTAGATGGGCCGAATGGTTCGTATCTGCCATCAAATTCTATGTTTCTATGTAAGCTCATTGTTTTCTTAACCCACTGACACTCAAAGAGTTAATCTCCATGACTCCCACCTATATCAGCATTATAAATTCACAGCCATATTGATACAGATCCTATGCAAGATTTTTGTCCCACCTTGCGTCAAAAGTTGGATCTGCCAGTGGCAGCCTTATTTCTATTACAACCATGACAGGTTCTTCAGCTATCTTTCTGGAGCTCACAACACCCAATCAGGAGATAACCTATACACTGAGCCTGTACATACATAATGCTGCTATTGGAGCAACCTGTTAGCCAACCTGTTTCTAATGCCTCAGATCTCCACATAAACCATCACCCCCTTCCAGCCTGGTTCAACAGCTCACTGGTAGTCACATCCTCACATGTTGTCTGACCATCCCAGGCAGGTTTGTCCACGGGTAGTCGGGGATCCCCACATACAGTCTGACCCCCACCCAGCCTTCTTCTACTGGTTATTCAAAGAGCTGATCATAGATGCTCCACTAGGAGCCTACCCGAGAATTGAGCAGGCTCTATAGAAAAATTGTACAACTCAGGATGCAATCTCTTATAGCTCACTAGTGCCTTTAACAGAGAGAAAAGAGGATTTTAGTCTTACCTGTTAAATGATTTTCTCTGTCATCCAATGCAAGTCACTGGTAACTTTGGGATATCCAGCCATTAATTTCCCCAGGGCAGGAAGAAAGGCAAGGACCAGGCGCAGGCCCCCAAAGTCACCAGAGCACCAATGAACCAACAGATCATGAATAGCTCAACAATAAGTGCAAGGTGTCAACGGACACCGAACAGGGGTAAAACAGACCCCAAGAAGTGATACACAGCACACTGAACTAGAGCCAACAGGGCTCAAAAGTGAAAGAGTACTGAAAAGACTAAGGCAAGGCTGCCACCAGTATCTCCCTTCCAAAACTGGCATCAGCCGATGCCAGGACATCCACACAACAGTGTTTGGAAAAGGTAAGCATGGACGACCAAGTGGCCACCTTGCACAACTGATCGGCTGAGGCCTGATTCTTGTAGGCCCAAGACACCCCAATAGACCTCAATGAATGAGCCATGACCCGAAAAGGAACAGGCTTCTTTCTAAGTTTGCAAGCCTTACGAATAGTGGACTTGATCCAAGAAGCAATGGTTACCTTGGAAGCAGGCTTCCGTGCCCTGGGACCCTAATGAATGACAAAAAGAGTGTCAGACTGCTTCAATGGCTCAGTGCGATGCACAACATCCAACAGGTGAAGATCTTTCTCCTTGTCAGAAGTAGGGTTAGGGCAGAAAGAATGAACCACAATCTCCCGATTAATGTGGAATTCAGACAGCACCTTCTGGAGAAACTCCTGCGAAGTGTGAAGCACCTCCTTGTCCTTGTGAAACACCAAAAAGGGTGAACTACAAGACAGGGCATGCAGCTCTGCAACACGGCGAACAGATACAATCGCCAGGAGGAAAGCCATCTTCCACATCAGCAGACGGAAATGAATAGTGGCAAATGACTCAAAGGGAGGGCACTGTAAGACGCCCAAAACCAAGTTAAGGCCCCACTGAGGAGCAGGAGACTTAAACACAGGACGGTATGAGCAACGCCTTGGAAGAAAACCTTGACATCAGGAAGAATAGCAAGGCACCACTGAAAGAAAACAGAGACAGCAGAAGTCTGAACCTTAAGAAAACTCAGACTGAGACCCTTATCCACACTATCCTGGAGGAAGGAAAGGACCATATGAAGATCAAAATCCTGAGACAGGTCCCTATCAGCACACCAAGACAGAAAGGTAGACCAAACTCGATGGTAGGCCTTAGAGGAAACCAGATACGGGCACTAAGAATAATAGCCACCACACCACAAGAAAATCCTTTCTTCTTCAAAATTGAGGATTCAATCTCCATGCCATCAAAGCCAGACAATGAACATCCTCCTTCCACAGGTAACCCTGTAGAAGAAGATCCGGACGGGAGGGAAGCCAAAGAGGTTCCGCCACTGCGAGATCCAGAAGCTCCGGAAACCAAGGCTGCTGAGACCAGTACGGAGCAATCAGAATGACTGGGCAGCACTCCAGTCGCAGTTTCCGTATCACCCTGTGCAACAGGGGAATGGGAGGAAAGATGTATGCCAGAGGGAAATTCAACGGGATCGACAAGGCATCCACTGCTAGAGCCAGGGGATCCGCCCAGTGAGAGCACCACGTTGGAACCTTCCTGTTGTGTATTGTTGCCATCAGGTAGATGCACAGAAGACCCCACAAATGGACAATGAGGCCGAATACCTCTTGATGCATTTCCCACTCTCCGCTGTCCACTGTGTGATGACTGAGGAAGTCTGCCAGAACGTTGTCTACTGCGGAAATGGCAGGGAAATGCTCCTCTGCCCATGACAGAATAGTCTTGACCTCTAGCCAAGCCGCAAAACTTCTTGTACCACCTCGCTTGTTGATGTAGTCTACCGCTGTGGCATTGTCCGACTGTATCCTGACCGGGCAATCCTCCAGCTGACGCGTCCAGTGTCACAGGGCATGAAATATCACCCGAAGCTACAGGACATTGATGGGAAGAAGACATTCCTTCTGGGACCACCGGCCCTGAGCATTCAAGTGCCCCAGGACCACTCCCCATCTGGAAAGGCTGGCATCTGTTGTCACTGTTGTCCAGAATGGCACCAGGAAGGGCCCGATAGAGCACGGAAATAAATGCTCCCAGGACTCTATTGAGGAGCTATGGTCAGGTCAAAGGGGAGGGCTGAAAACTGGAAATGCCCTCGGTCGCAGGCAAAGTGAAGATATTGCTGACTCTCTGGATGAATGGTGGTGATGTGCAAATAAGCATCCTGAAGATCCAGTGAGGCCAGAGGACATGGCAGCGATTACCTTGCGTAGTGGCTCCTGGCGATACTGGGACCTGACCACAAAGGAGTGGAGATCCTTCAAATCCAAAATGGGAACCTCAACACCCGTTCCTGAAGAGGAACAGGTTCCAAGACCGCCTTGTCCAGAAGGGCCTGAATGGCTCCCTCAAACAGGGGGTGCTTTTCTGCTCCCAGAGGAGAGCGAGAAGAGAAGGTCCGAGAAGGAGGAAGGGAGGTGAAGGGGATCCTGTACCCCGTAGCCACCACCTGCAAAACCCACAGGTCCACCACAGAGGCCTCCCAAGCCGAAAGGTAGTGGCATAAGCGGCCACCTGCGGGTGGGGACCCGGATTCGGCGAGTCATGAAGAAGGAGGTTTGGAAGCCTTGGGCTTAGCGGAGGACTTAGGCCTCCATTGCTGCTTAGGTTTGGATGAAGAGCTAGGAGCCTGAGGCACCACCTGGATTGCCTGGCGCAAGTCAGCCTGAAAGGGACGAAAAAGCTGATTCCTTTTGACAGACGCCTTCTTCTTCTGGACCACTGGCAGGCGAGTACTCTTTCCTCCAGTGGCTTCACTGATCAGATCCTTGAGATCATTCCCAAACAGTGAGGTGCCCTGAAAGGGCAAGGGCAGGAAAGCCCTCTTGGAGGCCGTTTCAGCAGACCAGATCTTGAGCCAAAGAGCACTCTGGCTACCATAGACATAGTAGATGCCCTGGCGACCAGGGCAGCAGAAACATAATGCTGAGCCTCAGAGATGTTGGCAAGAAGCCGCAACATGTCAGTAGTAGGAGCCCCCTGACGGACAGCTGAAGTGAGCTGTTCAGTCCAAACAGCCACAGCTCTATTCACCCACGCTGCAGCAAAAACAGGGCACAGGGCAAACCAGCCATCGCAAAAATAGCCTTGAGAGCAGTATCAAGCTTCTTGTCAGTCCAGTCTTTCAGAGCAGATGCATCAGCCACAGGCAAGGCAGTGGACTTAGAAAGCCTGGAGACGGGCATTCACTTTGGGAGGGTGAACCCACTGAGCTAGGGACGCTTCAGAATGGATAAAGCTTAGCAAATGTCCTAGAGACAGATGGTTTCCTGTCTGGAAACTTCCACTCCTCAGACACCAAGCGGCCAAGGGTGGGGTTAGGTGGAAAACAAGTATGGGGCCTAACAGGCTCCTGGAACACATCGGAGGGATCAGAAGAAGCCTCCTGCACCAAGGGAATGTTCAGGGTGTTCAACACAGCCCTGATCAGGCCCTCAGCCAAGGGAACAGGATCAGCCTCAAAGGGATCCCCAAAAAACTGAGAGGAAGGGACAGCAGAGCAATCGTCATCCTCAGATTCCACCAATAATTAATCTTCAGAGGAATCAGGTACCCCCGGAGGTTTAGGGAGGGAAGATCTGATAGGGGCTGGGGCCTACCACGAGTGTAAGATCCCCTGCAAGGTGGATGGAAGGAGTTCTAAGGTGGACTGGAGGTCCCTGGTAGTAGCCTTAAACTCTTGCATGCAAACTGGCTCTAGTGCATGGCTGGAGGTCCCTGCAGGTGATTCAGCAGACCCAATAAACACTGGTCCCAGTAGGTAAAGTGCCCACAAGCCCCCAAAAGATGCTAACCAACAGCAAAAGGGTTAAGTTACCACAAAAACTTGCTCCAAACACCCCACAGAGATAAACCCCATGAGATAAACCCAATGAGTGCATCAGCATGTAATAGGAAATCCAAATGAGACCCCCTGTGTGGAGGGGAAGCATAGGACATGTGGACCTCAGCACTCAAAGGGTGCTCACCTTTTTCAGCAGATCTTCTGTCTTCAGATTACCATATATCAAGAAGACGCCTCAGTGGGCAACTCCTGGGGAAAGAACTTGAAGCGAAGATTTTCCCCCAGGGTTTAGGTCCACAAAATCACCTGGTAAACTGAGCTATCCACATTTGGGTGATGGGAATTGTCAGTGATGGTATTCCGCCTAATGGTGGTATCCCATATCTAACAGAAAATAATAAAAAAACTAAAATTATAGCAGAACTGTTCTCTTGCCTTGTGTCTTGACCAAGGAACAAATCTTACTGGAAGGGGATTGGCTAGCTGTAAACTAAGGAGGGGTGGTAGGCTCCCCCCAGCAGTCACTTCTCAGAATTGTTCCTGCCTACTTAATGGGGCTGATCGCCTACCCAAAGTCACCAGTAACCTGTATTGGACGATAGAGAAAATATCCTAGAGCACATGATACTGATCCTACCAAAAAGTCAGTCCAGCCACAAAGTGCCAGTCAGTTCCTTTCTGAACTAGATGGTATTAAAAAAGTACAAGGTGCTGTGCAGTCATTGTGCTATACTTTCCCTGCACATCCCTTGATCCCATTTCGTGCAGCGTGGTCACTCTTGGAAAGTTGGTGCTCATCATGGGGCTAGGTCTGCCTTCAGCCCCCGTTGCCTTTCAAGGCTAAGGGGGCCTGTTGGACTTCTCCTTCTTTCACCCTGGGGTCTTCTGCATTATATCATTCCTACCACAGGGAATCAATCTTCCACCCCCTATGGAGAAAAGAGTATCCGAATCTTTAAGGGGAGGTAGCCGCCCAGCTCCTCCACCAAAGCTCAAGTCTTCAACCTGTTCCACTATGGCAATTTTGTGTGTGTTAAGTGCTTGTGTCTGTGAGTAAGTGACGTGAAAAAATAAATAGGTGCAAAAAAAGTCCATCAAATCCACTGTGCAAAACATGCCCAGTGATAAATAATAAATAAAGTGCCAATTAAGGCCCCAGCCTTCTGCCAGTGTTATAAAAATTCTTCACTGCCTCACCAAAAGGCTGGGGAAGAAGAAGTGGAGAAAAATAAAGCTCAAGAGTGCTCCGTGCCAGTGCTTCACCAAAACTTCTGTCCCAGCTATTCACATGCAGTCAGTGCCAGACATATGTTTTGGCTTTGTTGGGCCTCATCAATAAGATGTAACTATCTCTCTAAGCACCGTGAGAAAGTGGTCCACATCTGGATTCCCATGTTAACATTAGGGTGACCAGTCCTATGGGTAATTTGCATATCCTCAACTATCCTAGGGATCCTAGAATAAAGCAGCTTCTATAGGAAAAGTGCCATACCCAGGGTGCAATCTCTTATAGCTCACTAGTGCCTTTCACAGAGAGGAAATATCCTAGAGAAGATCATACTTATCCTACCAAAAAGGCAGTCCAGCCACGAAGTGCGAGGCAATTCCTCTCTGCTCCCAGTGCTTAGAGAGATCAGTCTCACCTCATGACGAGGCCCAACAAGGCTAAAATTTACATCTGGGGTTGGCTGCTTCTGTTTTTCAGAGAGAAATTGCCTGGCACTTTGTGGCTAGACTGCTATTTAGGATATTTCCTCTCCATGAAAGGCACTAATGAGTTAAAAGGGACTGCACCCTGGGTAGGACACTTCCTATAGAGCCTGCTAAATTCTAGCACAGGTTCATTCCTAGTTGAGCATCCCTGACCGGTTTGTTTGTATATGCAAATTATCATTAGGGTTGGTCACCCTAAGGGTAACAGGGGCATCCAGACGTTGACCCCTTGCTCACAGTGCCTAGCAAGATTAACTGCACCTCATTGACAAGGCCAAAATGTACTGCTGGGTATGGCTTCTTCTCTTCATCAGAGAGAAATTTCATGGCACTTCATGTCTGGACTTCTATTTTGGCAGGATCAGAATTATGTGCAAGTCACTAGTGAGCTAAGAGAGTCTGCACCTTGGGTAGGAAACAGCCTGCTAAATTCTATGATAGGCTTGTTCCTAGTTGACTGTGCAAATTATCCTTAGGTTTGGTCACCCTAAGGGTAACAGGGGAATAAAGACATGTACTCCGTGCTCACAGTGCCTATAGAGATATGGTACACTTCAGTGACGAGGCCCAACAAGGCTGAAATGTACTTCTAATGTTGGCTGCTTTTGTTGTTCAGAGAGGATTTGTCTGGCACTTTGTGGCTGGACTACTATTTTGGCAACATCAGTATGATGTACTTTAGTATATTTTCTCTCTGTGAAAGACACGTGAGCTAAAAGAGACTGCACTCTGGGTAGGACACCATTCCTATAGAGCCTGCTAAATTCTATTGCAGGCTCGTTCCTAGTTGATCATCTCTGAACAGTTTATTCTTCTACTGGTTGCCATAGAATCACATATACACTGTTTGCTTCTCCATCCTTTTTCCACTGGCAGTCACATTCCTAGCACCTACTATGGTAAGTCAACCCATACCAATGGGATACCATTCTTCTTAAGCTGGCAGTAGGTACTGAATACACTGTGGCAGTTGTAGGACAGTGTTCTTGGCACCCCAATACACTATGGGGTACCATTCTTCTCAAGCAAATTCCATGGTTTTCAAATATTTTAGTATCTGTGAAGTGGTGGAAATGAATATTTTTGGTATTTATGTACTCAATGGATTCAGGGTTTGTTTAAAAAAGTTAAACTTTCAAAACCAATTGGTATATCGTGTGTAAATTTAGAAAAATAAGTCATTTTGTACTTTTTTGGATTTATGACATCATAGTTTGTCACACAATGCAATATTTTCTTCATGTGAGGCATCATGCAAAAGCTCATTTTGTTCTGAAAAACACTACATTGTTTTCCATATTTAAAACTAGAATCATACTTGAACAGATGGATGCAAAATGCTGAAAATGCATCTGGCCTCCAGAGTCTTAGAAATGGCTCAAGCCCCAAGAGCACACAAACGGTTAACCCTGCAGCCTTCAACAACAGAACATAACATTTTCATTTGCACAGCCTTTATCTACTGTACTTCACTCTTTTCAGTTTTCTGAATCCCTTAACTCTTTGTCTGAGAGTTGGGTATTGTATTGCCAGGGCTGGATTTCCCAACAGGCAGACTAGGCACCTGCCTAGAGCTCCAAATTTTGAGGGGCACCTCAGCTGTTCTGGCCGCACCCACATTCTGAATTGTGGGTGGGGCCAGAGCAATCTTTGTAACCATGAAGTAGATTATACACCCCTTGGATGCTAGTGAGCTCTCCAACGTGAGAGCTCACTAGCATCCAAGGGGTTAGAGCTTTTATGCCCTTGCTTGTTGTAGGCAAAAGGTATATTCTGTGCAAGGAAACAGTGGATGAGACTGGTGGCTTGGTCATGTGAGAGTGGGGTGTGGCCATGGGCGGAGCTAAGGGTGCCCAGAATGCCTTGCCTAGGGGAGCCTGGAATGTAAATCCGGCCCTGTGTATTGCATTGCATAGCATTATGTTCGTGTCACATGCTCTAAAGCAGTGGTTCTCAATCTTTTTTAATCTAGAACACTTGGGGCACACCTAACATATTTAATCTACTTTATCAAGGGTATAAGAAGGGTACAATACATAAATATGCAGTTATTATTAGGTATTGTAATCATAATAACAAAACTAAATATATTGTGCAGAACAATTTCTATTAATCTTTATTTAAAAGTCAATTTTTGTTAGTATTCATAGAAAATGTGGGGCACCCTAAGATGATGTCCGTGGAACACCAAAGTGCCACGGCACCCTGGTTGAGAATCACTGCTCTAAAGGATAACATATGTATTGTACCTCTGAATGCAGTACATCACTGTATGTAATAACCCATTACAGAGGCTGATGTACTTGAGTAATTCTGGGGTAATCCAGCTGCATCATTGGGAAAAATAATATCCTCATTGATTTAATTTGGGATTTTAAACCCTTAATTGACTGAGGTAGCTACATAATGAGTTAGATCCCTCTATAGCAGTCAAGGGGTTAAATGACCAGTTTAAATCAATGTGAACTTCAATCTTCCTCTATGATGCAGTTGGCTTGTTACATAATTGCACTACTTTTTTTTATTTGCGAGCATGCCCCGCTGTGCCCTGATGCAGCAAACTGAACAACATGAGATGTGTGAATCTTTACCGCCCCCTCAGTACACAGTGTTCTGTCTGTCCTACATTCTATTGCATATCCACAGGAAACCACAATGCATTGCAAGACAAGTGATCCCCAGGGAAACAGAAAATTTCACAGATAAAAAAAATGGGATCCCACTTCTTGCTTTCGATATTGAACCTAGTTACTGTCAAATATTTTTTGAAAGATGTGCTTAAAGGGACACTAACACCTAAAACTGAAAAGAGGTTATATACACTTAACCATTTGAGTGCCACAGGGGTACGCAAAGCATTGCAATGGAATGTTTTGAATGCCCCTCTGCAATTGAAAGGGTTAAGTGCCACATGTACCAGTCTCTGTAAAAAAAAATCTCTATTTGCTTTCTGAAGTTTAAAAAGTAGTCTTTTATATGTACCATGGCAGCATTAATTGTGATTTTGAGTGTATCACATAACATGGAAAATATGTATATAGTATGCTTTTGCTGCTTCCACTGATGAGGAATTCTTCGGTTATTCAGTTATTACAGTTCAGTACTTACCATAAAATCTTGGGTATAATACGCACATTTTTACCCCATTTCACCTTATGTGAAGTGGGGGGGTGTGTATTATACATGATTAAAAAAATTTAATAAAATACCCCTGCTTTACTATCCCTACTTGTCTGCCCCTGAAGTCCAGCAACCCCCATCTGGAGGCAGCGGGCGGCATCCCTGTGCTCACCACCCGCTTCCTCTGTGCAGCAATATTGCAAAAACATTAAAAGCCCACCTTAATAACCAGGATTCCCCCTCTGTATTACAGGCAGAATGTCCCTCTCTGCAGTCTACCTGGGCACCTCCCTTCTGATCTGGCTGAACAGTGTTACATCAGTAAAAGGGGCGGGAGGGGGATATTTTGTCATTGAATTACTCTTGAACTACAACTCTGACAGAATTGAAATAACACTCTCCAAAGTCCAAATACTATGATGATTAATTAGAGCTGCTTTTATTATGAAACATTACTATCCCTTTAAGTCAATCCAATGACAGATGTACTTGCACACAGTCAAAACTAACAGCTGCTGTTGTTGGCAATTGACTACACAGTGTACTCATATATTGCACATCAATCCTATTCTTCTATTGAGTCCGACTGCATTACCGACTCAAAATAATCAAGGCATAAATCACATGTACAATATACAATCTATAAATAATATGTATAGTTATTTTTAATTTTACTATGAACTGCTTTATGGATTGCATGTTCTACATTTGATTTACTTTTTGCGTCTTTTTGTGTCTGTGTGTGAATATGTGATGTATGTGTGACTGTTATGGCATACACTATATCCTTCTTGCTAGTTAAATATATAACTGATATTATTCACTATATTGATGTTTTATACCCTGGTCCATATTGACACAGGTGGACTATATTGACACCCAAGGTCAATAGATGAATAGGATTTATGTGCAATATATGAGATTACTGTGTATAGTATTATGTTTCTGTCAACAACAGCAGGTGTTAGGGCTTTCCTGTGAGCAAGTACTTCTGTCTCTGATTTGAATTGTGTCTTATGCTTTAACCCCTTAGGGACCCTTGACGTACCAGGACCGTCACGGTCCTTGAACTACTCAAGGACCGATGACGGTCATGGTACGTCACATACTTTTTACTTACAGCGCTCTACCGGGAGCGCTGTAAGTAAAAATAGGGCATGAAATAGACCGCTCCAAGATCGGAGCGATCTCTTTCAAGCCCCATAGTGACGCGCCGATACACGTGACAGGTCACGTGTACCGGCACGTCAAATTGCCCCTATGCGGTCATTATGGGACGGAAATGTCCCGTGACCGCCGGTCCTTAAGGGGTTAAAGTGTTAGTAATGTCCAAAAAAAGTTTTTTGCATTTAGAAGAACTTAAAAAGCTGAGCTAAATGCAAAAAAAACGTATCTCTCAAACCGCTATGGTTTAAGAGATACAGGCGTTTAACGTTCGCTGTTTCCTACTGACAGCTGTAAAGCTGTCAGCAGGAGATTCGTGACTGGGGCCTGGCGCACACATTTTAGACCATTCCAATGAAGGGATTCCTTGTAAGTAACAAGATCTCGGCACTTCTCAAGCGCCTCCGTGTCGACTGACACGAATCTCCTGCTGACAGCGTCACAGCTGTCAGTAGGAAACAGCCAACTTTAAACGCCTGTATCTCTTAAACCATAGCGGTTTGAGAGATACATTTTTTTGCATTTAGCTCAGCTTTTTAAGCTCTTCTAAATGCAAAAAAACTTTTTTTGGACATTACTAACACTTTAAGTAGTATTTCAATATGTTGTAAAAATAAAGTAATATTTCTTTTGTCACCACATAGATAGTACTCAAGTGTATGATATTTCCCCAGTTTTCTTCATAAGAGACAACATTACTGCCTTATTGCTCTTGCCAAGTTCATTAGGGATCAGGGAAGTCTGACAGAATAAGCCCGCTCTAGGTGCCTGGATGCCAGAATTTCACTGCTGCCATACAGGCTCTCAGGACTTTTTTCCCACAAGTCTTCTCCCTGACATATAAGTCTGCAACAGGCCCACCACAGACTCATGAGTCTGTCATGGTTTGTTTTGACTCTCAGACACGGAGTTAAGATAAAAACACAACTTTATTGAAAGTTTAAAAAGAACCCTCGTGGGTCCTAAACATACACATATATATATCATAACAAACAACTTGTACAAAGTAGTAGAGAACAATGGTACAGGGAATATGGATAGGCTCTACCGGCCTTGCCAATAACCGGGTAAGGCAGCCAAAAGACTGGCACAACAATGGAATAGGCTCTACCGGCCTTACCAATATACCGGGCAAGGCAGCCTGAAGACTAGCAACACGAGATGGAGAAGGTTCTACCGGCCTTGCCAATATACTGGGCAAGACAGCCTGGAGACTGGCATACGAGATGGAGAAGGCTCTACCGGCCTTGCCAATATACCAGGCAAGGCAGCCTGGAGACTGGCATACAAGATGGAGAAGGCTCTACCGGCCTTGCCAATGTACCGGGCAAGGCAGCCTAAAGACTGGCACAACGAGTGAGTAGGCTCTACCGGCCTTGCCAATATACCGGGCAAGGCAGCCTTAAGACTGGCACAACGAGTGAGTAGGCTCTACCGGCCTTGCTAATATACCGGGAAAGGCAGCCTAACAAGGACACAGAGTAGGCAAGTACTGGTGCTGTAATGAAGGTGGCCTCAGCGACTGGTGATAGTGGTGGAGCAAACCAGTCGCAAGAGCTGGACAACGAGGAGGCCTTACCGCTTCTGCATAGGAGTCACCAAGCAGCCGGTGAATAGGAGCAAACCAGTACCCGCGTACTGGACTACAGGGAAACACAACCAGTGCTGTAAAGGAGCAAACCAGTACCCGCGTACTGGAATACACAGAGACGCTACCGGTGCTGTATAGGTGGCAGTGAGCAACCGGAGAATAACGGAGCGAACCAGTACCCGCGTACTGGAATACACTGAGAAGCTACCGGTGCTGTATAGTTGGCAGTAAGCAACCAGAGAAGATTGGAGTGAACCAGTACCCGTGTACTGGACTACAGGGAAACACAGCCGGAGCTGTAAGGAGCAAACCAGTAACCACGTACTGGACTACACGGAGTCACTACAAGGCAGTAAGCAACCGGAGAATATTGGAGCAAACCAGTACCTGTGTACTGGACTACACAACCGGTACTGTAAATGAGCAAACCAGTACCCAAGTACTGGACACACGGAGAGGCTACCGTGCAGTATAGGTGGCAATAAGCAACCGGAGAATATTGGAGTGAACCAGTACCTGCGTACTGGACTACACAACCGGTGCTGTAAATGAACAAACCAGTACCCAAGTACTGGACTACACAGAGACGCTACCGGTGCTGAGAGGTGGCAGTAAGCAACCGGAAAATAGTGGAGCGAACCAGTACCCGCGTACTGGACTACAGGTATACACAACGGTGCGGTAACGGAGCAAGCCAGTACCCACATACTGGACTACACGGATACGCTACTGGTGCTGGGAGGTGGCTGCAAGCAACCGGAAAATAGTGGAGAGAATCAGTACCCGGGTACTGGATTACAGGAATATACAATCAGTGCTGTAAAGGAGCAAACCAATATCCGCGTACTGGACTACACGGAGACACTCAGAGGTAAGAATGTCGCCCAAGCGACCATGATAACGGAGAGAATCCAAACACGATCCAGGAGCAGGAGAGACAGCCAGGCCGGGACAGGAAGCTGGAACAGTAACGGCAGTCAACTGGATCAGGAACGGAAACAGGAACATCAGCCCAAACCGGATCAGGAACAGAGGCAGGAACCACTTCAGCAGGGAAGGCTGTCAGTCAGGTAGGCAGGCAGACACTGGAGAGTAGAGGATTCAACCAAGGCCCAGGGAACACAGGAATATAAATGCAGGTGGCTACTGACATAGAGACACCACGAAAGGGCAACCAAAGGGTGCCAGGACCCAGTCTATATAGGCAATACTGGGCGGACTAAAGACAGCCAGCCAGTGGGGAATCCTCACAGATAACTGACAGGAAAAGGCAGCAATCACGGGCACTGTGATAGAGTCCTTAGGGATGTTCACAATGCAGCAGGCTGAAAAATTCCACCCAAGTTCTAGCCAGGTGCACCTAGTCAAAAATCATTCCTGACCCCAGGTCATGCTGAAAGACAAGCCCAAATAAAGGGGTACATGAAAAACTTCACATTGTCTATCCACCCTTTTCCATTACCCTTCTCCTTGGGACCAGAAGTGACAGAACATGTTGTAACGGAAGCTAGGAAGGGGCCGCGTCGCCTTCCACCATCGTTCCCGGGTCTCTTCTTCTCTATGCCAGATAAGCGCCGTCGGATGCACCAGTTGAAGTATAGACGGTCTCTGAAACAGTCACAGGATCGCCGGGAGCAGGGAAACACGGGCAGTAGTAGTAGTGAGACCTCTACTCCCAGTCAAAGGATCACTGGAAGATGTCACAGGAACACAAGGATGAGAGGATGGAGTCCACGTCACCACCTGACAGCATACGAAGTTGGGTCGCAGGAAGCTGGCAGCAGGCAGTCAACGATTCAGGATACTTGGTCAGAGTGGACACTTTAGACCATAAGCAATACAAGACTCCAGGACTCCTTTTCACGCCAAACATAACTTACTTTATTGACACAAACTACAGATATTTATACACAAATCTTTACATTGAAACTGATGGGTGAAACCAGATACAAAAGGGCTTAATCCAATCATGTTACATGAGACAAAAGGCCAACAGCAGATGGTCTTAACAAATACAATAACTTAGGCAGGATTACATTTCAGATACAAAATGGTTTGATTGAAGAAAGACTTGAGGGCTTGAACTAATTACCACACGGCAGGGGGTCTGACTGCAGTTCACAATGGCTTAGTTAACACCCAGCAGGAGGTCTTGCTACAGTACACATAGTCACTGGCTTGAGGGACTGCAATACACATTGGAATAATTAACCCCTCACTGCCTATTCCCTTCGAAGCAAGCTATGTGTGTAATAATGTCCATATCCTCATTCACATACAGTGTAAACAAAGTATTTTTAGTGCATAACCAGGGAAAAATGTCCACAGTTTTTGGTTAAACAAACTTATGGCCAGACAAGGGCTCAAGTAACGGGTAGGATCCGTTACACATGTATGTATGTATCTTTATTTATATAGCGCCATGTACACATGTACACAGCACTTAACAAAATTTGAAATAATATAATACAAAACTACAGAACTGGGTTAAGAGCATTAAAGGGATAGTAAACCCCCAAAAAAACTATAAGCCAAATGATAGGAATAATAAAAACATACTTAAAGCCCTCATTCCCATCTCTCAAACCGTTATGGTTTGAGAGATGTAAGAAAATAAAGACCTCCGCTCCCTCCCCCTTCTCATGATTCCACTGTATAGCGGACGTCATGAGATCCTGCTTCCGGGACCAGATGGCGGCTCTTCAGGAGCGCTGTCATCTAGATATCTAACTATGATTACTTCATCGGAATGGTCTACAAGGTGTGCTTGCAAGCCAGGCACACGTTGTAGACCATACCGATGAAGTAATTATAGTTAGATATCCTGATGACAGCACTCCTGAAGAGCCGCCTACAGTCGGGCGAGCAGATTCTGCCTCTGACAGCTTTACAGCTCGTCAGGCAGAAAGGGGAGGGAGCGGAGGTCTTTATTTTCTTAAATCTCTCAAACCATAATGGTTTGAGAGATGAGAATGAGGGCGTTGAGTATGTTTTTATTATTCCTATCATTTAGCTTACAGTTTTTTGGGGGGTTTACTATCCCTTTAAGCTTAAGTGCCATCATTACATTATTTGTGAGGGAATGTGCAGCAAGGGAACCATAGACTGGGAAAGGGACCCTACCCCAAGGAGTTTACAATCTAATTAGAATTCATGATGACAAACAGAGACAGCAGGGGGAGGATTATAAGTGCAGGTACAAGGCGTGGTGAAAGAAGTACTGAAGGATTCTGGTGTGACTACCTGTGTGCAAGAGGAGGATATTGCTATTGACATGGGGTCAGTTCCGGGAGAAAGTCTATGGACCCACTCAGTCCAGTTGTTATCCCCAGGTCCAGTTCCCTTCCTTGGGAACCCTGGATTCCCAACTCTTTGGTCAGAAAATAGAGTTACAGAGTAGAGCTTTGGTCTAGGTAACTTTCTCACTCCACAGAAGCAAACATCTATCAAGTACATTGACCTACAATTCCCCTACACAAGACAGGCCAATGTCTCTGTTACAAGGTTAATAAAAACCTCTGAAGAACCAGAAATGCATTACTAGAACAATTTTCATTGTTTTAAAAGGGCATATAACCCATGTAATACTAGAAAAGGCTTAAAGTGGATATGTCACCTATTTATAACATAGCCCAGTGGTTCTCAATCTTTTTTTGCTCAGGGCACCCCTCACACGTAATCTTGAACATTCGGGGCACACCTAACATATTTAATGTATTTTATCAAGGGCACAATGAAGGGTACAATACATAAATATACAGTATTATTAGGTCTTATAATCATAATACCATAACTAAACATGTTGTGCATAACAATTTCTATAAATCTTTATTTATAAATCCATTTTTGTTAGTCTTTATAGAAAACATAGGGCACCCTAAGTTGATGTCCGTGGCACACCAAAGTGCCACGGCACCCTGGGTGAGAATCACTGACATAGCCTAACTATTTATGCTACATATCGAATACTTCTAAAACATTATTAATTTTTTTTTAAGTTTTATTTTGTTTAAATTTAACTTAGAAAGTCTGTCCCCCAGCTACTCCCTCATAGGCTGCTCTGCCTCTGCTCTCCTCCGATAACGGAGTCTGTAAACTGGAGTGGTCTCATTGGCTAGATATCGATCTCTGCCAATGAGACCGCTCCAGCTTAAAGACTGAAGCCTCCGTCATCGGAGGAGGGAGGAGAGCAGAGGGCCTACGGTTACAGAGCAGGTAATTGCTGTCTATATGGAAGTAGCTGGGTGACAGACTTTCTAAGTTAAATTTACAACAAATAAAACGTACAAAAAAAAAAAAAAATTAATAACGTTTTAGAAGTATTCTATATGTAGCCTAACTATTTAGGCTATGTTATAAATAAGTGACACATCCACTTTAAATGCATTGGTTCACAGTGCATTAGAGATCTCTCTAGCATTCAAGGATTAAGTACATATAACCCTTTGAGTGCCAGAGTGGTACGCAACTCATTGCTTTGCAATGTGTTGCGTATCACTCTGGCACTTAAAGGTTTAAATTAATGGAAATTCTAGACATTTTTATTTGTCCTCTGCGGAGCAGCAGGTTTTCTCATAAAATGCTCCATTTCTTCTTATTAAAGCCTGAATTCTCTTGCAGGTAATAACTTTATTACTGACAGTCAGTAATTTTCATGATGTCACAAAATCAACAGATTAATTGCTGGTATTCAGCTTTCACAAAAAGTGGGATTTTGGAGGGATTAAAAAGTTACACTATAAAATGGAAGAAATCTGTAGGGCCAGTTTCACCAACAGTGCTTAAATAATTTTTTTTTAATTTGTGTTCAATTTAATGCTACCTAAGCAGTTAATAATATTCACTTTAATCCTTTCTGACAAAAAGCTCCTGCAGCACGCTGCTTTGAAATGCGTCGCAAGTTACTTTAGATGATAAAATATTAGCATAGTCCCTCTCTTTAGCCACCCCTACTTTACTGTGAAGCACACTTCTGACAGCATGTTGACGGAGATGTTGTTGCCATAGTTACAGGAAACAGTAACTATAGTTACAATATCCATGAGAAAAAAGACCATTTAGCCTTAACATTTATGTATCTATGACCTACATAATTTAGCTTCTCAAGCAAGCATTTAACCCCCTAGTTAAAAAGCATTGTTCTGCTCACATAGAACAAGTTATATTTACGGTTAAAGAGATAGTATTTCTTAAATGTAACTAATTTTAATATTGAAGAGATTAAAAATATGAATAGAATGAGGTATGTCCCATTTCTCAAACTTGTATAGTCTGAGAGATCGAAGCATGTAAATTTCCCGTTTCACAAGAAGTCTGCCCTCTAGCTGTGAGAAGCAGATACTGGTCCTGGGACCATCCTGCGGCTCTTCAGCAGAGCCGAAAAAGAGCAATATAGAAATAAATACGTCATCTGAACGGTCTACAAAGTGCGTACTTTAGTTAAATTTAAGAAACACTTTAACCCTTTGTGTGCCAGAGGGGTATGCAGAGCATTGCTCTGTATAAAGTTACACCTTCATTAAGCCCATAATCACGTCATTGACTCACACTCAGCTGTCACTGGTTTATAATGGCAAATCAAACTGTTACTGGCATGTAGTCACACACACATACATAGAGATGCGATTGACATGTAGTCAAACATACAGGAGCTGTCGCTGGCATGTAGTCATGACTGTCTTCTCTCAGCTCCTTTTGTGTCTACAGCCCTCTCACGTATCAAATCTTTTTCTCTCATTGCTCAGTATCTATGGAATGCTCTACCATCCAACCTGCGCCACTGCACCTATCCGATGGTCTTCAAGTCATGCTTGAAACTATACCTCCTGCATAAAACTTCAACAAGCTAGAAAGCACTAACGTTGTACAACGAACGCTCTTATAAATTATTTACTTTACTTCTATCCCCTGCCATCACCAGAACTCTAGCACTGTATTCAGCATTTGACCCTTATGCACTCTGTATGCCTCCCATTACCACTATTGTTTGTAAGCTTTCTGGCAGGGACCTCACACCCAGTGTTTCACTCTACAAAGCACTTGTAACCCTGCATTGTCTAAAGTCTTAAATTGTAAAGTGATACGTACACTTGTGGCGCTTTATAACTAAACATATTCATTCATTCATACATAGAGCAATCACTGACTCAAGGTCAGATACACACAGTGCAGTCACTGGTTTGTAGTCACACACAGAAAGCAGTCACTGGCATATATACAGTGCGCAGTCGATGATATATAATGTAGTCACTGGCATACAGACACACACAGAGAGCAGTCACTGGCATGTAATCACACACCCACATACACACAGAAACAGGCACAAGCACACACACACAGAAACAGACAGAGGAACACACACACACACACACAAACATACACATCTGTCACTGACATGTAGTCAAAGACATACAGAGCTGCCAATGGCATGTAGTCATGTACACACAGAGCAATAACTGACACAAAGACAGACACACATACACACCCAGTGCAGTCACTGGTATGTGGTCACACATAGAGAGCAGTCACTTGCATATAGCCTCATACACTGAGCAGTCAATGACACACAAAGAGCAGTTACTGCTATACAGACACAGAGAGAGACCAGTCACTGGTAGTAGTCACACATAAAGCTATCACTGACATACATTCACACAGAGATAACAGTCACTGGCACATAATCACAAACACACAGCAGTCACTGAAATGTTGTCGCACACAGAGAACAGTTACTGGCATGTAATCACACAAACAGCAATAACTGGCATAAATCATACACTGAGCTGTTCCATGCAGTCAAAGAATAAGCCATTTGCAGTCGCTGAAGGGCCATACTGGCTGAGATGAGTCACTTACACACAAATCTGTATGCGCAGACACTGCACTGACCTACTTATTGGAAAGGAGGTGACACAGTGAGACAGGGAACTGCAACTCAGCCTCTCTAGATATTATCCATGTACAATCAGTAATAATGCACTGAACATGGGATATCTGGCCTGAGATGCTTGCCTTTTGTCATTGTACAGTGGGTGGAACTGGTAGATAATGGAAAGACAGGGGATAAGTGTTGCATTTTACTTCTATTAAACCCTTGGATGCTTTAGAGTTCTTCAATGCTAGAGTCTCTGGCTTTCAAATAAAATGAATTATGTGACGAATTGGGGTAGGAAACCTGAGACCCACCAGCTGTTATTGGACTATAATTCCCATCATCCTCTCCCAGTCAACAGCTGGCTGAGAGTCGTGGGTCTTATAGTCCAACAATAGCTAGAGGTCCTTAGTTTGCCAACCCGCTGTCAATGTTTGGAACTTGATACTTGGAAGGTGAATGCACTAAGGAGTCTCATGTACTAAGAGGAGATGTACCAAGGAGGCTGATGTACTAAGAGGAGATGTACTAAGGAGGCTGATGTACTAAAGGAGATGCACTAAGGAGGCTGATGTACCAAAAGGAGATGTACTAAAGAGGCTGATGTACCAAAAGGAGATGTACTAAAGAGGCTGATGCACTAAGAGGAGATGTACTAAGGAGGCTGATGTACTAAAGGAGATGCACTAAGGAGGCTGATGTACTAAGGATTTTGATGTACTAATCAGAGATGCAGTAAGGTGGCTGTTGTACTAAGAGAAGATGAACGGAGTTTCACAGTCTTTCATTCAATGACTCCCCAACATGCAATCTGGAATTTTCAGGGCATCCCCCATATTTTATAGTTGATTTTTATCGGGAATTTTTCAATTGAATGAAGGCAATACATAAATGTATAGTTTTCCTTAGATCTCAGTCAGAATGATAACAGAGCACATTATGCATTACCATTTCTATAAATATACATTATGGAACCAACATTTTTGCAGTGATTATCTGGACTTTTGTACACAAGGTGTCTACTTAAAGCAGAACTTTCACCCGATATAAAGTCTCCCTGCAATAATTAACCCCTTTGCGTCCTGTGACATATCCGGACCGTCACACTGGTCCGGCACTTAAGGACCAGTGACGGTCCTGGTACGTCATGTTCTTTTACTCACCGTGCTCCTGCAGGAGCACGGTGAGTAATACCGGGGACTGAAGTTGATTGCTCCAAGACCGGATCGATCTCTTTCAGTCCTTCGTTCGACGTGCTGCCCCGCGTGATCAGTCACGTGGGACGGCACGTCGAACTCACCTATCCGGTCCTTAAAGGACCAGACACCCCGGGACCGCTGGTCCTTAAGGAGTTAAGCAGGTAGCGACTAGCTTTTTAATATATATGTTACCTTTCAAATGTAGCCAATTATAAAGAAATCCTTTATTGTAGGAGACCGGAAGCCGGGCACCAGCACAGACATCTTTTCTGCGCGGTCAGTCCCGGTCTCCATTGAGAAGCATTGCGGTGTGACACATGGTAACCGGAAAGGACTGACGGCGCAGGCACGCAGACTGCACTAACCTGGCCGTCAGTCTCCTACAATAAAGGATTTCTTTATAATCAACTACATTTCAGAGGTAACATATCTATTATAAAGCTAGTGGCTACCTGCTTAATTATTGTAGAGCAACTTTATAGTGGGTGAAAGTTTCACTTTAAGGACGAGAAGTTCAAAAAGTCGTCATAATGAAAAACTTGTCGGATCATGAGTTGGTGATAAAAGAAGGACAATATTTTCAGAAGTAAATCCATCATGTTTGAAAATTAATCTAAAGAATTAAAAATGACGGTAAGAAGATTTCATTGAACATTGCCGTTAAAAATTCTGATCTTAAAAATTGTCTTTCATTTTGTCTTTGAAATTAACATTTTCAAAGAAACAAAGACTTTTTTTTGTCTTTGAAACTAATTTTTCTTCTCCAAGTTTAGACCATTTTTATTATGTTGGGAAAAAATGACGTTAATCAGACAAAAAAATGACGTTCAAACGAATATTTTTTCCTGAAAATACCTTACATTATGATGGAAGATTAAACCACACCCACTTTTAAGACGGCTTTTTCTCTTTGAAGGAGATGGCGGAATTGGATGTAAAAAATGACAGAAACGTCTGAGAATTGACGGACCATGGAGTAAGAACTTTTTTATTCTGATTACAGATAATTTCAGATACCACCACTTTCTGAACATCTCACCCTAAATGTCAACAATTAGAGAGGAGAACCATAATGAGAAATGAACAGCTGCAGATTTTAACCCTTTGAGTGCCAGAGATGTGTTAATAGAGCAAAAGTTTTGGATAAGGAGCAGATAATACACCCTGGTAGAGAACCACTGCTTCAACCCTTTGAGTGCCAGAGAATTATCAAATGCATTTTGTTGCAATACACTGGATACCGCTCTTGCACTCAGTGGGATAATGGGTTTAAGCATGCAGCCATTTATGTTTAGCTCACACCCTCCTATTATCTGGGTAAGATTCACCTTCCTGGATGTACTGCATGGCCTTTTCAAACAGCTCCTAGGACCTTTCCCTTTTCCTACTATATCGACACCCTCCTCATCTCATCGCTCCTAGGCACCATGAAGAAAGGGCAAGTGACGGTCCTGCTCTCTGCCAATCGCTCTAGGTAGCAAACACACACCACGTATCTGCAGGAGGCTAGCAGGCAAGCTTCCATCTGGGTCGTAGCCATGGTACCAGATGCTGCATTCCTACATATTGCATTCTGGCAGAGTATACTTGGTCTGTAAAGAATTAAATGACCAGCTATGCATGGCAGGAACCAGAAGTAAGTGATGTCATATCAATTAAAGAACCAAACCAGTGACGATGGGGGAGTGGCTAAAGTGTAGCATAGTGGTTATGGAGGCCTGAGGGGAAGATTACATGGGGTGGTCAACGTGGCTCTCCAACTGCTATATGAAGATAATTTTGCAGGGGAAGCTGGGTGGAAGCAGGATATGTACTGTGCATGGTGGGAACGGTGGGTTTGTGCTAAAAAAAATGGGACTGTCCTGTGTAAATTGGGGCAGCAGTGAGCTATATAATACCTATGAAGTTAACTTTTTATAATCTGCTTTCACACAAAATGTCTACTTTTGCATTTTTCCCTTTAGAATCAAAATATCCACCACAACCCAGGCAGCCAACAGCTGGCTAAGGTATGATTAGAATTGTAGTCCTCAGCATGCCTCAGTTTGCCCATCCCTGCTTTATTGCATATATTCCATTGAATACCACAGGAGAAACTTATCTAACTTCAATACATCTGCCGCTGGCCTTCCTTTATATGCAGTCTGTCCTTCCCATGTCTGCTGAATGACATTGAGGGGGTGATGTTTCACAGCTCTGACACAGATTGGTATTGATTTCTCTAATCTTACATTTGCTTAAAGGGAAACAATCATGAAAACAAGATGTTTTTGTTTTGGGTCTGTTAATCTTTTGCAAGGACAAACAGGGAGGGCTTTCCCTCTTTTGCTCCAATAAGAGCACAAAGAGATGCAGACATTTAGCATCACAAATACTGTCGTACTTAAGTCTTTGCAACATGTCTGTTTATCTATCTTTTGGTCTGTCTATTCATCTTTTATTCCAGTAATTTTTTCATCAAGCCATCCATTTGTCCATATATGTATTTCACTTAATCTGTCCATCAACCTCTCCATTAATCTGTCTTTGTGTACCCATCAATTTATTAGTTCTTATAAGAAGGCATTTGTTGTAAGAAAATAAGTTTTCTGATGATACTGGGGTGAGTGTACAAAAGCGATTCCATGTTAAATGAGGTGCTAGAATTGAGTTTTTGACTCTACACCTGTATTCAGTGTATTCCTCTCCTTTATGCCTTGTTTACAGATATGTATTAACTAGGGTTGCACCGATACTGATACTGGAATCAGTATCGGTGCCGATACCAGCATTTGCGCGAGTACTTGTACTCGCGCAAATGCGGCCAATGCCAGCACCGATACCCTGTGTCAGGGTCGGTGCTGCAGAGAGGGAGCCCAGGGAGCTGCTCACAATGCTCCCCGGTCACCTTTCTCCCTCCTGCAGCGTTGAAGCGTTGCCGCGGGTTACTATGGCAACGCTCTGATGCTGACCTCTGCCGGGGCTCACGAGAGAACAGCGAGCACCCGGCAAAGGAGGGTAAGGCAGGAAAAGGGGGATCAACAGAGGAAGATGGGGCATGAAGAGCGGTTGGTGAAAGAGGCAGAGAGGGGGGTCAAGAGGGAGAAAAAGAGGCAAAAGGGACTAAGGGAGAAAAAAAGAGGCAAAAGGAGGAAGGATCAGGAGACAAAAGGAGGGAGGCCAAGAAGATGCAAAAGGAGGGGGGATCAGGAGGGAGAGAGAGGCAAAGGGTGGGATCAAGAGTCAAGGAGGGGGACAAAGGGGGATCAAAAGGGAGAGAAAAAGCCAAGGCAAAAGGAGGGAGCTCAAGAGGGGGAGAATGAAGTAAAAGGTGGGAATCAAGAGGGGGAGAAAGAGGCAAAAGGGGAGAATCAAGAGGAGGTGTGTGTGTGTATGTATGTGTGTGTGTATATATATTTCAAGCACTCACCGATACTTCCAAGTACCTAAAGTATATATATATATATATGCTTTAGGTACTTGGAAAACTAGCAAATGACAGCAAGAAAAGTATTGGTAATTGGTATCGGTGAGTACTTGAAAAAAGTATAGGTACTCGTACTCGGTCTTAAAAAATTGGTATCGGTGCATCTCTAGTATTAACCATCTGAATGCCAGAGAGGTATCCAATGCATTGGATTCCTTTTTTCACTCAATGGGCTAAACAAGACATCGAATAAATGGTTTGATTTATCGTGCATAATCTGCGGTTGGCGTGTGGGACTTGATGGCATTAATGTCCTTGTGATGGCAGAGCCCATTTACCAGTATTCACTGCAGAGACCATTTGTAGGTGAATACACTGAAACACAGTAACTGGTGATAAAGGCTAAATCTAGTGGGGCTGCACTGTCAAATTCATACATCAATACCCCATCACTCAATAAGTAGTTTTCAGGTGACATTACCAATGATAACAGTTGGTGCTAAAAATCCCTTATATTATGACTTTATAGCAGGCCACACATACCCCAATGCAGAATATGAGGCTCTCCTCACTCCCAATGGATCCAAGTGATTTAAAAATATAAATGGGTGCTGAAAGAAGATGAATTCCATATATGCTATAAAGGTCTCCAGTATATTGGTTCACAATGTATTGGAAATCTATCTAGCCCCCATGGGGTTAAAGTCAATCTGACTAGCAGGACCACAGGGCAGAAAATCTTCCTGCTGCACCCTGTAATTTTAACTCTTTCATTATGAAGTGGTGCAAACCCCTCTGGTCCTTAAAGTTAAGTTGGCTAATAAACTATGCGTAAAAGAAATTGCCAGCAGCCATCATGTCTGCCTTCACAGACATGGCGTCCAGGACTGACTGGAGATGCGATCTACTGAACCAAAGCATAAGAGCAAAATTCATAGGGCCATTAAGATTTAACAAGGTACGTGTAGGGGGTATTTGTCCCTTTATGGTGCAGCTGGTTTGCTTCATACTTTATCCAAACCTACTTTGTACATCAGCCTTACTAGAGAATGTAGACGTATCCTATATAATAATTTGCTTGAAAGTTTGTAACGACGCAGTCATGCGCAGTAGAGACTGCCCATGACGAGGCTGATAGACAGCGGGGCAATCCGAAGGAGCATCCAGCTCTGTATCAGCCGCACGCGGGCAGTCTCTACTGAGCATGGCTGCACCACTACCAGCTGGCACTGTATCAGTCGCGGCGTGGGCAGTCTCTACTGTGCATGACTGCCCCACGACCGGCTTGCAGTGGCACTGTGGCCCGCGTAACGAGCTCTTCGACTAGTATTGTAATAATCCATAATCTTTAGCGTTCTGCAGCGCATCACTCCTTCACGGTCCTCACTAGAGAACTGCAGATCCTCTCTTCTTCTATGTTTACAAGAGTTCTGCAGGGCACCTCCCCTTTACTGTCCTTACTCGAAAGCTCCAGAGCATTTCTCATTTTTACTAAAGTTCAGCAAAGCATCTCCCCTTAATCTTTCTTTACTAAAGAACTGCAGAGCTATTTGTTTCCCCTTATCTGTTGTTACTTTCCCCTCCATTGTTACTAGAGTCCTACCTCCTCATGCCTGTCCTTACTAGAGTTCTGTATAGCACCTCCCCACGCCTGTTCTTATTAGAGTTCTATCTCTCGTGCCTGTCCTTACTAGAGTTCTGTAAAGCACCTCCCCATGCCTGTTCTTACCAGAGTTCTTCCTCCCCGTGCCTGTCCTTACTAGAGTTCTACCTCCACGTGCCTGTCCTTACTAGAGTTCTGTATAGCACCTCCCCGTACCTGTCCTTACTAGAGTTCTGTATAGCACCTCCCCACGCCTGTTCTTATTAGAGTTCTATCTCTCGTGCCTGTCCTTACTAGAGTTCTGTAAAGCACCTCCCCATGCCTGTTCTTACCAGAGTTCTTCCTCCCCGTGCCTGTCCTTACTAGAGTTCTACCTCCACGTGCCTGTCCTTACTAGAGTTCTGTATAGCACCTCCCCGTACCTGTCCTTACTAGAGTTCTGTATAGCACCTCCCCATGCCTGTCCTTACTAGAGTTCTATATACCACCTCCCCATGCCTGTTCTTACTAGAGTTCTGTATAGCACCTCCCCGTGCCTGTCCTTACTAGAGTTCTGTATAGCACCTCCCCATGCCTATCCTTACTAGAGTTCTGTATAGCATCTCCCCATTCCTTTTCTTACTACAGTTCTGTATAGCACCTCCCCATGCCTGTCCTTACTAGAGTTCTGTATAGCACCTCCCCATGCCTGTTCTTACTAGAGTTCTGTATTTAGAGTTCTGTGTAGCACCTCCCTGTGCCTGTCCTTACTAGAGTTCTGTATAGCACCTCCCATGCCTGCCATTAGTAGAGTTCTGCAGAGTACTTCCCCATGCCTGTCCTTACTAGAGTTCTGTATAGCACCTCCCATGCCTGTCATTACTAGAGTTCTGCAGAGTACTTCCCCATGTCTGTCCTTACTAGAGTTCTGTAGAGTACCTCCCCATGCCTGTCCTTACTAGAGTTCTGTATAGCACCTCCCATGCCTGTCATTACTAGAGTTCTGCAGAGTACTTCCCCATGTCTGTCCTTACTAGAGTTCTGTATAGCACCTCCCCGTACCTGTCCTTACTAGAGTTCTGTATAGCACCTCCCCATGCCTGTCCTTACTAGAGTTCTATATACCACCTCCCCATGCCTGTTCTTACTAGAGTTCTGTATAGCACCTCCCCGTGCCTGTCCTTACTAGAGTTCTGTATAGCACCTCCCCATGCCTATCCTTACTAGAGTTCTGTATAGCATCTCCCCATGCCTTTTCTTACTACAGTTCTGCATAGCACCTCCCCATGCCTGTCCTTACTAGAGTTCTGTATAGCACCTCCCATGCCTGTCATTACTAGAGTTCTGCAGAGTACTTCCCCATGTCTGTCCTTACTAGAGTTCTGTAGAGTACCTCCCCATGCCTGTCCTTACTAGAGTTCTGTATAGCACCTCCCCATGCCTGTCATTACTAGAGTTCTGCAGTGTACCTGCCCATGCCTGTCCTTACTAGAGTTCTGTATAGCACCTCCCCGTACCTGTCCTTACTAGAGTTCTGTAGAGTACTTCCCCATGCCTGTCCTTACTAGGGTTCTGTATAGCACCTCCCCATGCCTGTCCTTACTAGAGTTCTGCAGTGTACCTGCCCATGCCTGTCCTTACTAGAGTTCTGTATAGCACCTCCCCGTACCTGTCCTTACTAGAGTTCTGTAGAGTACTTCCCCATGCCTGTCCTTACTAGAGTTCTGTATAGCACCTCCCATGCCTGTCATTACTAGAGTTCTGCAGAGTACTTCCCCATGTCTGTCCTTACTAGAGTTCTGTAGAGTACCTCCCCATGCCTGTCCTTACTAGAGTTCTGTATAGCACCTCCCCATGCCTGTCCTTACTAGAGTTCTGCAGTGTACCTGCCCATGCCTGTCCTTACTAGAGTTCTGCAGAGTACTTCCCCATGACTGTCCTAACTAGAGTTCTGTAGAGTACTTCCCCATGCCTGTCCTCACTAGTGTTCTGTAGAGTACCTCACCTTGCCTGTCCTTACTAGAGTTCTGTAGAGTGCCTCACATACCTGTCCTTAGTAGAGTTCTGTAGAGTACCTCCCCATGCCTGTCCTTACTAGAGTTCTGTATAGCACGTCCCATGCCTGTCATTACTAGAGTTCTGCAGAGTACTTCCCCATGTCTCTCCTTACTAGAGTTCTGCAGAGTACCTCCCCATGTCTGTCCTTACTAGAGTTCTGCAGAGTACCTGCCCATGCCTGTCCTTACTAGAGTTCTGCAGAGTATTTC
This sequence comes from Rhinophrynus dorsalis, assembly GCA_037306005.1. Classification (NCBI taxonomy): domain Eukaryota; kingdom Metazoa; phylum Chordata; class Amphibia; order Anura; family Rhinophrynidae; genus Rhinophrynus; species Rhinophrynus dorsalis. The sequence goes on from CM074718.1 coordinate 337,865,197, forward strand.
CCCATGCCTGTCCTTACTAGAGTTCTGCAGAGTACCTCACCATGCCTGTTCTCACTAGAGATCTGTAGAGTACCTCCCCATGCCTGTCCTTACTAGAGTTCTGTATAGCACCTCCCCATGCCTGTCCTTACTAGAGTTCTGCAGAGTACCTCCCCATGCCTGTCCTCACTAGAGTTCTGTAGAGTACCTCCCCATGCCTACCCTTACTAGAGTTCTATCTCCCCCATGCCCGTCCTTACTAGAGTTCTGTAGAGTACCTCCCCATGCCTGTCCTTACTAGAGCTCTGTAGAGTACTTCCCCATGCCTGTCCTTACTAGAGATCTGTAGAGTGCCTCACATACCTGTCCTTACTAGAGTTTTGCAGTGCCTCACATGCCTGTTAGTAAGGACAGGCTTCGGGAGGTGCTCTACAGGACTCTAGTAAGGACAGACATGTGAGGCACTCTGAAGAATTCTATTAAGGACAGGTATGTGAGGTACTCTGCAGAATTGTATTTAGGACGGCATATGAGGCACTCTGCAGAACTCTAGTAAGGACAGGTATGTGAGATGCTGCCGTCTATGAAAGGGGAAGGAGGGGGGAACTTTGGAACCTTATATCTCTCAAATTATACAAGTTTGAGAGATGGTACTGGCATCAATGGATTTATTTTTTTTATATCTACAATATTAAATGTAGTTAAAACAATCCATTACTATCCATTTAATAGTAATACTAGAGTTCTGCACAGCATCTTCCCATTGTGTGCCCTTACTACATTTTTGTAGACCATCCTACCTTCTCTATACTTAGAAAAGTTCTGCAGATCATCTCTTCTTTGTGTATCCTTACCGGGGTTCTATTGACTACTTCCCCTTGTCTATTACTAAAGTTCTGCAGATCATCCCCCTTGTCTAGCCTTACTAATGTTCTGCAGAGCATCTCCACCTCATCTATCCTAAGCAGAGTTCTACAGAGCATCTCCCCATTACTGTCCTTACTAGAGATCTGCAGGGTATTTCCTGTTTTACTAGAGTTCTGCAAAGCATCTCTCCTTAATCTGTCTTTTCTACAGAACTTTCTCTGTCCTTGCCAGAGTACTGCAAAGCATCGCCCTTTATCTGTCGTTACTAAATATCTGTAGCACATCTCCCCTCTATCATTACTAGAGTTCTGCATAGTACATCCCCATGCCTGTCTTTGCTAGAGTTCTGCACAGTAAATTCCCATTGTGTGCCACTACTATACTTTATAGACCATCCTCCCTTGTATAACCTTGCTAGTCTTCTCCTCTTATTTGTTCATATTACAGTTATGCCAAGCAATCCCCCATGTTTGTCCTTAGAGGTCTGCAGAGCATCTCCCCCTAGACTATCATCAGCAGAGTTCTGCTGAGCATCTCCACGTCTGTCCCTACTACACTTCTGCAGAGTATCTCCCTCATGTCTGTTTTTATTAACGTTCTATGGAGCATCTCATCTCTTTTTTGTCCTTACTAGAGTTCTGCAGATAATGTTCCTATTTTTGTCTTTACTAGAGTTCTGCAGATAATGTTCCTATTTTTGTCTTTACTAGAGTTCTGCAGATAATGTTCCTATTTTTGTCTTTACTAGAGTTCTGCAGAGCACCTATGTCTAGTCTATCCATAGTAGATGTATGCAGAATACCCCCGCCCTGTCTGTTCCATTCCATTTACTAGAGTTCTGCAAGGCAACTTTCAACTGTCTGCTTGTATAAGAGTTTTGCATAGTATTTCCCCTTGTGTGATTTTTCTGCAGAACACATCTTCTTTGTCTATTCTTACAATAGTTATGCAGAGAATTTTCCACCTGTCTGTCCTTACTTGCATCTTCCTTGTCTGTCCTTACTAATGTTCTGCAGATCATCTACCCCGTCTGTCCTTACTAGGGCTCTACAGAGCATCTCATCTGTTCTTTTTAGAATTTTGCAGAGCATCCCTTCCTTGTCTTTTGCTACCACATCCTTCCGTACTAGAGATTTACACAGCATCTCCATACTGCCTGTCCTTACCATAGATCTGCAGAGCATCTCCACAATGTCCATCCTTACTACAAACTTGCAGAACATCTCCATACTGCCTGTTCTTACTAGAGACATGCAAAGAATCTTTACACTGTCTGTCCTTATTAAAGACCAGCAGAGTATATCCATACCGCCCATCCTTATTAGAGACCTGCAGAGCATCTCCACACTGTACATTCTTACTAGAGACCTGCAGAGCATCTCCACACAACCAGTCCTTTTTAGAGATCTGCAGAGAATCTCCACACTGTTCATTTTTACTAGAGACCTGCAGAGTATCCCACGTTGATGTTCTTAATACAGACTTTCAGATCATCTCCACATTGCGGGTAATTACTAGAGACCTCCTAGAGCATCTCCATACTGTGTTTTTAGAACAGCAAAGCATTTTCAAACTCTGTCAATCCAAGAGATCAACATAGCTTCAATACTTACTAAAGACCTACTGACTATCTCCACTCCCTGTCCGTAATAAAGACCTACAGAACATCCCTACTTTGTCCGTCCATACTATGGATCTGCAAACCATTTCCTTACTTTCTAGAGACTTGCAGAGCATCTCCACATTGCCATGGGTGTCCAGCTGGGGGGGGCAAAGGGGGCACTTGGCCCCCTCCATATAAACACAGGGGCCTGGGGGACTGGCAAGAGGGTCATATTATAGCTTTGCCCCCCCCCCCGAAAAATGTCTGTGTTTGCCTCTGCACATTGCCCACACTTACTAGGGACCTGTAGAGCACCTACACACTGATTGTTAGCGATGCAGACCTGCATAGCATCTTTACACTGTCCATCCTTATTAGAGACCTGCAGAACACCTCCACTGCCTGTTCTTACTAGAGACCTGCAGATCATCTCTACACTGCCCATTTTAATACATACCTGCAGAGCATTTCCACAATAACCATCCTTACTAGACATCTGTATCTCCATACTTCCCATCCTTACTAGAGATCTGCACAGTATCTCCACACTGCTCGGCCTTACATTGCTGAATGTCAGCTGGATGCGCTAGGGCCCAGCAGTTCTATGTCTAAAGATCCACAAAGCATGTCTCCCCGCATTACCTCCTCTCAGATATGTAGGTCAGAGCCTGAAAGCACAGATTTGTGTGTGTGAATCATCACATTCAGCACAGCCCACTCAGACTTCTGTATGTGACAGCTCTGTGTTGTGAATGTAACTGTTTAGTTTTCATCTTGGTTCAGGACCTGGAGTGTCCAGAAGGGTGAAGCTGTTTGCAATGTCAGGGATTTCAATCAATATGCAGCATGCCCTTGAGGCAGGGAAACAGTTAAATGTCTTTGCAGTGCAAAGAAAAATGCTGTGCAATTTTCTGCAAGGTCTCCAGTTGGAACAGTGTATGGTGGGGGGGCAGTAGAAGCAATAATGTGAATTACCAGTCCCACAAGATTGCCCTACTTAAATTCTGAATAGAGAGAGAGAGCGAGAGAGAGAGAATGATTATTATTATTGCATAATATATGTGACTATTTCAATGTAACCACCTCTATCAAATGAATATTAACAATGTAGCCATTTAGTCATTAAAAAGCTATAAAGTTTAATAAGGTTGCATCTTTTTTTTTTTTTCTTTACATTTCTGCATTCTCATTACGTGAGATTCTTATTTGTGTATTCACTCCTGTATGCACAGAAGTAGTTAGCTAACCTTTTTAGGGCAATTCGCTGCACACCCCCTCCCCGGTCCTTTAAAGGGTTAACGTGTACTCATTCGTATAATATCAACATTAACCACGATGTTTATGATAAACGGATATGTACTCAATCATATTTTTCAAAATGCAACAAATAAACGTTACATTATCATAAAGACGTGTCAGCATCTACTGATTCATTATATGCATATGTCGATTAAATAAAATGCAAAAAAAATATGAAAAAACAGATTGCCAAAATAATGAGTACTAAAGCGTGTGCAGTCTTTTACCAGTTGTAATAATAATAATATGGAGGCATTCAGTGTGTTCAGCATCAATGGAAAATAGATATATTCTTGGACTTGGTACAAACATGCTATATGCAGAATTCACAAATAATCTTATTTTCCTTTTCTCTGCACCTTGAAGATAAGGAAAAAGGTTTGACAATGTCATCTGCATTAAAAGAATAACAAAAACAATCAGAAGAGGGAGGAGCTTACCTCATTTATTTGAAAGAAGAGTCAGAATTTAAGGTGTCTGCTATGGAATGGATTTGTTTGTAGCTACAGATCAGGGTGGGAGATGGATCAAGAGAGAAAATCCTGCAGCAGCAATCTGCTCTCGTGGCTAATTCTCCTATCCTGCACCCAATACCTTAATCTACATCCACATCCTGGCATGTGACACTGTATACAGCGGAGTATGTATATAAAGCCTGGCTACCTGCGTGCTGTTTCCCATCTCAGTTACCCTGCTGCACTGCCCCTTTCTTGCCTCCGTGCCACCCTTCTACATGCTGTTGCCATACAGAATATCATGCAATCCCTCCCTGGAGGTGTGTGCAGAGCAGGACAGAGAGAACGCAGCGCCTATCAGCATCCATTGCAGAGAACGTCTATCCGCCAATGGAATGAAACATGAAGAGTTCCTTAGTAACAGGGCTTTGTGTCCTGTCACTTTTATAGGATGTGACAGTTAACCCTTTCTCCGCTGCAAGCAATCTAGAGAGGACAGCTGTTTGCCAGATGTTGTTTAACCCTTTCAATGCCATGGGAGTATGCAACACAATGTAAAGCAATGCTTTGCACACCCTTCTGGCACTCAAAGGGTTAAACAAACAAAGGTGTGTGTGTATATAGATACATTATTTAACCAGATGAGCGTCACAGCGGTTTGCAACGCATTGAACAGCTTTTTTGGCGCGCAAAAGGCTAATATACACATATAAATACCAATAGGGATTACAGTTTTGCTCTTTTGCTTCAGAGAGTTCTCACACATGCTATATGGCCACATAATCCCCTCTTAACCTCGCATTAGAAATGTGCATGCTACTGGGTTGCCTCTGTCAATACTATTGCCCTTAAGAGCCTTTTGATAAGGTGGACACACACGTGCCTGACTCCAGATTTTGGGGGCATTAATCACAAAACCTTTTTATTTCCGCCTGCCTGAAAACCTAACATAAAACATACCTCACAAGTGTCCCTCTTTATGAGGGACAGTCCCTGTTTGAGACCCAGATCCCTCTTTCCCACCCTGAGGTCCCTCTGTTTAGGGGATCAGACTGAGTGGTGTGTATATAAATGTATCACATTGTTCCACAGCAGTAAAACTCACATTAATGTTTGTTTAACCCCTTAAGGACCAGCGGTCCCGGGGCGTGCCGTCCCTTAAGGACCACATAGGAAACTTTGACGTGCCGTCCCACGTGACTGATCACGTGGGGCGGCACGTCAAACGGGGCATTGGAAGAGATCGCTCCGCTCTTGGAGCGATCAACTTCAGTACACGGTATTACTCACCGCGCTCCTACAGGAGCGCGGTGAGTAAAAGTACGTGACGTGCCAGGACCGTCACTGGTCCTTAAGTGCCGGACCAGCGTGACGGTCCTGCCACGTCAATGGTCCTTAAGGGGTTAAACATCAGTATATGTTTTTATAAATTAGTCTGTGTAAATAAAATACTTGTTCTAAACATAAAAATGTGTCATTAGATCATTAGATAACCTAAAGTTTCTCAGTAATGCCCCACCCACCAGACATGCCCCCAGCAACACCTCCTAAAGCAAAAGTGTCCCTCTTTGGCCATTTGAAATGTTGGGAGGTATCCATAAACTGAAGTCATATAGTATAGTTTCTTTAAAAACAAAACACTTGTTTTTATAGTATCCACATTTGTTGTGCAAGGGCCTTCTTTTTGAGGTACAATTACAATCATCTGTGTTCTTAATGTTAACATAAGCATACCTTCCAACATTTCACATGGCCAAAGAGGGACACTTTTGTTTTAGGGGGTGGGGCATAATCAATCATTTTTAGTATATTTTATGTCCTATAGACAGCTCTTTGTGTTCATGATCTAGAGTAGACAGAGAAAGACCAAAGAATTTTATTTACACAGACTAATTTGAAAACACATATATTGAAGTTTAAACAAGCAATGTGGGTTTTATTGCACTGGAGCTGTGTGATACACCTATATATACACCACACAGCCTGATCTCCTAAAAAGAGGGACACCAGAGTGGGGGGAAGAGGGACATAGGGATTCTCGAGATATGTGATAAATCTTGATGAGAGATTTCCCCATAGGAGTCAACTGACCATTCCCATCATTGGGTAAGACCTAGGTATCCTTCCACTGTTTCATCACAGTTTTTTCAGAGGTTCATGCATTTTTTATTAACTTGTTTGTGTTTAAAACTATAGTAGCCTTTATTTTGACTTTACATATTCTGCAGATACTTAATATGTAAGTCAAATTGCCTATACTTTTTATAATTTGTTCATGTTCATCTATTTCCTTTAAATTTGTTTGTCCCTGACAATCAGCTCCCCGAATCTGTTTGCAGAGAGCTTTAGGTCAGGGAACATAAAATCAGGTTTACAGATACGATTTGAAAAAAAAAGATACAATGTAAACAAGCTAGCACACATAGTACTCAGTGCTGCAGGGAGACTGTAACATTGTATTGCATCTTGCTTTCCTGATTTATTGATCAGAAAATTCTTTGCAAACATACATTTTTTGAGCTTACTGACAGGCAGGGGTGATTTTTCTAAAACTAACCATACCACGTCACCCTATTCTTGGCGTATAAAATGCCAAAATAGATTACACATTTTATTAGCTCTAAGATAGGACACTGGCAAGGTATATTGGCACAAACAAAATGACTAAAATAGTGAGGTGCTTTCTAGGGAATAATGTAAACACATGTAAACATAACAGGATTAACCCTTTCAGTGCCAGGGTCTTGGGGAATTTCTGTATCCTGCTAGCCAGACACATTTCCAGCATTTTTGGTATTTATCTGTTTAGGTATGATTTCTGTTGGTAACTTTGTAGTTATATATGGACAACTATACAGAATTTATTTCAGAACAAATACATTTTTTTCATGGCACCTCACAAAACCTGAATGTTGCTTAGTACAACAAGCTATAATGTAAAACTATATTTTGCCACTATCATAAATGATATGACATTTATCTTGATAGTGAACATTTCAATTGCTTTTAAAAGCCTTGAACCTCCTGAGTACTAACACACCAAATATGTAGTTTTACCTACATGCATGGCCTGAGCAGGCTGCTAATTATCAGGTGAGCAAAATGGTATTTTCAAGTTTATGAACTAAAATGCACATTCCATTTGTTTTGTGGTAAAACTACCCTACAACCACCGAATAACTATGTAAAAGTATACATTTCCTGCAAGTAGATCTCCAACTGCATCAAATGTGGAGTAACCTGCCTTTCTACCCTTAGCCTGGGGTGTGTAAATGTTTCCAGAAGGTGGAAGTAGATGAAAAAAATAGGCATTTTTAAAAACATTTTCACCACATCAAATGTACTGAACTGTTATAGAATTTCCTAATAATTTTCTACTACTCTTAGGAGAAAAATGCCACCCCATTGGTATAAGGTGGCTTACTGTAGCGGGTACCAGAAGCATAAAACTACACCAACTACAAGCTCTAATTTTTCTTTCATTTTTGTCAAACTTGTCTAGCCTTGTTAGCAGCCTGAAAACTTTTCTATACAATATGGATCGTACAAGTGATAGCAGGTTGCTGAAATAATATAAATGGAAGAAGGAAGAAGTCAGCAAAAACAAAAGGAAGTCCTGAGTCAGGCAGAAATACAGAAGAAAAGAGGTGCCGACTAGGAAGAGACAAACGAGTGGTCAGGGAGAAGCCAAAAGGGTCAGGGGCCAGCAGATAAGGTTCTCGAGCGAGGGGCAAGCCAAGGATCAGGACTGGCTGAAAAGGATCACAATGAGAGGGGAATACCGAGGTCAAGGTGGGCGGCACAGGATCTAAAGCCAAAGACAAGTCCAATAGTCAAAAACACAGAGAAACCCTAATACTAGAGCACTGAGGCTTGCCCGACGGGGTGTCTTGTAGGCCTTGAGTGCATCTGATGTCATGATGTGTGGTGTCGGAAGAACCCAGAAGCAGCCATGATCCTGAGTGCGCACCTGCTCAAACCGGTGGCTGTCAAGGCAAGGCAGCGATTGTGACAAGCCTGTACTAAAATGGTTATCCCAACAACCAAAATGAAGGAAAGAGATAAAGCACACCACTTTGGAAAGAAGAAAACCCACTGCATCGAATGAGGGGTCACTTTTACGCCTAATCAGGTGTGCACAAATTTTTCCAGAAGGTGGCTCTACTGGAAAAAAATAGGCACTTTTTATTTACATTTCCACTTCTTCAGTTGTACCAAAATCTTTGAAAACTATGTAATTGCTTACTCCATTCATTAGCTACTACTCCTTTAAGAAAAATGGCACCTGTTGGTATGGCTTAACATACAGTAGGGGGTGCCTGTAGCACAAAAGGATACCTCACTGTTTTAATTTTTTAATAGACTGCCTGTGCTAAAATGGTCCTAACTATTAGATATATGAAGAAATGGTATGCAATTCATACCATTTTGGAAAGTAGACATTCACCAGTATGAAGTAAGGAGTTATTTCTACCCCTAGACTGGTGTAAAAATGATTTCCATAAGGTGGCTCTATAGTGAAAAAAATTGTCCATTTTTTACATTTCCAAAGATACTAAATTTTTGAAAACTATGACAGTTCCTGCTCTGTTCAGTACTTGGTACCAGCTCAAGAAAAATGGTACCCCGTTAGTATGGGATGACCTACCATAGTGGGAGTCAGAAGCACAAAACAATACCTGCCACTTTTCTTTCATGATATTACCTGCCTGCCCTAACATTCATTTGGAAAGTAGGTATTTTGGAATGTAGATATTGACTCATATCAAATGATTGGCCACTTGCCTTTTTTTCCTCTAGGATAGTGTACACAACTCTTACCAGAAAAGGGTGGTTTAGGAAATAAACACATACTTTTTATGCTCCTTCGGAGCGCCCAGCTCTGTATCAGCCGCGGCGTTGGCAGTCTCTACTGCGCATGACTGCAGCACGCACAGCAGTGTCTACTGCGCATGTCGCGGCATTACACACAATTTAGCGAATTATTATATAGGATAAGTAAATAAAAGCATACATTTCCAGTAAGTAGATATCCAACTGCATGAAATGAGGGGTCACTTGCTTTTCTACCTCTAACTTGGTCTGCACAAATGTTTATAGAAAATGGTGTTAATGGCAAAAACATGCATTTCCTACTGTATTCATTAGGTACTGCTCTTACAGGAAAGTTGGCATCCCATTGGTATGAGTTGAAATACTGTAGAGGGTGGCAGAAGCACAAAACTACATCAACTATGATCTCTCATTTTTCTAATAATTTTTTAAAATAAGACTTGCCTGTACTAAAATGGTTTTTACAAATACATAAAACGTACACAACACATACAAGTATGGAAAGAACACAGTACACCACATCAAATGAAGGGTCACTTGCCTTTCTACCCCTGTCCTCGCATGCACAAATGTTTCCAGAAGGTGGTGCTGAAGGAGAAAATAGACTTATTTTCACCCTTTCAAATATGTAATGTAATCTTTGAAAACTATGGAATTTCCTACTGTATTCATTAACTACTGATCATATAAGAAAAAAAGGCACCCCACTGGTATAAGATGACTTTAGGGGGTACCATAAGCACAAAATCAGAGCAGCTAGAAGATTTTATTTTTCTTACATTTTTCAGTTACCTTCCTGTCCATAGCTTAGTGTTGCCAAGTGTTTCTAGAAAGTGGTTCCTTTTTACTTCAAACATATCCAATATACTAAAATATTTCAACACCATGACATTTCATAGTATATTCAATACCTAGTGCCAGCATGAAAAAAAGGTACCCCAAAAAGTTACTATATTGGCATGGGCTGACATATCTTAGTGGGTGCATGGAGCAGTGATAGCAGCAGAAAAAGGCTAGAAAGGCAGACAGTGTATGTTTGATTCTATGGCCACCAGTGGAACAAGCCTGAGGTGTTAGACAGTGTAAGTGTTGTTCTGTGGTTACCAGTAGAATAAGTCTGGGGTGTATAAATGTGTACATGTGGTTATGTGACTACCAGTGGGGTAAGGTTATGGAAGCAGACAATGTATGTATGGTTCTAAGGCTCTAAAAAGACAATAGTACAAGGTTTGGGTGTTAGATAAAGCAGGGGGGCATCTGAGACTACTATGGGGCAATGGAACCAGGCTGGGGGGGTCAGCCAACGTATGTGGGAATCTGGGACTACCAGGAGGAAGTGGGACTAGTCTAGGGGGGCAGCCAGTGTTTGTGTCATCTGTGACTACCAGAGGGTGGTGGAACCAGGCTGGAAAAGCAGGTAGTATATGTGTATGCCACAGGGGTGTTCAACTCATTGTAAAGCAATGTGTTGCACACCCCTGTGGCACACACAGGTTTCTTTTTTCTTGCTACATTCAAACCTATGTTGCATGTGGGAGGGCATCAGGACCTCTTCTGATGCCCCCCAACACACACATTATTAATCCTTTACACTATAAATGAAAAGCAGTATAAACAATAATACACATAGGATATGTAAAATGTTAAAAGTGCAAATAATTGACAAAGAATAAATAACTTTGTAAAAAAAAGAGCAAAAATACTCAGCAAATATGAAAATAGAGATATTGCTATTAGGATAGAATGCAGGGTCCATATAGAATGAGAAATATAACTGCCCCATCCCCCCCTCAACTGATCCCTTCCCAGTGATTATCTTCACTATGATGGTTTTATCAATGCATAATTAGCTGGAGTTGTGGGGAGGCTCATATTAGAAGAGGGACCCAAACAGATTCTTCAGGCAGATGCCACATTATGTAGCCTAATCAATGAATATAGAAGTGTCCTAATATGCAAAGCACCCCACAATAACTGAATAACCAATAAATAGTGGCAGACAAGGTCAACTACAAGGTTAGAGGGCACATGCACAGGCAATAAATTATATGTAGTCAGTGCACTTTTATCAGAAAATGTAGGAGCATGTGCAGACAACAATAAACAATTAGAATTTTTAGCATCTAGCCCAACAGGTGTATCTAAAGAGACAGACATAAGGGAACTAAGTTGTCATTTACATGAAATGGTATAAGCATGCTCTGTTGTCTGTTTAGAGCTATAGGTCCATATGCGATACAAATGATATCATCACATTACAATAACCCTTCTAGTTACATACAGAGGAATATATTACAAAGTTGTGTATTTGGTACTGGTGCTTCCATAGGTACCAAGAGACCCCACTAAATAAATTTTAATGCACAAAAGGCAATTTGATGAAATACAGTCTAATGATCAATGACCACGCAATATCAAGGGTCAAAATAAATATGTTACTTATGGGGACAGCAAAATCATAGGTGGCTAAAGTATATAAAGTAAACTACCTGTGAAATACATTAAAATATAGCGCACAACAACTTTGTAAAGGTTATACTCTCAACAACGGACTTACTACTACTGTTAGAATACCACATAATTAGAAACCATCTGAATAAACAAAAAAGACTGCACAGTAAAAATTTATGTGTAAGTAAAATAAAAAGACCAACTGATAGTATATAAAGTACAGTGGTGAGGATGCAGAAATATGTGCACTAATATACTCATGTAAACTCATATCATGTGGCTCACTGCTCTCAACCTCTAACACCATCCGGAAGGGAAGCACCCAAGAGGGAGGAAGGACAAATGTGGGAAGCAAGCAGTCCGTGGCATATTATGAAGCAATGGGTGTCTATGTCTAAACATAGTTACAACTAGGATGCCAACCCAAGAGCTATAGTCTGCCAACAGTATCCTCATAGTCTCCAAACAAAAAGAGAATAAATAAATTCCATCATAAGCAAAAATACATAATGAACAATGCAATAAATAACAGTCCAAATGGTCCCATTGAGGGAGTCCATTCCCTAGTCCACCATTATTGTCAGAGTCAAAGTAAAATCCAATTAGATGTGATGAGAGTTCGAAAGTCTCTTAACTATACTAAAATCATTTCAATCTGGATTCAGCCCTCATAATTTTACTGAGACTGCCATTACTGATGTGGCCACTGACTGGCTGTCCACTGAGTCAAAACTGCCTCACATAAGGCATGTAATGTAATATTGATGACTGAGGATTATTATGTGAAGGAGACAAATAAGCAATTCAAATATACTTGGTGTTATGAGCTTCTTCAGATGGATCAGACAGAGTTGATACAACTTTTAGTTAGCTTAAATATGCTGTTGACAAGATGATAGAATCAAGCCCGATGCTATTGCCAATTGTAGGCAATCAAATATACTGATAATTTTATCCGCACTAACCAGAGCTCCAATGGCTCACACTGCTCCGGAGCTACTCTCCACAGCCTCGGCCACAAGCTTTGACAGACAGGAATAGGACTTATTCCTATGAATAAGTGAGAGGGAATCACAAAACGTGTAAGGCAGTTCATTTTGTGATATTTTGCTACTTTAAAACCATGAGTGTCATCTATTTAGAAGTTGGATGTTTTTAAATTTGTGCCAATAAAGATACTTTTTTACAGCGTCCATCGTTATTGAGTTGGCTGTTTTGGACCTGTTGAAGCACCTACAGTACCTACCATCTACATCTAGCCAAAGATTCATAAGTCCTGAACATGTCCACTAGGTTGGCCAGTGGAATCTGGCAGAGGAGGTATTACACAATATTTTAGCAGATATGAGGATACACAGTTAAAACAATGTTTGCTATCTTTGCCTTCTTATGTTCAGGATACACGGGATGTTATATGTCTGCTTGTGGATTTGCCTGTGGATAGGGACTTCCATTTGGTTGCTATAGATGTGTACAAATCTAAACCCCACAAGTGTGGTATATTGGTTTGTAGTAAATTTCTTGATGCAAGAGGCATTGATTATGTAACTAAAACGAGTTCATCATGTAACGCTCCATCTTGGGTGCACTAGCTAGAGTGCGTGGCTCATGAGCGTTGACGGTCATGGTTATTCCTTTGCTGCAGACAAAGCCAGATTAAAGTTGCTGGCCACAAAGCTAGATGTCTGACCCCAGCTGAGCTGGGAGCGGGATCTGTATAGGAACAATTGTGTACTGTATATAATGCAAAAAGGGCTTCCCCAGAGACACTTGAAAGGTAGCCAGAACTAGGATGTGTCGACAGTCGACACGTAGTATCAAGCTGAGAGTAGTACAGACCCTAAATATACAGTTTTTGGAAGATGTTCTGACTCTGAAAAGCTTTGTCAGATGCTTGTCTGGTGAATGAACAAAGTTATGTGCAACACAGGATCAGTCCCTGACAGATACTAGCAAATGATATGCTGGTGAACAGACTCAGTCTGGCAGTCTTCGACAGACTATGTTCTGGGTGTCCTCTTCAGGGTTTGGTTGCCTTCCTCTTGGGTCAGTGGTTCTTCTTCTCCAGGCCTGTGCTGTGTTGGTCTGAACACTTACCTTACTTGTAGAGGTCATCCAAATCCTCCTTCATTCTTCATCCACATCTCCTCTGCTCTCCGGAGTTCCCTCCTGCCTGGTCTTCCTGTGCGTGTCTCTCTCTCTCTGCATCTGGATCCAGTACCTGAGGTTGAAGTCCAGGCATACACAGTCTGCTCATCCCTCCATCCTGGTCAGGGTCCCGACTCAACTGGGATCAGACATCTGACTTCGCAGCCAGCACCTTTAACTACGGCTACGGCCGCAGCATGGAGGTACGGGCAACTGTCACTGCTCCCAAGCATCGCACCCCAGCATCACACCCTAGCTTCTCCCTGGACTTTCAGTCTCCACGTGACACGCTCTTTATTATGTTTGCTTTCAACATGCATCTTGCTGATTGCTGCTTTTTGGATATGATTGTCTAACTCTTTGGGTTCTGCAATATTGACCCTATGCTGGATGTTACTATGCTCCATGGTATACAATTACTGCCATTTTCTATATTGCTTTACACTGTGCAGACATTGGCATTATACTTCTAATTTTATAATACCCACCAATTCAACAGTAAATTGTGTTTATATACTTTTTATTAAAGGACTTTATAAGTAGAGGGGATATAGGAGGAGGGAAACTGTTAGGTGGGGAATCTTTTCTGAAGTATTTTTTAAATTATGTTTGATAAATAAATGTACATATTTGTAATTGCTTGTTTATTACTTAGTTGTGACTTGTTAAATTGAGGAGAAGCAGATTGCTATGACATGATCCTCTTTTTTATCTATATTGTTTGATTATATCGATAATGGATCTTTAGCACATTATGCGTGATACAAATGGACTGCTTCATTTGATTCAAATTTGATTCAAATACAGAGACTAACATATTATTACACCAAGATCTTATATACACTCATGTTCATGAGTTGTCTAAACACTTCAGCCTGGTACTTTACAAGGCCAAAATACTACATCCCCTTCCTTATGTGCCTTTCTAGCTTTCACATCCTTCCAAAATCTTTGCCCTATGTAGGTTATTATTATACACATATCACGAGCAGGAAAGCTAAGTATACCTTCGTATACCATTTGGAAAAAGATTTTAACCTGAGGGCAAATGTTAAAAGCCAGGTCAAACTGAGAATTGAATCTAAGTTGTGTTGTTCTTAGCCTGTGGGCCAGAATTCGCACTCTCCTCCAGTATGTTTTCATAGAATTATTTCTCCTGAGGCTCCTGGCGATCAGCCAAGTCTGGTTTATTAAAATATTAATTTAAAACAAGTTTTCTGTAAAACAAGAAAGCATGTTTAACAAGATTCAAATGTATCTAGGTTGCATGATGGAGAAAAAGATAGCCCTCTTGCCAAGATGATGTTAGTTTTGATTTACTTACTCTGTTTTCTGCCTCAGTTCTTGCTGTTTGTCCCTGATACCTCCACTGTAGGTGATGCCCTTATTCCCTTATGCTGTTGAGTTAGATGCTAAAAAGTGTTTCTAGTTTTCTGTGCACTATCATATGTTTTCTGGTCATACTGCACCAATTTCATATAGTTTAGTGCATGTATACGTGCTCTCTTACCTTGTAGTTGACCTTGTATGTCACCATAAATCAAAATAATTTGCTATTTGTTGGTTATTCAGTTATTTGGAGGGTGCTCTGTATATTGGGTCATTTTAATATTCTATCATTGGTTAGATCACATCATGTGACATCTATATGAGGGATCTATTTAAGTCCTTCCTGTAATATGAGTCCCCGCAACTTCAATTTTCCTCTGACAAATCCACAGCAGTATTGATATGCATTGAGAGGGGATAAATGGGGGATGAGTTATATCTCTCATTCTAGGGGTATCCTGCTTTATATCATCATAGACATCCTTCTACCGTGCTTATTTGAAAGAGTATTTCCGCTCTCTTATTTTGCACAGTATACACTTTTATTCTCTGTCAGTTTTTTGCACTGTTGACATTTTACTGTATATTGTTGATTCTACTGGTTTGCTGCCTCACTTGCTTTCAGAGCTTTAGTTTTTTTTTTTTTTTCCCTGTAGAGGTTTATTCTTACACACAGAATCTACATTGTGATTGAGCTTGTGTTGAAGCTGTGAAAAAATACCTGGGATTTCCACATAGGAGTCCACTGACAGTGGGACTCACTGGGGCTCTGTAGAGAGAGCTGACATAAGGCTTCTGGATTTGATAAAGAAGGAAGCATGAATAAATCATTTGCACCAAGGGGATAACAATGGGACAGTCTGTGGGTGGTTTGGTGTGTTCCTTTCCTCTATGCCTTGATTAAGGCAGTGATTAAGACATAGAAGAAATGGTGTGATCTTGCTGCATTTACCAGCACAAGTTATGGAGCTGAAATAGGGGGCTTGCTGCCATTAAATTCCTAACCGTGGTGTAGACTGTCTGCCAGTATACAATGCAGTGATCCTATGTGGTTGTGTTTACCCTGGAATGCAGCCACTGGCATTAGAGACTAATGAGAGTGGTACTCCAATGTTAAATTCATACATTCACCCCTAAAATATGGATACAAAAAGTATTACAAAGACAAAAACATTCTTAACCTTTTGAGTGACAGAGTGCTATCCAGCATATTGCAACACAATGAGTTGTACACTTCTCTGTCACTCAGAGGTCTGAGGACCAGGTGGGTATGCTTCTGGTCCTTTAGGGTTTAAGAACAACACACAATGCTACGTAATATGCCAGGATCCATATTTTATGGTGTTTTCCTGCTGAGTAAAACAATTGCAATCCCAGTCCTGGGAGATGTTTTATTGGAATTTATACTTGCTGTTGAGCGAGTTTTGAGATAAAGAATCCACCTTACGTCATATTTGTCTAGTAGAATTCTAATATCTTGCTCTGGTAATGTAACCCTTTCTATTCCTTGAAAGGAAAACTTCTCCAAATTGCCTCGAGATATGCACCTTCTGGCACCACACCTAAACATACCCTTGGTATGCACCCAGGTAGGTGCAATCGTAGGACTACTGTGGAACAGGTGGACAATGGGGAGGTGGATAATGTAGAAGTGGCATTTCTGGGGTGGAGTTGCATGGTGGGGTCGTGGGGCCCCATGGCAATTATCGCTCCAGGGCCCAGTGATTTTTAGTTATGCATCTGCCCTTGGAGCCTCTTCTCGTTGGTTTAAAGTCCTTTCAATTATTAGATTTTATGGGAGGTTTATTGATGACTTATTGTTTATTTGGGTTGGGAGCCGCCTTTAGTTAGAATCTTTTGTTTCATAAATGAATCAGAGTGAACTCAATCTGACTTTCACTGTGGAGTTTCAAAGAATAGGGATTACATTTCCAGATCTCGCCCTTAATTTTTCTATTAAGCAGGTTCTGACAACAGTTTTTAGGGAGCCTTGTGCAGGCAATTCTTTATTGCATGCCCAAACTTGCCATCCTAAACATGAGGTGAGGGGTATTCCTGTGGGGCAGTACCTGCGTATACGCACAGTCTGAAATGTTGACCAAACCTTTTTAGAATGGTGATATCCCTTTTACCTAGTTAGAAGGGCTTATGTGAGAGCAAGAGATAGTAATAGGAGTGACCTTTTGCAAGTGAATAACGAGTGGAGGATTGAGAGATGGTCTTGCAATAAAACAATGGGACTCGCTTTTGTTACAGATTATAGTGTTAACGTTAATCAGATTAAGTGTATAATAGAAAGACATCTTCCTATCCTTTTGGGTGATGGACAGTTGAGAACTACAGTAGAAGAGGGCTGTAGATATATAGCATGGAGAGCTCCAACACTGGGAAGTAAATTGTCCCTCAGCCTGTTCTACAGTAGTCCTACGATTGCACCTACCTGGTTGCACACCAAGGGTATGTTTAGGTGTGTAGCCAGAAGGTTCATATCTTGCACATATGTTAAAATAGGAAATAAATTTGAAAGTACAAACACAAAGAAGAAATAAGATATAAGACAATATGTTAATTGTCATACCACTCATGTTGTTTATTTGGTTACATGTGGAGAGTGTGGCTCCCAATATGTGGGGAGGACCACACGGGCTTTGAAGGAAAGTATTTGTGAGCATATCCTCCACATAAAGGATAATGACATGAGTACACCGGTGGCACGACATTTTCATATTTGTAATTGAGGGAATTTGGAGACATTTTCCTTTCAAGGAATAGAGAGGGTTACATTACCAGAGCGAGGAGGAGATATTAGAATTCTACTAGACAAATGTGAAGTAAGGTGGATACTTTATCTCAAAACCCACTCACCAGCAGTATAAATTCGGATCATGTTGTTGCCATATTTGTTCATCGGCAATGATGACTTAGAAAAGATTAATTCTTCTAGGTCTCTAGATGAATCTTGTGTACATTTAGTGTTTGTTCTGTCTGACCACATTTGTGACTTTCTATAACGAGTTAAAATCTCACACTGTATGTGGTTGAAACTCAGGTTCTATGCACTGTTTATCCATTAAGTCATCTTTAATTAAGAAATTATATGCAATTTTATGTGTGTTCATACAATTTTGACTTTTTTGTTTTTGGCGACTCGTGTTAAATTTTGCTGCATGATTTTAGTTTGTATATCTTCATCTTTTTTGTGGTTGTTTAATTCACATTAGGTATGCGTGACAGTTTGTATTGCATACTGGTTTGTTTCACATCCATTAGGGATTTTGTAGAGGTATAGCTACATTCTAATCTGACGTTTAGATGTGATGCAATCAGCGTCAGTAATAGCATTATCAAATGAGTTGGCAATACAAAGCTGTAAGATTGGTGATTGGCTAATTTGAAAAAGTCAATGAGCATTTAAGATCGTGCAGTTTGAGAGAGTTTTGTGCCTATGATTAATAAAACTATACGTTTACGAAATGCATTTAGGCGTTTGTCCGTTTTTTTTGTATACCTGTATTTGAATTATAAGGTCTTCAACTTGCTTTTAATGAGTTTTCTATAAACTGGAGATTTTTATATTGACTGTGGTCTGATGCTTCTTTCAGGTGGATTCCGTCGAGGACCTCCTCCTGTGTCTACTTGTCTGTGGAAATCTTTGCTGAGATTGACGGGGGTTGCTCTGGCTCCACCACAATTGCAGTAAGGTGAGTTTGAAGAGTCTGACAATATTTCATTAATGAAGTATTATAGGCATATGATTGCTTTAGCATGTGGAGATTACTAGTAGCAACCGTTTTGGCTATCTCAATGTATCTCCGTGTTATCATCTCTTTATTACTCATAGTGCATAACCCCCTGGTGTTTTAAAGGTTAATAGAAACAAAATATTCCCCTTGGTGGGGAGTAATCCAATAGTAATACCATCCCTTTTCCTTAGATAATGTAAAAATCCTTGTTTAAGTTCAATATGAAAGAGTCGGTTGTGGTATATAGTTAAGCATTCATATGATAGCTCAGATACAATTAATATTGCTGATTACATAAGAGCTTTAATTTATCATTTTAGCCTTTTGTTATATAACAAAGGATTAATGTCGAAGCCTGCTGGTATTTAATTGTATGTAAAGCACTTTTTCCACAAAAGTACATATGATGCTTATCATTTAGCAACTTTATCACAAATTTACAGTCTTTTACTGTCACCTGTTATTTTACACTTTTTGTTAACGCAAATATAAATTATTCAGCTTGGCACCTCATCATTTTTTATTTTGTGATTGTAAATCATTTGCAAATGTGTGGTGGTCATATATAATATACGAAGGCCAACTGTCCGCTCTACCTGCATTTGACACATATATTCATGTATATTTTTATATTCTTTTACAGGAACACTGAAACACATTTTATTTACAGTTGTTTTGTTGCTTGCCCTGATGGGAGCTGGCACTGATAAAAGCATTATGATGTGAGGTCGATTTTACCATGGCATTGTACTTTCCAGACTGCAGTTATGGATTCACCTTCACCCAGCAATTTAACCTGAAGGGGTCTGCACACATCTCCTGTTCTCTATTGTAGCTTTTTTTTTACTCAGCAGGAAAATAATTACAATATATGGTTTTTCATTTAAAAATGTTTACTGCTCCTTCGAGGCTGTGATCTAGAGGACCAAGGTTTAGGAAGGTGCGACCTGGTCTATTGACCTGTTTCATAGATTAACCCTTTGAGTGCCAGAGGTTGTTTTGCAATGCGTTGCATACCCCTCTGACACTCAAAGGGTTAAAAAAAGCTGTAAAAAAAATTACAGTTAGCAATGTAACCTACTAGGACCAGAGTCGGATGCTAGATAATGTGGCCCAGCTATTGTTCAGGGAAAAGGATAAGGGAGAAAGTGATTCTAATGCAGAGACCCAGTAAACAGATTAGGGAATTAGGATTTAATATTTTTATTGATATTTGTACTTCGCTACAGAATAATTATCTGTTGTTTTTTCTTTTCTTTTAAAACATATGATGAACTCGTCTAAAGGATCCAATTCTAGGGTTTGTGGCTGCCCATTCTGTGTATTTCCTGTATTCTCCAGGTCTCAGGTAGTACTGGCGCCCCTTGTAGTTGGGTTCTTCATAGAACATCCAGTGACCATCAAACACATTGCAGGAGTTAATGTCATGGTATCGGAATCGCTCATTAACGTGGGGGCAGTCTTCAGTAAACTCCATCATCTGACCTTGGAAGTCTGCTTTTTCATAGATTCTCATTCTATAAGGACCTTGGTGCTTTAAAAAAATAAAATTAAATAATATACTGATTATTGCACAGAACCTAGATTTTGATGACATATTAGGGCCGTATGCAGAAAGAAATTCTGTAGCATACCAACTTTACCATAGGGGCAAATAAAAAAAAAATCACCAGATTTCCTACTAATTAAAATGCAGTGGAGACTTCTCTGGCATTCAGTGAGATAAACGCTTCATTTAAATAAATAGGCATTTTATTTCCTCCCTATGCTGCGGTAGATCTTCTCCCAAATTGCTACATTTTTCCTTAGTACATCAGCCCCAGGGTGTGTGATTGAGTGCATTCAAGTTGGTAAAATCCCAAACGAAATCAAAGGGAATTTTCATTTCTCCCCTATAATGCAGTTGGTATGCTCCAGTATTGGTACTCTATTGCTTTCTGTATAAAGCCTTTAGTATTTTGTTCTATTTATTGGGGGACCCAGATCTCATGACCCACCAAAGATTCCCTGATTATTCTACTGTCACTGAAAATAAATTGGCCACACATATTACTGAGTTTTGCTCACTGTGTGATTATACATTCATAACCTTGTTCTCTATACTGGCTGCTCATAAGTGGCAGATATGATTCATTATTGAATTGTTGAATTTCAGAGTTCTAAAATAATTATGACACCTGCTACCTGAAGAGTTTTTGGTCCCTTTCACTTCCTCTTTTGGATTACTAGGTTCATCGCACGGTTTATCTCATTGAATGTTAGAAGGTTCTTCAATGTATTACTTCATATTGTTTCTAGCATTCATGGAGTCAACAAGAATTTTTTTGGGCCTGTGACCATGGTTCTCTAACTCTATAAAACTCATGCCACATACAATCCAAGAGGCTCCCTCCTAGCAGATCAGTGGCTGGTTGGGGATAATGGGAGTTATAGTTCTTAACAGATGGAGGTCCAACAGTTGACTGCATGGACTTTAAGCACTGAACCATAAGGATTCTAGGACAAAATATCAATGGAGAATCTACAATAGGAAAAATATAGTTCAGTGATTCTCAACGTTAGTCTTTGGGACACACCAGCAGTTCAAGTTTTTAGACTATTCCTGCCCTATCACAGGTGGGTAATCAATAGCTTAGTGATTTTAATGAATCCACCTGTGCTTAAGTAGAAATTTCCTGAAAACCTGACCTTTCGGTGGTCCTGAGAACTGGAGTAACATCATTCTAATGCAAATAACTTTAAAAATATGAAAAAACATTTCTGAAAATGCTTACATGTGGAGTCAAGCGGCAGGACCTGATGGAATCATTGAAGCCCATCCATCTTTGAAAGTCAGGATATTCTCCCTTCCAGAGATAGTACTGGTATCCTCTGTAGTTGGGTTGCTCATAGAGGATCCAGTTTCCACTCTCTACCCTGATGGAGTTGCAGCGGTTGAAATAGGAGGACATGTCGGAACAATCAGTGCTGCACTCATAGCAGCGGCCTTGGAAGTTCCTGTCCTCATAGAAGAAGATCTGTAAGAAATATGAGTTTTTTATTTTCTTTTTGTTTGTTTGGCGGATAAAACAATGATCATTTTGTAGGTGATTTTGGAAAAATAACTTGAGTTTATTTCTCTTTTGTGACAAGTATTTCTGGTTAGCACAGAAGTGGCCAAACTTTATTTCTCGCTGCCCAGACTGAGAAATGAGCAATTAACAGAGAGTCACATACTACTATCCCAACATAATAGCATTAAAGGTATGGTAACCCTTAATATGAGTTTATAGATTTGACTTTACATATTCTGCAAATGCGTAGTATGTAAAGTTAAAATAAAAGGTTAATACTAAAGACAAACATGCATGAAAAGAAAGTTTATTCTGACTATTATTCTAACATAGTACTTTAAATTTTGCTACATACACTTCAGTACCCAGCATTAAATACCCATCCTCATGACTAAACGCACAGCTTTCCAAACTTTTCATGTTGGTGACACACTTTTTAGACATGCATCATTTCGTGACACAGTAATTCAGTTTTGCTAGCAAACCGGAGGTTAAACTAATAATCCCTTATAAGGCATAAGGACACACACATAAATGGTAATAAATAGATGTATGGGGACACAACATATCTCATGAATTCCTTTCTTTCATACTGCGGAGGCATTAATCATGTTGTGTGGTTTTTAAAAGGGTGACATGAGAATGTTGTGCTACATATAAGCGCAAGATTCTCATGTCGCATTAGTAAATAGATAGCGCATAACTGATTTTAGAAGTACTGTCCGTCTTTCCTGTCTCATCGGCACCACAAACAGAAGCAGCAGCCATGTGACAGGCAGCCTTGGCGCACAGTGACACTCCAGCCTGGCAGCCCAAAGAGAGGGCAGAGGTATAGAGGAGGTGGCATCTAAGATTTTAGCAGCTGAACCGCCAAAAGATTTGTAACAGCTGGAGTGCCTCCGTGTGCTGTATATATATATATTATGTGTGCAGCACACAGAGGCACTCCAGCTGTTACAAATCTTTTGTGGCGCTGCAGCTGTATGCAGCACACGGAAGCAATCTCCCGCTGTGTAAAAGCGACTCTTAAGTAGTAGTGTTTTATCTCAGTTCCCAGTGTAGCTCGTGCTTGGGTTGAATGACAATCTCGCTCTGTGTAAAAGGCACTTTTGCCAGTGACACACCAACACTCTACAGCCGACACACTAATGTGTCACGACACACAGTTTGGAAAGCACTGACTAAACGTCAGGTAAGGATGATTCTGTTTTGCAACAGGTCACATTTTTATTATTAAATTGAATATGCATGAAGCTCCACATTGGATATATCCAAAGGCTGAAAATAGCCACCATGCCTTAGTTTGGACATACCTATTTTTTCCAGATACAGAAACATTGGGAGAGATTCACTAAGCAGTGATAAAGAGGTGATAAAGCAGCGATGACTTCTTATGTTTATCACTTCTCCAGTTCCTATGTTATTCTATGGAGCCAATGTACTAAAATGTATCCACCTTTGGAGATGTTAGTGCATAGGCTCTATAGAATAACATAGGACCTGGAGAAGTGATATCACTGGTGAAGACATCTCCACTCTTTATCACACCTTATTTTCAGCCGCTTGGATGCTAAGGAAGTCTACATACGTTGCTTCATAATACGCTGGAGACTTCTCAAGCAACCAAGATCTTAATGATCTAAATCTCTTTGAATTTATAGATTCGGATACAGTTTACCAAAACTGAATAAAATGTGCTGTAATTTGGAACTAAAGTTGCTGCTCTTGTTGGTAGGGATTGTTATTTATGTTAACCCTTTACAGACCCATGAGAGCTATGCATTATGTTGCACTTCATTTGGATACTTAAAATGTTCAAAAAAATCAGCCATGAATCAGCCATGTAGTTTAAGGAAGTTGTGACTTGCAAAGCCTATTCTCTAAAGAAGCAGAAATTTTGTTTACATGTTTCTATAAGACTGCACACATACTACTTCAAAGAAAGGAAGACACAATACGGCAAATATATCAAAGAAAACTAGAACAATCTAAGGCATACCAACTACACCATTTGCGTATCAGTCACGGCGCTGGCAGTCTCTACTGTGCATGACTGCACAGCAGCCGTTACTGGATGGCACTGTGGCCTGTGTAGACAGGCTCTTCAGCTAGTGTAATATAAATCAATAGTGTACAGGAAATTGTAGGCTACTTATTCAGTACATTGACAGGAGCTTGCTGGTTCCAATATGCTACGAAGAGGAGCATGAACGCGCTTACAGGGAGAGATGGGAGGGAGGCAGAAGGAGAATTTGGGATGTGGGGATGTCCAACAGTGCTGTGCCGGAGTAGCCTTGTGCCGTAGAAGGCGGAAGTGGTTGCAACAACTCAAACTTTAATATGTAATATCTCTTAAGGTATTAATTGTTTTTACAAAAAAAAAATTACCAGTCCTTACACCACTGGGGTACACTAATAAAATAAGATAGAGTGTCTTGGGGTGAAAGTTCCCCTCTAATATCTAACAATTACTATCCCTTTAAGACTTTAAATCAGACAAGCCCCAAAAGGTTTCCTCTGTGTCTTGCTAGTACATACAGAAAGTAACATCCTGAAACACCAATACATTTGACCATTGCCTTCCCTCACTTTGATGCAAATAGAGCAAAGATGAGACTTTTTAATAGATGCAGGACACAACAGAAAAGATCCTGGGCCTATTTTAGTACAGTCCTATTAGTGCATCTTAATAGGATCTTCTCCTTGATAAATATAGCACAATTTGTCTGTACTTGTCATGTCCCAGATTCACCTCAAGCAAGCTGTAGTAAATAACTGCCATAGGGTGCAATTACAAACAGTGAAAACAGGTGGGCTACCAAGGTCATGAACCCAGCACCTTTATCTAAACACTCAGGGCATTTGGCTTACTCCACAGGAACAATTCTGGAGTAGATTAACTGCACCAATGGGAGCAAATGAAAGTCCTACAACTTCCAATTTCTTTAACTAAGGCATTTAAGCCTTGAATGTTAGAGAGGTCCAATGCATTACTTAATGCACTGGAGACCACCTCTAGCATTCAAGGAGTTAAAAGCTGAATATAAATCCATGGGGATTTGTATTGTTCCTTTATGGTGCATTTGGTGTGCTCCAGAATTACTCCAGTTATTTTAAGAACTGGACTTCCTAAGTTGCATCTCTATGTTTGCCCATCACATGTTACAGCAGCAATGTCCCTTTAACAATGAGAGGTTTAACCCCATGGATGTTAGAGACATCCCCAACACATTGCTTCTACATGTGGAGAGATGTCTAGCATCTAAAAAAGTTAAACAAGAGCTATAACATGTATAATCATCATTATCATTAGAAAACATAAGTATGCTGCATGCATTTCCCTTACCTTTCCCATGTTGAAAGGATGAAAGCTATCAGTGCAGTTCAGGTATGAGAACAGAAGGCCTTTATATATGTCCCAGACTGCTGATGTCTCTGTTTGTTGATCTTAGAGATTACTTTTTGTAAGGAAAAGATCATTTGTATTATGTTTTAGTTAGTGCTATAACAGCAGTTTATCTGTGCTTACTTGCACCTACATTGCATTTCTCTACCTATAGAGCTACAGCCCAGAACTCTCTATTCAACCATTCTCTCTCTATCCATGAATGGCTGTTATTGTATGAAGTGAAAACAATTCAGTGATTCAGCAAAATGTATGTCGTGCAGTATAGCAGTCATCAGAGGAACACAATACAGAGGTCTGTGCCCTTATTACTATTGTCAGTTTGGGGTTCTAGAAATTGAGAGGCAGTTGTATGAAGGTAGGAGAAAAGGAATTTTGGGGCATATTTTATATACTGAGTATCACAATAAATAGTTGTAATGGGCGCACACTTTGGTGTGACAGACTAAGGCCACAAATCATCAATCTATGAATTGTATAATACACAAGGAAATCAGAGAATCACCTTGCACATTTGCCATTTTCCTATTCACATAACTCCCAAGTGCCCCTCTTTAGGAGGGACAGTCCCACTTTGAGGCCCAAATCCCTATGTCTCTCTTTCCCACCCTGGTGTCCCTCATTTTAGGCGATCAGACTGTGTGATGTAAATACAGGTGCTCCATAGCCTCATACAAGTGTTTCATATAAATAAAACTCACATTAATGTTTGTGTAAACCTCAGTATCTGTTTTTAGAAATTATTTGGTGTAAATAAAATACTTTGATCTTGATCTAAATCATTTATTCATTTACACAAATAGGTGTCAATAGGTCATAAAATAACCTAAGAATTATCCATAAAGCCCCACTCACAGCCACATCCCTAGCAACACCTCCTAAAACTAATGTGTTCATCTTCAGTCAGATGAAATATTGGGAGGTATGTATTAATATCTGGCCATCAATAACCAAACAGACCAGCAAATTCTATCTGCCAGCTTCATGTTGGTGGATCCCATTGTTGGTGGATCCCATTGTAGTCAATGTGGTGAACAGAACACAAGCATGCCCATTTGCTTTAGTTATGGATGTCTAGAATGGCACCATTTACTCCATTTTCCTCATATTTCCTTGCCTTGCGATCAATATGATCCAATACCTGAAGGTACTGATCAATGATGTAGGTGAAGAGCTTGTGAAAAGCAGCATATTTGACACATTGCTTTTCCCACAGTTTGGTGAATTTCAGCCTAAACAGTCTGATGGAAGTTTTTAAAAATGGAACTGTCAGTTTGTAACAAATATGTGATTTTGAAAGACCTTTTAAAAGCACCTACAATTTGCAGTGATAAATAAATGAAACTAAATTGTTCGTAAACAATAGTTTGAAACAAAAACTGGCTAAAATAAATATAACCGCTATTCAATGCTCTTTCAAAATCCCCTATTTTTATAAAGCAATAGTTTCAATAGTTTCATTTAACTCAAAAAAGATCTATGCATTAAAAATAGAGGAGACATTCTGGGGCAAACTTACAGCACCATAGGGAGGAAATAAAAATGCATTGGAGACCTCTCTAGTATTCAAGTAGTTAAAAGCCCCATTAAAAAAAAAAGAATTTGTGAAATTTTTATTGTCCTTTACTGTGCAGTTGGTTTATCCTAGAATTGCCCCTCTTTTGTTTTGTACATAATGCCCTCAGTGTGTTCATTTTAGCATGTATAGTTTAAGGCATTGCAAGCACCTGCCAGAAGTGGGGTAGCTAGACAATGAAGGTCCCCAATGCATATATTTTTTTCAAACTATTAACACAAAAATATTTTCACAGAGGCGTAAGTAGAACCTAATGGACTCTGGGGCATATGGGGCCTCCTTGGATGCTGGGCCCAGGCAGAACTGCACCCTGGGCTGCATTAACCAATGGGTAAAGTGGATATTTGCCCAGGTCCCAATCTTAAAAGGGGGCCTACTGACAAAGGTACCATTACTGACCAGGGGGGACAGAGCAGAAAAACAAGATAGGCTGGGCTGGTCAGAGCCAGTAGTGCAGAAGGGCCCATGTGCTGCTAAGCGCTCTTACAGTCCCATAGTGTTTTTCAGTATCTGTGCTCTCACTAGTCATCCCCAGATTTCCAGTGGCAGTCTGGCAGAGGTATGAGTGTGGCAGAGAGCAGAACTGTAAGTGGGTTTTCTTCATGTCCTGCACAGGACAGGCCAGATGACAGGAAGCATGTCCTGTCATCCAGCTACCACAGGACTTGCCAAAGTCTCATGTTCCACTGCAGGCAGCATCAGACAGCACCAGTAGAATGGTGATAGTTACATCCATAGGCTGGTAGGCACAGAGTGAACAGCAGTATGGGTTGTGTGACTCTTCCAGCGCTCTTGTATTTTTCTTCTGAGCCTTCGCATGCTCCATTTTGTCACTCCTCTCACCTACTGGTTCTTCCCGGGCTCTTCCTTTTATAAGATGTAGCTCTGCTATGTCCTATGCGCTCTCTAAGCATTCTTGTTCCAGTCTGATCTACCGCTGCCAGCTATTAGCTTTCCTCTGACCTTGTCTTGCTTGCCAGTTCCATTTCTGTTCGATTCACTTGTTGACCATTGCCTTTCTTTAACCTTGCCTTGCCTGCTGTAACTGAAGCTGAGAAGGGACCGAGTCGCCTTCCGCCGTTGTTCCCGGGTCTCTCCTTCTTGATGCCAGATAAGCTCCGTCAGATGCATCAGTTGAAGTATGGACGGTCACTGGAAACAGTCGCAGGATCGTTGGAAGCATGGAAGAGACCACGTCGCCGCCTGACTGTCCATGAAGTTAGGTCGCAGGAAACTGGCAGCAGGCGGTCAACGATTCAGGATACTTGGCGCAGATGGGTATCAGAGTGGATACTTTAGACCATAAGCAATACAAAACTCCAGGACTCCTTGTTCACTCCAAACATAACTCACGTTATTGAGACAAACCACAGATATTTATACACAAATCTTTACATTGCAACTGATGGGTGAAACCAGATACAAAAGGGCGTGATCCAATCATAATATATCAGACAAAGGCCAGCAACAGATGGTCTTAACAGATACAATAACTCAGACATGATTACATTTCAGATACAAAAGGGTTTGATCGAACAAAGACTTGAGGGCTTGAACTGATTACCACACGGCAGGGGGGCTGACTGCAGTTCACAATGGCTTAGTTAACACCCAGCAGGAGGTCTTGCTACAGTACACATAGTCAATGCCTTGAGGGACTGCAATACACATTGGAATAATTAACCCCTCACTGCCTATTCCCTTGGAAGCAAGCCATGTGTGTAATAATGTCCATGTTCTCATTCACATACAGCGTACACAAAGTATTTTTAGCGCATAACCAGGGAAAAACGTCCACAGTTTTTGGTTAAACAAACTTATGGCCAGACAAGGGCTCAAGTAATGGGTAGGATCTGTTACACCTGCCAATTCCCATAATGTTTGATTAATCGTTGCTGACCATTAGCCTTCCTTTGACCCTTAGTCTGCCGATCTTCTGCACTATTATTTTTTCAGTGTTTCCTGTCTTACCAGCCAGTCATATACACTTTGCAGCTGTTGCAGACCATTCCTAGTCAGCTACGTCCTTGCTGGTTCTGGTGAGTGTTCTACTCCTTTTTAAAATCTACTATCCAGTTGCCTATGTCTTGACCTGTGTTCTGGCCTATCTCCATCTCCCTGTGCTCTTACTCATGTATCCTGTTGGTAGTATTACTTCCTGAGGCTAGCAGTGTATAGCCTACCTGTAGCAAGGTTATCCTGAGTCTCCTTTGGCTCCTCTGAAGGGGGCTATCTAGCTTTGTGGCTAGCATCTTTACCCGGCTGTAGCCACAGCACAGTCTCTCTACTGGTAGCCCATGACTCCTAGCACTGTTACCTAACTTTGCCCTCTAGCTTCTCACACCTCTAGTCTTTGTTGGAGGAGTCTCCTGTTCTTCTAGCTAGTTGGTATACTGTCCCGGTCTTTAGCGGCTCTCCCTCTGTGTTCACTCTCAGTGAGCCAGAGTGGTAGGGCTATTCATTACATTCTCCTGTTCTTGTAGCTAGCTGGTATACTGTTCCTGTCTTTCATGGTTCACTTAGGGTTTCCCTCTGTGTTCACTCTCAGTGAGCCAGAGTGGTAAGGCTATTCATTGCAGATAGGGGAATTTAATTGGATTTTTTGACATTTTAAATCGCTGCATACCTCCTAAACTGAAAGTGAATGTGACAAATCTATCCTTGAATCACTGTTTGAAACAATTACATTGCATTTTGTGTGGTATTATGTACATTTTTTTACGAGTGGGATGATAAGGAGGGGGCTACTATCATGGGCTTTGTCCAGGGCCCATCAGTGTCTTAAAGCAGTGCTGACTGCACCCTGTGTACTACCCCTGCCACCCATTTTTGATTAAACCTTTTTTTTTATTTATATATAACTTAATCATTATATATTATTTTGTACTCTGTGGCTGCAGGTGATAACTGCATGTACATTTTACACAATTTTCAGTATTGATATAATGAGCTGTATGTTTGAATGGTATTACTATTTAACACATCTGTTTTATATAGGAAACTGAAAACTCTGTATACCTGTATACCTTCTAATTCTTTGCTGCTATAATAGATATTTCTTTATTTTCACATTAAAATTGTATTTACTACATGGATATGTTATGGTGAGTTAGTGCTGTGAGCTGTCAATTTTTCTTCTTTTGTTGTATGCACTTCTCCTTTGTTCATTGTAGCAGTTTTCTCATTTATCCTATTTTCACCACAAATATAATGCACAAAAAATATTCCATTGCACTATTCCACTTCTTTTTTCTTGGCCTTTAAGGAAAAGGTATTAAAGGGATAGTAACACTTTATTATTACTATCCCCCATATTGTTGATATTTGCAAAATAATTTAATAGCCCTCAGGTTCATCTCTCAAACCTTTATGGTTTGAGAGATAACCAAAGGCAAAGTTCCCCCCTCCATGCCCCTTCCCTGAAGTCAGCGTTGTACTGACTGCAGGGGAAGTCTGTCATACAACAGGCTTCCGGCTCTGCAGCTGAGATGAGATCGCGTTAGTGACAAATAATTATTTCACTGAAACGGTCTTCTACATGTGCTTGGTTTGCAAGCACACGTAGAGGACTGTTTCAGTGAAATAATTATTTTTCACTAACTCGATCGCGGCTCTGCTGCAGAGCCGCCTGATGAAAGTCAGACTGGATATCCCTGCAGCCAGTGCAGCGCTGACTTCAGGGAAGGGGGAGGGAGGGGGGAACTTTACCTTCGGTTATCTCTCAAACCATAAAGGTTTGAGAGATGAACCTGGGGGCTATTACATTATTTTGCAAATATCAACAATATGGGGGATAGTAATAATAAAGTATTACTATCCCTTTAAGCCTGTCCTGGCTTGCATAAACCCTGTCTGTAATTAATTATTCCTCACATGACCTGTGGGGGTGGATATAAATGCTCTATTTATGTGGACTGCTGATGGATGCACAGCACCCCTATACAAGCTCTTACACAATGCACGCCCAATGGGTTCTTTGCATCAGGTAAGTCCTTCATTTACACCTTTTTTATTATATTGTATGTCTTCTGTATTTAATTGCACCACACTGGGACCCACAAACATCACAAAGATTATATTTAAAGGGTCCCCCTCCAACGCATTTAATATAACATTTTATAGGTTATTAAAGTAGGACTTGCCAAAAAGTGAGATGTCTTCAAGGGGTGGCAAGCTTTTACATGACTTGACCAATTTGTGAAACCAAAATCTCAGGTATTTACTAAGAAATATTATATAGGCCCAATACAGGGCACACATTTACACTTTATATAGAGGAGTGCAGGTTTGTCTTTCTGATTGTGTTTGCACTTTGGGTTTCGGCTTAATGTTTGGGGGACTGGAGAACACTCTCATTCCTTGTTGCTAGCTACATATTTTCTTTATTTTCACACTAAAATTTTATTTACTACATGGATAGGTTATGGTGAGTTCACGCTCTGAGCTTTCCTTTTTTCTTCTCTTGCTGTATACTTTTTGGCTATGTCTATTGTCCTGAGGGAGACTCAGGGACCATGTGGTTAATGTTACTCATTCAAAGAAGAAAGGTATTTCAAGGAAAAGCCTCAGGAGGAGTCAGCCTCCCTCTCTCAGCTCCACATAACTATTTAATTTTTAATTTAATAATTTGTTAATGAATTTGAAATAGGAACCATAACAGGCTGTGGCCTATGCTCCCTGTCTCACAGTCATCTTACTATTACCCTCTATGTTTCCATCCAGCATGAAAGAGGATGAAGGAAACAACAGCATACAGATCACAGGAGGTGAAAAGGCTGATGTGGAGCAGATAGTGGAGGTCATGAGCATATGACTCCATGAGACCTTACTGTCTATACACAAAGCATATATACAAGCAATACTGTCACGACGTTGTCCGTGTGGTTAATAAAACAATGACTGCTTTAATGTGTGGATTGTTGAATTATCAGTACATAGTCTTTTCAGCAAAGAGGTGTGCAACACATTGCAAAGCTCTGAGTTACACAACTTTCCATCAGTGAACATGTGTGAGCCAGCGTGTGTGTGAGCGAGCATGTGCGCGCAAGTGTGTGTATATGCGTGAGAGTGTGTATGTGTAAAAGCATGTGAGAGTGTGTATGAGCAACAGTGTGTGAGAGCAAGCATGTGTGAGTGTGTCTGAAAGTGTAAGAGCGAGTTTGAGCAACAGCATGTGAGAGCATGTTTGAGCAACTGAGCACGAGATTGTATTTGAGCAACAGCATGTGAGAGTAAGAATGCGTAAGCATGTGAGCTTGCATGTTTTGTGTGTATTCTGCACAGCTTTTTGAGTGCAGCATTTTGTCTATAGTGAATTGCGTATTGCCTCTAGAATTGTGTGTATAGAATTTTGCCTATAGCGTTTGTCGTATTGCGTACAGTGTTTGGCAAACTACATATAGTGAATGGTATATAGCGTTTGGAGTATTGCATTTGGCGTATTGCGTATAGCATTTAGCATATTGCGAACAGGGTTTGGCTTATTGAGTGTATTGAGTGCAGTATAGTATATATATTTGTCGTATTTTGTATAGTGTTTGGTGAAAAGCATTTTTTGTATAGTGTTTGGTTTTCATCTTTAGCGTTTGGCTTATTGCGTGTAGCGTTTGGAATATTGTGTATAGTGTTTGGTGTATAGCGCTTTGTGTATAGTGTTTTTGTGTATACCATTAGGGATTTTGCATATAGTGTTTGGTTTTTGGTGTTTCATGTATAGCATTTCGCATATAGTGTTTGGCGTTTTGTGTATAACATTTTGTGTATAGCATTTGGTGATGGCATGTGGTGTATTGCGTATACCGTTTCTTGTATGCATTTTGCATATAGTGTTTAGCTATGGTGTTTGGTCTGTTGCATATGGCATATAGCCTTTGCTGTTTCGTGTATAGAGTTTTGCATATGGCATTTCATGTATACCTTTTTTGCATATAGCATTTTGTGTATTTCACTTGGCGTATGGCGTATAGCATTTGGTGTTTTGCCTATAGCATTCAGAGTTTCATGCATAGTATTTTACTTATAACGTTTGGCTATTTGCGTTTTGTCTATAACGTTTTGCATATAGTGTTTGGCATTTCATGTATAGCATTTGGCTATGGTGTTTCATGTATAGTATTTTACATATAGTGTTTGGTGTATAATGTTTGGCTATGACGTTTGGCTATAGTGTCTAGTATTTTGTGTATAGATTTTAGCGTTTCTTGTATAGTGCTTTGCACATAGCAGGTGTTTTTTTTTAATAGAGTTTGGCATATAACATTCGGCATATAGCCTTTGGCGTATAGTGTTTTATGTGTATAATGTTTAGCGTATGGTGTATAGTATTTGACGTATAGTGTTTGGTGTTTTGTGCATAGCATTTGGCATATAGGATTTGGCGTACAGCTTATAGCACTTGGTGTTTTGTTTATCACATTTTGTGTATAGTGTATGGCGTTTTGTGTACAGCATTTGACATATAGCATTTGGCATTTCATGTGTAGCGTTTTGCAAATATCGTTTTCAATTACCTGTATAGCGTTCTGCGTATAGCATTTGCCATTCTGTGTAAAGTGTTTTGTGTATAGTATTTGGCATTTCATGTATAGCTTTTTGCATATACGTACAGCGTTTTGTGTACAGCATGTGGCGTTTTATGTATAGTGTATTGTGTATATCGCTTGGCGTACAGCGATTTGCATATGACATTTAGAGTTTAGCATTTGGAGTACTGTTTATGGTCACGAAGGGGAGTGTGAGGCAGTGTTGCAAAGGGGAGGAAGGTTGTAGAGGGAGGAGGTTTGTGGAGTGGTGGAGGGTAAAGTCCTTGCAGATATTTTCACAGGAGTGGGCACCATGCTTACACCAATGAGACAGGCAGTATAGAGGAGATAGGCATAACTGCTTCTTACTGCTGCCCCTGAGTGTGTTTGGCTTTCGGACAAAGCTTGCCAGTCACATTTTGAGTCCTCTTTTATATAAATAGACTAGTTGAAGAGCCCGTTACACGGGCCACAGTGCCACTGGCAGCCAGTCGCGGTGCAGTCATGCTCAATAGAGACTGCCCGTGCCGCGACTGATACAGAGCAGGACACTCATCCAGAGCGCCCCGCTCTGTATCGGCCGCGGCGCGGGCAGTCTCTACTGCGCATGACTGCAGCACGCGCAGCAGTGTCTACTGCGCATGACGCAGCGTTACACACGATTTAGCGAATTATTATATAGGATATTTTAACCAACACACTCACCACTAAGGTTTAGACTTATCATTAGTGTAATTAATACTTAATGACTTAAATAGCATTCCCAATACCTAGGTGCCCTTTACATACCAGAACATTGGATGTTACATGTCAAAGCTTTATTTCCTTTTACAGGATCATTTGCTCTGGAGTTCAAAAGGGATCCATTTAAATCAGATATGTTTAAGTAATTTGGGGAACATGACAGAAGCTGGCAATGCAGAAACAGTTGTGATGTGGGGGGAGTTGTGGTTGCTTGATGCACCTTCCAGTATGGGTCTCCTAATGTTTTTTCTGTGACAGGAAAGGCTGTGTCCCGATTTTACAATTGCTTAGACAGTACCAGATATCCTGTATTACCATTTAATTACCTCAATTAGAGGAAACACTCACAGGGAGGAACTTATTCATTTGAAATGACAAATCCCGGAGGTAATTTGTTACACATTCGATGCTGCTCTGGACACAGCTACATTTAGAGCTAATGTATCTGTGATTTAGGTAGCAACTAAATATACATTGTGACTCAGCTGACCTTTCTTCCAAAAATGTTTTTAACCATGCTAGCATTTTAGGAAATTATTTATTTGTCTTAAACTAAAGTAAACGATTAACCAAGTTATGGCAGGTGAGAGTATATTGCCTTCTCAACCGAAAAGGAAAGCTGATTTTCATTGTAAATCTCAAATTTGTTTTCGAGCCTCAAGGAACTATTCTCACCAACACAGATCTTCATCTTGTCAAAGCTGGCATACTTCATCAGCATCGGTTTCAAAACAAGCCAAAGTCAGAATGGAGAAAAAAATATTTCCTAAAAGCAGATGGAAGGGAAGACCAATATTCATTGGATTCAATGGAAGTTTCTGCATAGTATGAAACAAATGCTAGTTCCCATGTACGCCAGCAATACACGTTAAGCTTAACGGAAGCACAATGTTTGTACATTCTATCTGTCTCTGCATACCAATAACATCCAAAGACAACCGCGAATTAACTGATGCACTGTTGTCACCGAAAATTCACTCCACAGCCCATCACGCTACAAAGGAAGTGAAATACCCTGTAAAACACATGAGAAAAGCCCACTTTGCCTCTCATAGGTAGCTACAGGGCTGCAACACATGGTGTAGGTGTGAAGAAGAGTCACAGCAACAGAGAGGACCACACAATAGTAAAGCATAGAGAAGTCAGGAGGAGAGCGTCACAATACAAAAAACACATAACAAAATTTTGTACACACCACAAACACTTCAGTGTGAGGGACTGTTGGTTGGATTGAGAGAGATTTAGTGCTGTGGGAGCAACTGAGTGCGAGTAGGATATGCGACAAAAGACTGGGGGGGGGGGGGGGTGATCCAGCGTGGTCAGTCGCGTAACAATACGTGTCGCACCTTTCTCTCAGGGGCCCAGCCGCCTCCTGCGACCCGCTCGCTGCAACCTGTGCTCGGCTGATCTCCCGGTGGCCAGCGCTCTAGTAATGCAGAGCGCTGGGAGATGACATAATCTCCCAGCGCTCTGCATTACTAACAACCGCGCGGGAGTTCCAGTTAGAGGTCGTCTGTGCCGAATCTGATGTTACACACTGCTAGACCACCAGGTACTCGAGGTAGGAGGATGGGGGGTGGGTCAGGAGGTGCAATGTTGAGATGGGGGCATTGTGGAGAATGAGGGACATTTTTGAAGGGGCAATGTGGAGATTGAGGGGCAGTGTGGATAATGAGGGGCATTGTGGACATTGAGGGGCAATGTGGAAGAGGCATTGTGATGGGGACATTGTTGGAGGGGCAATGTGGAAGGGGCATTGTGATGGGGATATTGTTGAAGGGGCAGTGTGGAGAATGAGGGGCAATGTGGAGAATGAGGGGCATTTTTGAAGGGGCATTGTGGAGATTGAGGGGCAATGTGGAGAATGAGGGGCATTGTGGAGAATGAGGGGCATGGTGATGGGGGCATTGTTGAAGGGGCACTGTGGAGAATGAGGGGCAATGTGGAGAATGAGGGGCATTGTAGAAGGGGCAATGTGGTGGTGGCCAATGTGGTTGAAGGGGGCCAATGTGGTCGGGTGGGCCCATGGCAATTCTTGCACCAGGGCCCGGTGGCTTCTAGTTACGCCTCTGAGTGTGGTTCAATGAGCAGGGAGAAGATGGACTAGGGAAAAAGGGTGTAGGAGAGATGGCATGAAGAGAAGCTGAGGGATGACTGTGAGGGATATAATGGGGAGAGAGGAACTGCAAGAAGTGGAGCAGGAGGGTCCTGCTCAGGGAAGCAGGAAGAGTGGGAGAGGCTCAGTGTGAGAAGGAGCAGGGATAAACCAAAGAAAGTCGAACAAGTCACATAAGAGGATGAGGAGAAGGTGCCAGTATGACTGGGGTAAGGGGCTGCAGGGGGACACACAGCAACAGAGAGAGAAGGGAGACCCTCTATTCCAGTCACCGGCCCTGTATGCTGACCTAATGCAAGAGGAGAAGGTAGAAAAAGGGAGGAGCATGAGCATGGTGTGGCTGATGATGAGAGCAGGTTGAGGGGACCCAAATTCCCCTATGCTGAATAGTTGGCCATAGTCCAACCTGCAGGACAAGGACATCCTGTTTAGGCTAAAAGGGACATAGGTGCAGCTGGCCAGACGAGGAAAGCATAGCAACAGATCCAGGAGGCAGTCAACAGCATGGATACATTCATGCTGTTGGTGGCTTCCTGGATTAGTCGCCATAAAGACATGATGGTCCCAATGGGCTAGGCACAGAGGAAAATGGATGGAGGCCCTCCAAACCACATTACTTTCAATTGATGGGAGGAGATGCTACACCAGCGACTACATGCCACTGGCATTCCAGAGGAAATGAATACAATCTTCCAGGGACTGGAAAGGAAACAGACCTGTTAGTCTTCTTTTTAAATGTGTGTTGCACAGTCATTGCCAGCATCAAACAAGTTGTCTTAAAGGAGCCATAACACCTGAAATAACTTAAGAGATTTGGAAAGACTTTCCAAAATCACCTTCTTGTTCCTTACACATACTGAAGTGTGAAAAACATTTTTTGTGTTCATTAGATGTATAGATTAGAATTCGTAAGGCATACCCTGCAATAACTTGCTGAATTAACCATCAATTTGTCCCATCACTTACTGCCGCTGTTAAGCAATGCATTGCCCACCTTCCCTTGTACTGAATGTCAAAGGAGTACATCCACTGTGTCAACAGGGTATATGTCATAATATCCATGTATCTATCTTTCCAAACAGCATGTCACACTGCAATACCCACACTTCAGATCTCCATACCGTGGTCGAGCAGCAGCACCACACGTGCCACAGGCTGGCAGCAGCTGGATGATGAGACCTGATGGATGGCAGACACCACAATCACCATTGCCACAGCTACCTGGGATATGGCCACTGCACCCATATATGGCTGGATGTCACCCAGACATTCCTCTCTAATCTGGCAGCCTCAGGATTAACCAGTTTGGATGCCTCAGACCACGCAGGGGAGGACTTATGCAACCCTGATTTCATCAAACAGGTCTGATGGGGCTACCACAGAGGACTATCTGCCTGAAGAGCTACACACCACCTGGCCCATATAGGCCCAGGGTAGATCCCTGGACAGGGAAAGGGAACTGGACATTGAAGGGCCATTCAATTATTGCTCACCCTTCCATTATAAACTACCCATGTCCACCCATGGGCAGTAGGAAAGAGCTCCATACCCATATACCCACAACATCTTCATCCAGTGGAAAGAAAGCAAGTTAATGTTGCATCAGAGAAAGGTTTACATGAATATAACTATATTAATGAGATTAACTGATCAAAACCTACAAGTGAAGATGCTTTTTTTATTAGTCTGTCACATTCCACCGTACCTCCCGATCAACCCCGACAGGCACTATAACCTTTTCATAGGGTCCAGGTTCAATGTCTCTCAATAAGTGTGTCTAAAGCAATTTTAGGGTGTATTGCATATGCTGTGATAACCTAACACAACATTTGGGGTTGACACTGTAAGACTCCACCTGTTGTCTTTAGACACCTAAAACTAGTCTTGAGCAGGTCAAAGGTTCTCAGAGTGCCAGAGGGGTATACAGTGCACTCAAAGTGTTAATGATATTGCTTGTTCCCATGTAAACCTAATTGTATTTGTGCTGGGCAGGGGTCTAGGGAGCAGCAACTGGAGTCAGGAACCAGGGTTTGCAAGCATAGCCTGCATCTGCTGTAGGGCAGAAGAGATTACAGTGGTTGGTGTATGTGTGAAGGTTTTATCTGTCAAGTTAACCACTATTGTTATGTATAGGTGTTCTTCCTTACCTAGCAGCCATCCCCCGTGAAGAGTTCCATTTTCAAAGTCCCTAAAGATGGAGGATTGGAACAGTATGTACGAGTGATTTGTGTTCCTAGGGAATGCAGCAAACACATGGGCTGTCTTCATGTTTGCATCTCGCACCATCTGTGTATTTAATGAATGGTAATTCTTATGGTTCGCATATATGTTCTTCTGCTTATGTAAAGCAACAATTCTCACATGGCTACAATCAATACCCCCATAACATTGGGGAACTCCTCTACCTGTAGTAGGCTAACTTGATCCTTGCCCATTCCTGTTTAGTGAATCTTCCTTGCCATAGCTGTAAGGACTTCACTTATGGCCCTGGAAAATGTGGGCTAGGATATCTAAGTCACTATGTTCTCAGTGGATTGGAAGATGCCATGGAATGTATGGCACATCATAATTTCTGCAGCCTAGTGATAGCAGGATTACTATACACTTGGGGGGTCTATGACCTGATAGAGCTGTAGGAGACTTGCAAATATTAACCTGTTGTGGTCTCACTCCTTATCATCTGCCATGTCAAACAATGTAACTAGGGTTCTATATACCCCGGCACTTGCCCCTCTCCTACACCATGCTGCTTAGTCCCTGCCTCAAGCTGTGGCTGTGGCTGCTAAATGGAAAATGCATATACAAAATGTGGGAGAGAATGAACAAACAGCACAACAGCCTGTTCTACTGCTAGTCACTGCTCATAAACATCAAGTTTTAGCTCTTTAGTGCCATTACAGAGAAGACATTTCCACGTACATATTACATTAATTCCGCCCAAAAGGGTGTTCCAGTTCCAAAACAACAGACAAGTCCCCTCTGCACAGGAACACCAGCTAACCCCAGAAGTATGTTTTGGTCTTGTTAGGCATCATCAATGAGGTGCAGCTAGATCCCCTGGGCACTGAGAGAAAGGGGTCCACGTATGTATTACCCTTCACTATTTAGGTGAACACAAACAGAAGTAACATTGCTTCTGTTTGTGGTCAGAGCCTCGCACATCCTTTAGCTTGTTTTTTGAAACACTCTTAGGGTCTCTCCCTAAGGGTAAAAGAAGGGTAATCCAGACGTGGACCCCCTTGCTCTCAGTGCTTAGGGAAACCAGCTGTACCTCACTGACAAGGTCCAAACAAGGGTGGAAACGTACATATGTGGTTAGCTGGTATTTCCCA
This sequence comes from Rhinophrynus dorsalis, assembly GCA_037306005.1. NCBI lineage: Eukaryota > Metazoa > Chordata > Amphibia > Anura > Rhinophrynidae > Rhinophrynus > Rhinophrynus dorsalis. The sequence continues at coordinate 337,904,652 of CM074718.1, forward strand.
TGCAGAGGGGACATGCCCATAATTTTGGAATTGGACCCCCTTTTGGGCAGGATTATTCTAATATGTATGTGGAAATTTCTCCTCTGAGCTGTGACTAGCCATAGAACAGACAACATTGCTTCTGTTTGTTCTCATAGCCTCTCACCTCCTTTGGCTTGTATTTTGAAACACTCCCTCCCAAAGTGTAAAGGATAATCCAGACTGTACCCCTTGCTCTCAGTGCTTAGGGAAACCATTTGCATCTCACTGATGAGGCCCAAACAATGCCAAAATGTATGTCTGGGGTTAGCTGCTATTTGCCATTAAGAGGGGACTTGCCCATCATTTTTAACTGGGCCGCCTTTTTGGGTGGGATTAATCTGATATGTATGTGGAAATTTCTCCTCTGTAATGGCACTAGAGAGCTAAAATGTGAACAGGCAGCATTGCTTCTGTTCATGCTCAGAGCCTCTCACATCCTTTGGCTTGTTTTTTTTTTGCAAACGTATTTTACCAGGAAGAATTTATTGAGATTGTCTCTCGCTTTCAGGTATGTCCTGGACTCATTTCATCTACCTTAGAAAGGCTGAGCTGACCTTACCAGTACTAGAACCTGCAACCTCACGGTCTGAGCAGTTTCTAGAGCTGGTGCCTTAACCAACTGAGCCATCTCTCCAACATTTGCTAAATGAACAAACCTGCCATCCCAGTTTGTGCAGCAACAGCTGGCAAGTCAGCACCTGGAGCAGAGATGTACATGACAAATTGCGCCAACATATACCATGCCAGTAAGGGTAACATTTTGAGCTTTGTAGATGACCATAGTGCTATGATGTAGGATAAGATAGCTTTCCAGCAGGTTTGGGATACTCTCAATCAGTGTCCCTGTCATATAATTCTCTCCTATATGTTCCCAGCAACTGTAGTGGTAGCATGCTGAGAACATATATGTTTGGCATTTGTGAGATGTTTTAAAGATGGATTTGTTGGAGGGTGTTGTTTTTGTCGTAATGTTTATGTCGTAATGCATGGAAGTCATTTTTCAGAAAATGCTGTATTGTTATTGTTTGGTATCTAGGTGTATGTTGTATCCTTACAGGCAGAGGGGCATATGATGGTGTGGGTGTGTATCTGTTGATGTGTAATGTATGAAGGTGTTTGGGACTTGACTGGTTCAATGATGTATGTGCTTGTGTGTTGTGGTGGATTTTTTTTTTGTTCTGGTATTTTGTGTATTGTAGAATAGGTTAAGCTTGTTGGCTTAGCTTTTTCCCTCTTGGGCACATGTGCCAGGTATTGATTTTTGGCTTAAACAGTGCATAGTAGTTGGTTTAGCACATCTAGTTGATTCTAGACAAAGTGGTTTGATAGTCTAAAATGTACTGCAGAAAATGTATCCATTTACCTATGCTAAATGTTAGCACAGGACATTGAAACACTCCACAGTTATGGCTTTCTATTGACTTTTGTAGTGTGTTTTTTTCTCTCTTTCAGCTAAAGTAAGTGCACATTTGTGTTCACGTAGACAAGTGATTTAATAGTCTACATGACAGTGTAGACATTCATTAACACCAATTTAGTTTAGCTCAACTTATTGAATTTAACCCATCATTTTCAATTTACATTTCTGCCCTGTGGCCTGCTAACTTTACCAAGAATATTTACCAAGTTGATGGTGTCTCTCACCAGATACACCCAAACAAAGGAAATCTCACTTGCCCCTTATTTGTACAAGTATGCAGATGAGTTCTAATCTTCAAAAAGCCTACTCTGATACCATTGCAGAGCATAATTTTCTAGGGCTGACATTTAATAGAGTTCAGCAAAGACTATTTCTATCACCATAAAAAGTCCACATTATCAAGACCAAAATCTCCCACTTCCTAGGTGAAAAGAAGGCATTTGGAAGAGACTTCATGAAGACTCTGAGAAAGATGGGGTCAACTGTGGAAGTGGTCCAGTACATACAGTTTATATTAGACATCTACAGCTGGAATATTTAGAAAATGGTCATGACATATCAGTCAGTTGTTGCACCAGCTATTCCTATCAGCCAACAAAAAGAAGAACGTTTATGGTGAACAGACTTGAAACATCTCACATCAGAAAAGCTTTTTTCAGTGTCAGAATTGCTAGTTATAACAACAGACATCAGTCCGTCAGGATGGGGAACAGTGTTTCAAAACACGATCCAGGGACAGTAGTCACAGGGAAATTCTGTCTACACTTCAATATCCTGGAACTTCAAGCAGTACGTCTTGCAGTATATTACTGGTCCAAGTTACTGAAAGACCATACAGTTGCATCCAATGAGACATGAGAACAATGGCATATATAAATCAGCAGGGGCACCGGGAACAAGGCAGTCTGAGAAGAAGTCCAACAAATAAGAATATATCGCAATATCCCTTCATTGGGTAAAATTCAGATATCATTTTTATAGTTGTCTTTAACAATGAGGGCACATCCCTATTACAGGTCCTTATACTCTACAGGACAAATCTATACCATCTACAAAAATATTGACTGTTAGAACTACTCAAAATTAATACTAATGATATAAATAATGTCCACATAAAGTTATATATTATACTATTAGGTAAAATCTATACGTATCATAAGTGACTTGTATCTCGTTTGATGATAATATAGTGTAAATTATATCTACTATCTAAGGACTCTATATTTATAGTGATGTACTCATATAAATTAATTAATCCCTTCATAATTAACCTTGTAGCCTTATGAATTACCCAAAAAACTCTGTGTGATTGTCCATTTAGTGCCTAATAGTACATACAGTGGGGCAAAAAAGTATTTAGTCAGCCACCAATTGTGCAAGTTCTCCCACTTAAAAAGATGAGAGAGGCCTGTAATTTTCATCATAGGTACATTTCAACTATGAGAGACAGAATGGGGGAAAGAATACAGGAAATCACATTGTCTGATTTTTAAAGAATTTATTTGCAAATTATGGTGGAAAATAAGTATTTGGTCAATAACAAAAGTTCATATCAATACTTTGTTATATACCCTTTGTTGGCAATGACAGAGGTCAAACGTTTTCTGTAAGTCTTCACAAGGTTTTAACACACCATTGCTGGTATTTTGGACCATTCCTCCATGCAGATCACCTCTAGAGCAGTGATGTTTTGGGGCTGTCGCTGGGCAACATGGACTTTCAACTCCCTCCAAAGGTTTTCTATGGGGTTGAGATCTGGAGACTGGCTAGGCCACTCCAGGACCTTGAAATGCTTCTTAAGAAGCCCTTGAAATGCTTCTTACGAAGCCACTCCTTCGTTGCCCGGGAGGTGTGTTTGGGATCATTGACATGCTGAAAGACCCTTGCTGATGGAAGGAAGTTTTCACTCAAAATCTCACGATACATGGCCCCATTCATTCTTTCCTTTACACGGATTAGTCGTCCTGGTCCCTTTGCAGAAAAACAGCCCCAAAGCATGCTGTTTCCACCCCCATGCTTCACCGTAGGTATGGTGTTCTTTGGATGCAACTCAGCATTCTTTCTAATCCAAACACGACGAGTTGAGTTTTTACCAAAAAGTTCTACTTTGGTTTCATCTGCCCATATGACATTCACCTAATCCTCTTCTGGATCATCCAAATGCTCTCTAGCAAACTTCAGACGGGCCCGGACATGTACTGGCTTAAGCAGGGGGACACGTCTGGCACTGCATGATTTGAGTCCCTGGCTGCGTAGTGTGTTACTGATGGTACCCTTTGTTACTTTGTTCCCAGCTCTCTGAAGGTCATTCACTAGGTCCCCCCGTGTGGTTCTGGGATTTTTGCTCACTGTTCCTGAGATCATTTTGACACCACAGGGTGAGATCTTGCGTGGAGCCCCAGATCGAGGGAGATTATCAGTGGTCTTGCATGTCTTCCATTTTCGAATAATTGCTCCCACAGTTGATTTCTTCACACCAAACTGCTTGCCTATTGCAGATTCAGTCTTCCCAGCCTGGTGCAGGTCTACAATTTTGTTTCTGGTGTCCTTCGACAGCTCTTTGGTCTTGGCCATAATGGAGTTTGGAGTGTGACTGTTTGAGGTTGTGGACAGGTGTCTTTTATACTGATAACAAGTTCAAACAGGTGCCATTAATACAGGTAACGAGTGGAGAACAGAGGAGACTCTTAAAGAAGAAGTTACAGGTCTCTGAGAGCCAGAAATCTTGCATGTTTGTAGGTGACCAAATACATATTTTACCGAGGAATTTACCAATGAATTCATTAGAAATCATACAATGTGATTTCCTGTATTCTTTCCCCCCATTCTGTCTCTCATAGTTGAAGTGTACCTATGATGACAATTACAGGCCTCTCTCATCTTTTTAAGTGGGAGAACTTGCACAATTGGTGGCTGACTAAATACTTTTTTGCCCCACTGTATATGCGTAATACATATTACTGTCAGATGGAGGTGACTTAATTCTAACTCTCATTCAACTAATAAATGCATTATAACCCTCAATCAACTTAGAGTAGGCTGAATCTAACATTTCAGCAATAGCAGTTGTCCAGGTCAGATGCAAGGACAATGTCTGGGCAGACAAAATAAGCAAGAAGAATGGTAACTGAATCATGAGGTATTCAGTTTCCAGACACAAATTTGGGATCATCCTCAGAAGATCTGATGGCCACTGATGGGCACTGTCTGACACCTCAGCTTTGTTCCAGTGTCTTACTGGTAGGCATAGACCCACACTACACTGTCTGATTCCCCAGTCTTTTCCCACTGGTAGCAACAAATGCTCTGACACCCCAGCTTTGTTCCAATGTCCACTGATAAGCACATAACCAAACATATTCTGTCTGACACCCAACCTGGTTCAAATGTCCACTGATAGCCACTTGAGAACCACACTGCTTCCTCAGCCTGGTTTCACTGGTAGCCACAGATCCTTATATACTGGCACTGCAGGCTTGTTCCACTGCCCACTGATAGTTACAGAATGACACGCACATCCCCTTGCACCCCAGCCTTGTTGTGTTTTTCATTTGTACCCAAAGACCCACACTTACACTGTCTGACACCCCAGCAGTGTTTGACTGTCCGCTGATAGACATTGAACCACACATACACTGTCTGACACCCCAGTATTGTGACTGTCTCCCACTGAACTTCCACTGTCTGATATGTCAGCTTTGTGCCACGGTCCCACTGAAAATTACAAGAACACACATACAGTGTCTGCTCCCCCCGCCATGTTCCACTGGAAGCCACAGAACCACACATAAACTGTTTGACACCCCAGCCTCATTCCACTATCCACTGATAGCCACAAGCCCACATATACTATATCTGAAACTTGAGCTTTGTGCTTCTGCCCACTAGTAGCCAAAGAACCACAAAAACTAAGTCTGGAACACCAACCTTGTGCCACTGTCCCACTGATAGCTACAAAATTGTACAAACACTGTCTGACACCCCAGCCTTCTGCCACTAACCCACTTGTAGCCACTGAGCTGTACATACATTACCTGATACCCCAGCCTTGTGTCACTGGAAGGCACAGAGCCAATACATTCTTTTTCTACCAGCCAGCCTTGTTCCACTGTCCACTGTTAGCCATAGAACCCAATATGTATTGTCTCATACCCTATCTTTGATACACTGGTAGCCTCATAACCACACATACGCTGTCTACTTCTCCAGCCTGCTTCCACTGGTACATATAGAATGGCACCAAAGCAATACACAATTGCCTGCATTCACCCTCAGCCCTCCATTTTAGCTATGGTGTTAACCCGCTAGAATATCTGATCCTCCTTGAACTTGATAGAAGCAAACAGACAAATCACCACATACACATATGGGTAGAAATGTTCAGTAAAAGCAACTCCTTTATTTATGCACTTACGGCAAATTGTATGATAGGAAGGTTATGATCAGTTTACATGCAGTTTGCAACAATCTTATTATATCATATGTCCTAAGTGCACACATAAAGGAGATGCTGTTACTGCATGTCTCTATCATTACGAGTGTGGTCCTTTGTTTGCTTCTTCCACTGACACGTACATCATCTGACACCCAGCCTTGTTCCACTGTTCACTGGTACTTATACAGTCACTCATAAACTTTCTGACACCCCAGCCTTGTGCCACTGTCTGACTGTTAGCCACAGAACCAAGTATATACAGTATTACAACCCAGTGTTTTGCCATTGTCCCACACTTGCACTGTCTGACACCCCACACTTGCACTGTCTGACACCCCAGCCTTGAGACACTGCCCCACTGTAACCATAGAACCACACATACACTGTTTGACACCCAAGCCTTGTGAGACTGCCCAATTGTAGCCATAGAATCACACATACACTGTTTGACTCCCCACTTGTTTCACTGTCTAGTGGTCTCCAAAGAATTAGAACTGCACATCCAGTGTTTAAGACCCCCGCATTATGAGACTGCCCCACTGGTAGCCACAAATCCACATACGCATTGTCTGATACCCCAGCATTGTGCATCGATCCCACAGGTAGTCATAGAACCACATATACACTGTCTGCATCCCCAGATTAGCTCCAGTGTACCACTGTGTTAGCCATAGAAGTGCATAAATGCTGACTGTTTCCCCAGGCTATTTCCACACATATCCACAAGACCACACTCATACTGCTTCCAAAAGCCTAGTTCCATTGGTAGCAATGGAAGCACATGTATATACATTCACAGTCTGACAACCATGACCATTTCATAAAGGTGGGGAGCCTTTCCTCCATGCTTTAAAAACAAAAGAAAAAACCAAGAGGCGCTCCTAGTGTATTAACGTAATGGTAAAAAAACACCAACCACCACCAATGAAATTGCACTTACAAAATAGGTGACTGACACTAACACATATGTGTTGTTCAGCTATATATGCAAAATATGCAAAGAAAGAAAAAACAGGAGAGGCGCCTATAGTGTATTACCAGAGTTGGTAAGATGGCAGAGTGTATATACACAATAGATCAATAATGATTAAGATTAATAATGTAAAGTACCTGCAGGGTACTTTACCCGTCCCTGTAAAGGTATATGATGTCCACTGTTCACGTCCTCCACCGGAATCAATCTCCAAATTACAGGAACTGGAACTCCAATGATACTCCACAGAAATCCAAACAGGAGAAAAGAAATACTATATGTCGATATGACCATAAAAATAAAAACAAAAAATAAAAAGGAACCTTTCTGGACTGATGAATAATACAATTTTATTAATAAAAGCTCTAGAAAGGGTACGCGTTTCGCAGCAGTATCTGCTTTATCAAACCCTTAATATCAGTATACAAAAATACCAATATTGCTAATACTGGCATTTTTGTATTACTGACTGATTACTAACATTTATTAAATGTGAGTTGATCTATTGTGTATATACACTCTGCCATCTTACCAACTCTGGTAATACACTATAGACGCCTCTCCTGTTTTTTCTTTCTTTGCATATTTTACTTCTACTTTGTGGATGATTGTGGAGGAGAAGAGCAGCCTGAGTTTACTGCTGGAGGGGAGCAGTTCCAATTATATCCCCAAAAAGCTCATATAGCTGAACAACACATATGTGTCAGTATCACGGAATGGAGACTCCAGAGCACAGAGTTCCAAACGCTAGAAGGAGAACTGTCCATTGCCTACTGTGACAGGAAGTGATGTTACTGCTGGGATACAAAAAATGGCTTCCAGACAGTTCTCTAAACACTACAGAAAAAAACTGAAGTTTGATCCTGACATCAAACAGCACACCACAGGCATAGCTTTTGGTCACAGCAATCAATGGGCAGTTCTTCCTCTAGTGTTTAGAACTCTCTGGTGTGCCAGAGAAAGAACAGTTTGCCCACTGATTTCCAGTGATGACTAGTGACCCCTCCTGCGCAGTGGCACTAGAGCCAAAGATAAGTACTCTGCTGTTCTCATCTCCTCAATGTCTCTGAATGGCAGAATGGAAATGTAGTCACCCTACTGGGGGATTATGCACTAAGGTAGTGTTTTTCTATCATTCTTTGCTCAAGGAACCCCTAGTACTCAGTGTGGAATTTATGCAGGACACCTAACATTTTATAAGTTATGTGTCAACGAGAAACAACAGGCACAGATACATAAATATGTAGTTCGCTTAGATCTCACAATCAGAATAATCAATCAATCATATTGTGCATAACCATTTCTATAATAAATATATATTTGAAGCTCGACATTATCATTCTTTATGTAAAAGATGGGGAAACCCTAATGAATGTCCATGGCACACCAATCCGAAAGAGAACACTAGTAGCACTGATAATTCATGTGTACATTACTTTAGCAAAACAGATTCACTTGCCACCTCAGAGTAACCCCTCCAGTGCTGATAGATGGAACCGCCAATCCAAACAGCAAAACAGAAATCATCTGCCCACACTCAAAGAGAGGATGATATCCGTGGTAGTAAAATCAATAAAATTATCGCAACGTTTTAGACAGACATGTGGACAATGGAACAGCAGATCTAACGAGTTTCACAAACTAGGTCTTAATCATACATCAAACCTGTATTCCCTGCCAAACGATCATCTTAAAAGATACAACGTCGAAGCCGATAGTCCATTAGCCAGTTAGTGTGGAAACGCATGCGTGCGTAATAAAAAATTGTTACACACCCTTTCACAGAGGAAAGTCCTCCAAAATGTTTGCATCCAATGTAAAGAGGATGAATTTGCAAATAGGCAAAAGTACAGCTCCAACAATTCCTGAAAAGGATCATATACGGGAATAAGATACAAAAACATATCTCAAGCAAAACAAAAAATAAATAAAATTAATACAATAAAGATACTTTGAATATCTGATGGTAATCAAACATATCAGATTATGGGCTTGAACCAAATGTTGGAGATAAAAATGCTGGTAGGGCAAAATGGATACTGGCCGACAAAAGAAAATGTCTTGGTCGGTATCCAAATGTCCTACCAGTATAAAGCACAATGGACGTTAGGCCACAAAAATGGTCTTGTGGTCAAATGTCCGTTTTGTGCGTTAAGTTCCAAAAACACTGCTAAATAACAACAGTATTGGGAACTTAACAGTAAGAAAAGCTAACGATCGGTGCCTAACGTATTGCCAAGAACCGATTATTAACTAATCCGTGTCAAATTTACCTGTCATCCAGTGTCTGTCTCCTTCTGTCTTCATTTCAGCCTTCTCTTCATTCTTCTTTTCTATCTTCTGCCTTCTCTTCAGTCTTCTTTCTTCTTTGCTGGAAAAATTAAAAAAAAAAAGTATTAATAAACGGAATAAACTATATATTGTTTAACCCCGTGAGTGGCAGAGGGTGGACCTATCTGGGCTCAAAGGGTTAAATGATGTATTAAGTGCCCAGGAATAAATCAGTATGCCCCCATGAAGTGTCTGAACATAAGCCATCATAATAATAAATCGTGCACCAATAAAATATGTAAGTCAAAAATATTTATAATAATATTTTACTTAGCTTTTTTAACTGTCTCGGCTGCTGTGTGCAGCCGCAGAGGCAGCGGAGACAGTGCCATGTGCCACAGGTTCCCCTCCTCTCGGGCCGATGCCAGATCCACAATGAGGGAATTTGAACAGAGACTGCCTTTATATATGGCCAGTCTCTCATCCAATTCCCTCACAGCCATTGGCTGAAATGTGCTTACGCACATCCCAGCCAATGGATGTGAGGCAGTCTCTGTTCAAATTCTCTCATTGCGGATGGGGCATCGGCCTGAGAGGAGGGAAACCTGTGGCACAAGGCACTGTCTCTGGCTGCCGCTGAGTCTGTGGCCCGCACACAGCAGCGAAGACAGTTAAAAAAGCTAAGTAAAATAATATTATAAATATTTTTGACTTACATATTTTATTGGCGCACGATTTATTATTATTATTATTATTATTATTATGATGGCTTATGTTCAGACACTTAATAAAGGCATACTGATTTATTCCTGGGCACTTAATACATTGTTTAACCCTCTGAGCCCAGAGATGTCCACAATGCATAGCTTTGCAATGCGTTGTGTACCCCTCTGCCATTCAATGGGTTAAACAATTTAACAGTTTATTCCTTTTGTTAATACTTTTTTTTTATTTTTACAGCAAAGAAGACTGAAGAGAAGGCAGAAGATAGAAGAGAAGAATGAAGAGAAGATTGAAGAGAAGGACAGAAGATGACCAGGAAGCTGAGGACTCCACTGGACATCAGGATTAATGGTAAGTGTTACTTTTAATGGGATTTTTTTTTTAACTTAGTCGGGTTAACTCAATGCCAGCGGGATAATTATACCGCACTCTCACTCATAGGGTTAATTCTACTAACTTTTGACACATTTTATATACTTTAGATCAGTGCTTTCCAAACTGTGTGTCGCGACACGTTAGTGTGTCGCCTGCAGTGTGTAGGTGTGTCACAGGCAAAGGTGCCGTTTACACAGCGCGAGATTGTCATTCAACCCAAGCACAAGCTACACTGGGAGCTGAGATAAAACACTGGAGATTGCCTCCATGTGCTGCATACAGCTGGAGCCCCACAAAAGATTTGTAACAGCTGGAGTGCCTCTGTGTGCTGCATACATAATAGGCACTCCAGCTGTTACAAATCTTTTGGCGGTTCAGCTGTTAAAATCTTTTGAGATGCCACCTCCTCTATACCTCTGCCCTCTCTTTGGGCTGCCAGGCTGGAGTGCCCCTGTGCGCCGAGACTGCCTGTCACATGGCTGCTGCTTCTGCTTGTGGCGCCGATGAGACAGGAAAGACGGACAGTACTTCTAAAATCAGTTATGCGCTATCTATTTAATAATGCGACGTGAGAATATTGCACTTATATGTAGCGCAACATTCTCATGTTGCCCTTTTAAAAACCACACAACATGCTTAATGCCTCCGCAGTATGAATGAAAGGAATTCATGAGATATGTTGTGTCCCCATACATCTCATTTTTACAATTTATGTATGTGTCTGTATCTCTTATAAGGGATTATTAGTTTAACCTCCGGTTTGCTAGCAAAACTGAATTACTGTGTCACAAATTATGCATGTCTAAAAAGGATGTCACCAACATGAAAAGTTTGGAAAGCTCTGCTTTAGATGTATTGATATGGGGCTTAGGGCCCCATATCAATACATCCACTGAGGACTTAGGTTTTTTTTAACTTTTTTCATTCAAGTTTCTGTGTCGGCTGTTTTCGGGTTTTCATGGCTAACGCAGACATTTGATTTGATAATTAAGGTGTTTTCATCATTTTCTATGGGTGAAAACATCTCTTAACTTTATCACATGACAGCTCTTTTTTTGCCGTTTTTTTTTTCACAGCATAGACATTTGACTAACTTACTGTGCTTGAAAAAATACCATCAGCAGAAAAACAGCCATCTCCAACATTTGGATCAAGCCCTAAATATGTAATATCACTTAGACATTGGAATATGGCGACATGTAAGTAAAAAAGGAAAAAGAAATTATAATATCAAATCCAAATACCATAATTTGTATATGACAAAAGAACATCATATTCTTTATTCAGCTCTTTTGGTATTCTGCTGTCCTGGTTAAAGATCCAAAAGACCTCCCTTTGGGAGAGTCTCAGGGATAAGTCACCACCTCTAACTGGGAAGTAGACTTTTTTTCTAAGCCCTGTACAGCGAAGCCATGAGTGTCTTAATGATGTACTTGACAGAAATTATGTGCCACCCCCGTTTTCATCTATCTGAGTGAATGGGAAAAACACACACACACACTGAGTGGATGGGAGAAACACACACACACTGAGTGGGTGGGAGAAACACACACACACACTGAGTGAATGGGAAAAACACACACACACACACACTGAGTGGATGGGAAACACACACACACTGAGTGGATGGGAAAACACACACACACACACATTGAGTGGATGGGAGAAACACACACACACACACACTGAGTGGATGGGAGAAACACACACACACACACACACTGAGTGGATGGGAGAAACACACACACACTGAGTGGATGGAAAAAACACACACACACACTGAGTGGATGGGAGAAACACACGCACACACACTGAGTAGATGGGAGAAACACACACACACATACTGAGTGGATGGGAAAAACACACACACACACACACACACACTGAGTGGATGGGAAAAACACACAAACACACACACTGAGTGGATGGGAGAAACACACAAGCACACACACTGAGTGGATGGGAGAAACACACACACATACACTGAGTGGATGGGAGAAACACACACACTGAGTGGATGGGAGAAACACACACTGAGTGAATGGGAAAAACACACACACACACACACACTGAGTGGATGGGAAAAACACACACACTGAGTGGATGGGAGAAACACACACACACACACACACTGAGTGGATAGGAGAAACATATACTCAGTGAGTGGGTGGGTGAGTTGGGAGAGAGAAAGGTAAAATACAAAAATATAAAAGTCATATTATAATCAATACATTCTCTAAAACGTAGTTGGACAGTAATTAATATCTACATTTAAAGACAAAAAAAGTCTTTAAAGACAGGTTTTGACATAACTGCATACTTTTCTGGATAAAAACTATATAAATATGAAATAAAATTGACTTATCTTAAAGATTCAAGTTTTTTTCAGCCCCCAGAATGTTTTCCATTTTCACTCACGTCAATGACTGCAGTGTTCTGCTCTAAAAAGATTTTGATATAGTACATTACAGACCTCCAGTTTCAATGCTTTCTTGTCAAACAACATATTTTGTAAAATCAATGTTAATGCTTTCTTCAAAACCCTCACATACTATAAGCAACAGCACAGCAGAATGTCT